>CM054157.1:21237850-21418381 GCA_028751875.1 Rapana venosa
TTTTAACATAATGTAGTACGCATACACCCCTACATCAGACTGCACAGATGAAGCCATAGAAGAATTTTATGCCCAGCTACAAGAGGTTCTGAATCAAACTCCCAAGAAAGACATCCTCGTTGTGCAAGGTGACTGGAACGCCAAGGTAGGAGAAGATGCATGGAAAGATTGGGAGGGCGTTTGTGGGCCACATTGTAATAACCAATCAAATGAAAGAGGCTTGAGACTCCTGGAGTTTGCCAGTAACAACCACCTCCAGCTAGTGAATACACTTGGCCCACACAAGAAATCCAGAAAATGGACATGGCATAGCCCAAATGGAGAACACCACAACCAAATAGATTAGATCATGGTGAAAAGACGGTTTCAGTCTAGCGTTAACATCGCACAGACACGAAGTTTTCCAGGAGCAGACATAGGGAGTGATCATGATCTTGTGATGATGACTTTCCAACTACGTCTAAAGAAAATCCACAAGCGGAACAACATCAGGATCAAATTTGACCTCGAGAAGCTGAAGGACCCAGAGGTAGTATAAATTTTTCAAGCAAGGATAGGTGGAAAGTTTGCAGCACTCACTGTGATAGACTCAGACATAGATACACTGACGAATAGTTTCAATACAGCAGTGACTAAAACAGCAAGCGAGCTTCTTGGCAAACACCGACCAGTCAAAAAACCATGGGTCACACCTAACATCCTATAACTATGCGACAAGCGTAGAGAGTTGAAGAAAAAGAAAAATGAAACAAAAGAAAGAGCAGAACAATATAGGGCAGTCAACAAAAGAATCAGGAAGTCCATGACGGAGGCAAAAGAGAAATGGATTAGTGAACAGTGCCAAGACATTGAAGAGAACATCAAGAAAACAATAGCAAGAAAGCATATCAGCTGGTGAAAGACCTGACTAGCACAAAACAGGGAAAGGTTAATTTAATCCAAGACAAAAATGGGAAGTGTCTCACTGACGACCAGGATATTCTGAACAGATGGACAGAATACTGCTCCAACCTGTATAACTATAGAACCCGCAGGAGATCCAGAAGTCCTTAATGTACCCACAAGCAAAGACACAGACAGTCACCCTATCCTCCGAGAAGAAGTGGAAACAGTAGTCAGATCGCTGAAAAAGGGGAATTCAGCAGGGGCTGACAACATTCCAGCTGAGTTGGTTCAAGCTGGAGGGGAAGCCATGATCAGCACCCTACTAAGAATCTGCAACAAGATCTGGCAGACAGGAAAATGGCCAACACCATGGACACAGTCACTCATCATCACCCTCCCCAAGAAACGAAATCTACAACAATGCCATAATTTCCGCACAATCAGCCTCATATGCCACCCAAGCAAGGTCATGCTGCAGATAATATTGAATAGACTGAAGCCACAAGCAGAGACCATCATTGCTGAGGAACAAGTAAGTTTCAGAGCAGAGCACAGCACAACAGAACAGATATTCAACCTCAGAACTATGTGAGCGGTACCTTCAACATCAACAAGACCTTTACCACGTATTTATCGATTTTAAGAAGGCATTTGACAGGGTGTCGCATGTA
Organism: Rapana venosa; assembly: GCA_028751875.1. Lineage (NCBI taxonomy): Eukaryota > Metazoa > Mollusca > Gastropoda > Neogastropoda > Muricidae > Rapana > Rapana venosa. Next base: position 21,239,407 of record CM054157.1, read on the forward strand.
GCTTTGTGGGAAGCTTTGTGGGCTGGTAACCCCCCCCCCAAAAAAAAAAAATCGTCTGATCATGCTTTGTTTCACTGCGAGTGACTGCACTTGTGCCATTGATGGCCAAGTCAAAGATGGAGTTGTTCAACAATTATGTTGGTTGATCGCGAGTTGACGACCAGGCTGGGACAAAAGCTAGATATAAAATAGCAACAGCAATCAGAGTTATGCTTGGTGCAAGAAATAGACAGGCGGTTGCGTCATTGGTAGACATCTTGATGATCTTTACTCAAAGGGTAAGTGGTAGGAAGAAGTTGTGAAAACTGATTTGATCAGATATACAGAGATTCTAAAGGTAGTATTGTTTGTAAAGGTACTTTGGTGTCATGTGTATCTTGTAGGTAGAATAAGTATTTATTTGCTAGGAAACAGTATAGGATATTAAAGTTTTACTGTGGCACTAAGGTATTGTGTAACTGGTCTGTGGTGATTGGTGATGAGGAGGTCATGCAGCAATCTAAACATGACAGGTCACAGGTTTAATTCCCCAGAAGGTAGATACACTTTTTCCCAATTCACTTGACCTTGAGTAGTAGTAGTAGTAGTAGTAGTAGTAGTAGTAGTAGTAGTAGTAGTAGTAGTAGTAGTAGCAGTAGTATGGTGTGCTTTTGTCTTTCTGTGTTTTCGATGAGTCAATAAACTGAAGTCGCTTGTGTAACACACTCTTTGCACACATAGTTAAGAAACTCATAGCAGTATGAGAGTTGTGTCTTGAGAAATTCTGAGGGTAAAGCCACTGTCTTAGAGAAGAAGAAAAAAGAAGGCCCTTTCAGGAAAAGGAGACATTTGGTGGCACAGTACTTTGCTGTCACACTTATACTGGAGAGAGCAGCCTTAATTTTGTACAAAAAAGGAATCTGCCATGACTGAGAAGACAAGACAAGGCAACGCAACACAACACAACACTAAGCAACATAACATAACACAACAGCACAACACAGCACAGCACGGCACAGCACAGCACAGCACAACACAACACAACACAGTACAGTACAGTAGAGCAAGACACAACTCAACACAGAACAACACAGCAAAAGAACACAGGCAGTTCCCCATGATAAGCAACACTACAGGAACATCCTCTATAACAACCCCAGTCCACAGGTACACCTGGGCAGGGACGATGTGACCCATGGCACGGTGAAGAAGTGGCATGCCGTGGCCAGGCGACCTCACTGTGATGCCCTCTCTGTCCGCAGAGGCAGGTGAGTAGTAGAAATGACAGACATTGTTGTCAGGCTTTAGAAAACAAAGTTCAAAATTACATAAGAAAACGTCTTAAATAACAAAGCAAGTGTGTGGCTAGAAATGAAATTAATGTAATCTTCACTGTATTTTGTTTGTTATGAAGGTGCCCTGTTGTAAAGACTATACCATCTTTATTGTCGAAACATTTGTGAACATTATTTTTCAAGCTGTTTTTGTCCCCTAAGCTGCATAATGGCAAAAGTAAACCAATTGGTCATTGCATCGGCAGTCTAGGTGCAGATTGTTATCCTGGAAAATACTTGTCTTTTCTTATGTCAGCCCAATGTTTACTATAATTATGAAGAGAAGAAGTAAAGTGTAGAGTGGCTAAGTGTGATGGAAAGTGGTCTCTGCTTTTTTGAAGAGATCTTGCCCTTGGTGGGAGCTCAGACATGTATGCATGAAATTGAAGATGATGGACGTGGTCTACAGTTGCAATTTGAAAATATGGTCAAGCCTGAACAAAGGACTGCAGAGATTGGTGATTCCTTAGTAGCTATTGCTTTGAAACATTCTTCATGGCAAAAATCCAGAGAGGTATTTAGACAGGGTATTTATTTATAAATTATCTATAAAGAATTTGCAGAATCAGTCACACGATGTATAACTGAGGCTGACATGACAACAATTAGTAGGTATTAGTTTGCCTGCAAATCATACTTCACTACAGAGTATTACAGGCAAACTAATACCTAATTTAGCAAAACTAAGTGATTTAGATTCATGTATAGAACTAGAAAAGAAGAAGCTAGCAGAAGCAGACGATGCAAATCTTGAACCAGAAGTAAAAGAAAGAATCACACAGCGTCTAAAAAATCTGCAAGATGAACGCCAAGCAAGATAAGAGGTCTTAAATAATAACAGACAACAACTACAATCTCAGGTTAGCAGAATAAAAGAAACAATCCACGCATTCTTTATGAAAACACAACACTGGCGGAAAGATTCCGTACACTGTTTCGCAAGCAAGGCAAAACAATTGTCAGTATAATTACAGCATTGCGTTTTTCTATAAGCACACTTGTGTATGCACTGACAGGTCACGGCACACTACCACCACCACCACCACCACCTTCCCCACTCACAGGCACAGGCTGGGTTAAGAAACAACTCGGCCACTTAGCAGACCTATTAAAAAAATTAGCCTACAAAGTTGGCAACGCACTTCCTGGTATAATTGGCTCAGTGAACAAGAAGATCAGGAGAGACATGAGGAAGACCAAGGAGGAATGGATAGAGAAACAATGTACAGAAATCGAAGAGAGCCTGACAAAGAATAATAGCAGGAAAACAGCTGTGTACAGCAGCAGCAGCGATGTGAGTTTTTCTTGCCTTCAGTAGGTGGGCGCGGTGCTACAAATTTTCATCAACAAGAATGATAGACGTTGGGGAGCTAGCTTAGTTTACATCAATCACCGACACTCTTCATGGCAGAATTGTTAAAAAAGAGATGAGCACCGCCATTTCAAAATACTTTGGGGGAAGAGGCGGCAGTGAGAAAAGAAGACCTTCGTCAACAAGCGATTCGTGTGCCAGTCCGGAAGACACGAAAAGAAGAGAAAGCAAAAAGCTACGACAGGGCAGTGACAACTCAGAAGAAGAAATGGCACTACAAGAAAGCATTTACGAACTCCAAGACTCGATAAAAAACCTCGCTACGAAAGAGGACTTGAAAATCATTCAGCAACTGAAAGAAGAGGTGGAGAGACTTAATGACTCCTTCACCCATCGTATAGACAAGCTGGAGGCTAGTCTTTTCGACATTGCCAGTGAAAACGATAAACTGTTGAAGGAGGTGTCGAAACTCCGAGAAGAGAACACGGACCTGAAGAGCCAGCTGACCCAGACCTCCAGAGAGACCGGCAAGCTGCAGCAAGAGCTCAATGACAATGAGCAACACGGGCGCTCCTAGAATGTCAGAGTGTTCGGGGTTGCGGAGGTGAAGAGGCCAGGAGAAGAGACAGTGGAGGACTGTGCAAAGAAATGCGCTCAGCTCTTCTCCGAGAGACTGGATGTCCCTGTGTCACCCTCCGACATAGACATCGCGCATCGGGCCGGGAGGGCAGCTGCTGAGGGAGGGAGACCACGCCCCATCATCGTCAGGTTCCTGTCCCGCAGAAAGAGAGGACTGGTGATGGCGGCCCGGCATCGCCTCAAACAGACGGGACTGACTGTGGCGGAAGACCTGACCCAGGCCAACTACAGGCTGCTCCGGAGGGTCGGCGCCCACTCTGCAGTGATGACCGCTTGGTCATCCAACGGCAAAATCCTGTGCAAACTAAAAAATGGAAAGACAGTGAAAGTCGATACAGGTACGGATGTGGACAAATTATTTTTAAGAGAAATGACTTAATGATAGACATGGGCTGACAGATTGAGGCGGGGGTTGGGCACCGGGCGAGAGAGGGAGGGGGGTGAGGTGGTGGTGGGGGGGGGGGGTCACTCCGATGTTCTGCTAGTTTCTCTATATCAAAGTGGGATGGTTCTGAATTAAAGTGGACATTAAATCTTTGATTGCTATAGATAGGGAAAAAAATGAATGCACTAATGTTTTAAAGTAAAACCCATCAATCTGTTTGAAATTAAAATAAATCAATACATGCTAAAAAGTTATTAAAAAATATAAAGAATGGGTCTTGAAAATAGATCAAATTTAGAATAGTAAAAGTATAGGGTGTCCACAGATTCATAAGCAGTGGGCGAGCTAGCTGGGGTGGGCGTTTGTTTATCGGGCTGTATGGTGGTGGTCTGTATTCGTTCTTGTATTTGGCGCGGAATCAGTCAGGATTTTTGAAAGTTGTTTGAAAGAGCTGTGAAACTTGACTGTCCTGCTTACCTTGGTATATCAGTTAGAACATGTGTGGGTACGGTGCGTGTGTCTCCGCGGGGATGTGGAAGTGGGTTTGGGTGAGTGTATGTGTGCATGTGCGTGTGTGTGCGTGTGTGTATGTATATGTGCATGTGTGCGTGCGTGCGTGTGTGTGTGTGTGCGCGTGTGCAAGTGTGTGAGTGAGTGTGTGAGTGGGTGTGTGTGTGTAGCATTTTTATTGTGTACATCTTGGCAACCAGATGTTAATACCAGGATGATAAAGGCTTCACTTCACTTCTCAATGTCTCTTGCCTTAATGACAGATCTGTTCCACCCTCGACTTGTCTGACTATTGAGTTGTGTTGCTTTTTTCTGTCGTACTTTAGTTTGGAGTAGGATGATTATGTTTTTGCTTGGGATGACTGGGGTAGGGGGAATGTGTTATTATTGTTATTATTATCATTATCGTTATCATTATTATTTTGTTTCGGGGCCAGTAGAATGGTCACTCGTGAGGGTTTTGTTGTTGCTGGGGATTTTTGCAGCCAGTGCGTGTGTGTGTGTGTGTGTGTGTGTGTGTGTGTGTGGTTGTGAGGAGGAGTAGTAGTAGTAGTAGTAGAAAGTCAGTGTAGTAGTGTTGTAGTAGTATTTTTTATTGCATCAAACTTGGCAACCAGATGTCAATATCAGGATGATTAAAGTTTCACTTGGCAATGTTTCTTGAATTGGAGGGGTTAGGGTGTGTTTGATTGTTTTGTTGTTGTTGTTTTTTGTTGTTGTTGTTTTGTTTTTTTGTTTTTGTGTCAAACTGATTTTTGGATTGGATGATTCCATTATGATTTTGCTTGTAATGACTGAGAACCACATTTTTTTCTTTGGAAAAACCTCTGTGTGTGTGTAGTAGTAGTAGTAGTAGCAGCAGCAGCAGAAGTAGTAGAAGTGGTAGTAGTAGTAGTAGTGGTAGTAGTAGTAGTAGTAGTAGTAGTAGTAGTAGTAGTAGTAGTAGTAGTAGTAGTAGTAGTAGTGGTGGTGGTAGTGGTGGTGGTAGTAGTAGTAGTAGTAGAAAATGAACTTGGCAACCAGATGTCAATATCAGGATGATTAAGAGGTTACTTCGCAATGGTTCTTGAATTTTGGGTTGGGTTTTGTTTGTTTGTTTGTTGTTGTTTTTGTTTGTTTGGTTTGTTTTTTTAATGTGGGTTTTTTCTATTTTTTCTGTCAAACTTGAGCTTGGATTGGATGATTATTATGATTTTGTTTGTAATGACTGAAAACCAAACTTTTTTCTTTGGAAAATCCTCTGTGTGTGTGTGCGTGCGTGCGTGCGCGCGCGCGTGTGTGTGTGTGTGTGAGTGTGTGCGCATGTGTGTGTGTGAGTACGAGTGTGTGTGTGTGTGAGTACGAGTGTGTGTGTGTGTGTGTACACGAGTGTGTGTGTGCGCGTGCGTGCGTGTGCATACGTGCTGTCGGGATACGCACACACTGGCGTGCATGGGAGGGATGTTTCACCCTAAAGAAGAGCTCACTGGTTTGTGGCCCTGCAATCTCATGAGACGTGTGTGTGCCCACCCCCAACTCAGTAGGATTCCATCAGGTACTGTCAGTTGTAGCACGTGCATATGCGCGGGGGGGATGGGTGGGGGGGGGGTGCGAGTGTGTGTGTGCGCGTGCGCACGCGCTCGTGAGTGTTTGTTCTAATCTAGCACGATGTACCAGTTCGTTCAGATTTCCACAGCAGGATGTGTGGGAGAACGGTATACTTGATGTCTCTTTAAAAGTCAAGGGGGGGGGGGGGGGGGATTGCCTGCGTTTCTTCGGTTGGTGGAAACAGATCAGTCGTTAATGCATTCTGTATAGGAGGTGTCGGATGCTTCATGTTTCTCTCCTGTGGAAATCCATAATGTACGAGTGCAATAGGCAAGAGCACATAGGGGTCCGTTTGTCAGGGGTACTGATACTTTTTTCTTGATAGTCTCTCTCTCTCTCTCTCTCTCTCTCTCTCTCTCTCTCTCTCTCTCCCCTATCTCTCCTCTCTCTCTCTCTCTCTCTCTCTTCATTAAAGGGAAGGTGGATTTACTTCATGGGCTGCTAAGAGGGCATAATAAGTATAAGAAAATTGCTTTCTTGATACTTGGCATTGAAAGTTTGGTCTGCAATACTGGTATTTGTCAGTGGCAGCAGCTTGTATGTCATATGTTTTTGGTAGCAATAGTGGGGTTTGTTGTAAGGGTAGAGGAAACAGAAGGGATGGGGGAGGTAACACTAGCAGTAGTAGTGGTGGTAATAGTAGTTGCAGTTGTTGAGGTAGTAGTAAATGAATCATTACACCTGAGAGATGGTATGACTGTGGCATTCCTGCTCGAGATGCTTTGTAATTAAGCGGAAGATCCATGGGTATACTAGGAGCCCTATCTCCCCGTCACTGGGTGCTGGTGACCACCTCCTGTCCCTGGTCTCCTTGCCGCCCCCTCCCCCTTCTCTTGTGTGTGTGCCCGTGTGGAGGGGCTGTGGGGGTTTTGCTTTTCGCCCCCCCCCCCCCCCCCCCCCCCCCCATCCTTTTTCGAGAAACTGTGGATTTGCTGTTTTTGGCACTCTGCCATTGAGAATGTCTATACAGGCATAAGGCGCAAGGTTGTGTAAATATTTTTTTCCATGATATGTTTCTACTGCGAATGGTTTTTGTTTGCTTGCATATTTACTTTGGAGCATTACAATCACAGGTGCCATTTACTTTTTTGTGTGTGTGCTGTGATACAAGTTTATCTAAAGTGGATATGTGTCGGGGTTGTTGGTTGTTGGTTGTTGGTTGATTGCCATTTGTTGCTGTTTGTTTTCTTTTTGTAGTTTGGTTGTCCTTTGGGTATACCTGCTGTATGAGTTTTTGAATTATTGCATTGCAAATCAAGGCTGGGCAGAGAATTTTTGTAATAGATTTGACCTGCTCCAACTTTTGTGGGTCAGTCTCATTGTGGCCCCTTTGGTCGGCTGGGCTGTAAACCCCATCACTAATTATTTAGATTTTTTAGCAGAAAAAGCTTACTTGTTTTGACTAAACAATGCATTTTTTAAAAATTGCGTCTCCTAACAACTCTAGCTTGTGTGGCTACCACGTGTTATAAAGTGGAAGACAGCCATGTGGGGTCAATATGGTTGGTTGGACTTAGGCCCCCTAATTAGGGACATAGGTCATTGTTGTGAAATACTGATCTTGAGCGCCAGGGCTCACCTGCGTTAGTTAAGTAACAAAAAGTTTTCTTATATTTTTTCTGGGTGTTTTTTCAGATTCTGTTTTTGTTTGTTTTTTCTTTCTTTATTTTCTTCTTCTTCAGAGTGAAGTATGATTTGCAGCATGTCATGCTATGTTTGTAACTTCAAAAGGTGTACCTTCTACCTTACATGGTATTTTGCTTCACTATCCTTTGTGCGTCCTGGAAAGTATTCTAGTAGCGTGGCTACAGTCGGTTTGGCCAGTCATGTTTATTTTCAAGATATACACTAACTCTGCAAATAATGGATAAAATCACAATTGCTTCATTAAATTGCCAAGGTCTGGGGGATATGCATAAAAGAAGAGATGTATTTATTATCTTAAGCAGAAAAAATACTAAATATATTGTCTTCAAGACACCCATTTGACAAAAAAACTAGAGAAATATTGTGAACGCAGAATGGGGGTATAAATGTGTTTTCGCATCATATAAGACGAATTCAAGAGGGGTAGCCATTCTTTTTGCAAATAATTTTGAGTTTAAAATACATAGCAGTACTACAGATCAAAACGGGAATTTTCTAATTTTACATTTTTCAACAATGGAAAGGGACATGCTCCTTGTCAACGTGTATGGACCAAATAAAGACGATCCTGACTTTTACCATTCACTAAAAGATACAATCGAGAAATACAAAACAAACAACATTATTGCTGTAGGGGATTGGAACTTTGCATTAGACCCACACCTAGATTGTTATCAATACACACGTCAATAATCCTAGAGCTAGAGAGGCATTAGAAAGAGTAACTGAAGAGCTTGGTTTAGCAGACATTTGGAGAGAAAATAATCCAGAGAGAAGGCAGTATACATGGCGAAAACCAACACCACTTAAACAGAGTAGATTAGATTTCTTTTTGCTTTCAGACTCTTTGTACTGGTATTATGACAATACGGATATCCTGCCTGGATACCGTTCTGACCACTCAATGGTAACATTAACCTTAAAATTTGGCAAAAATGAAAAGGCTAAGAATTTTTGGAAATTTAACTCTTCCTTGCTTAGAGATAAAAACTTCGTAGAAGAAATTCATTCAGAAATTTCAAATGTAACCAAGGAATATGTACAGGATAAATATGATGGAGTTAACTTGGAAGATGTACCTAAATCAGAATTAAAATTTTAAAAAATTTCAGATAAACTCTTTCTAGACTTCCTACTAATGAAAATACGAACCAAAACTATAAGTTACGCAACTATGAAAAAACGAAAGATGCAGGAAAATGAAAATGCACTTGTAAAAGTTTATACACTCTCTGGAAAAGATCGAAAATAAAAATGAAAACATAGTTTTACAGATAAAGGAGAAAAATAAGAGCTCGAGACAATACGAACTAAAAGAATGGAAGGAGTATTGCTAAGATCTAAAGCACGATGGATAGCAGATGGGGAAAAGATTTCAAAGTACTTCTGTAACTTAGAGAAAGAATTTTGTAAGTAAACAAATGACAAAGTTAGTCACTAAAGAGGGCAGTATTGTTGAAAGCCAGGCAGATATTGAAAAAGAAGTAAGTTCGTTTTATGAAAACTTATATAAAAAAAGAAATACGGAAGAATGTGAAATTGATAACTTAGTAAGAGCAATACCCAAACTGTCAAAGGAAGAAGTGAGTCATTTTAAACGGTAATATTACACTTGAGGAAGCAAGTCTAGCTTTAAAAAACATGAAAAACGGGAAAAGTCCTGGCACAGATGGAATCACAGTCGATTTATTAAAATTTTTCTGGAAACAAATAGGACAATTTATAGTTAGATCATTAAATGAAAGCTACAAATATGGTGAATTGTCAACCACGCAAAAAGAGGGACTGATTACTTGTCTTCCTAAAGGAGACAAACCTAAAGAATATATAAAAAATTGGCGTCCCATTACTCTCCTAAATGTAGTCTATAAGATAGGGTCCTCCTGTATAGCCAATAGAATCAAAAGAGTACTTCCAAAGTTAGTCAGTGAGGACCAAACAGGCTTTATGAGCAGCAGGTACATTGGTGACAATATAAGGTTAATTTATGATTTGATCAATTATTTGAATAAAAAAAAATCAACCAGGGCTACTCATTAGTATCGTTTTGAAAAAGCTTTCGACTCTCTCAACTGGAATTTTTATGTTTAAAGTGTTAAAAGCGTTTGGGTTTGGAAATAGTTTAATGCACTAGGTTGAAACATTCTATAAAAATATCAAATCAACTGTTCTTGTAAATGGTTTGCACTATCCGATGGTTTAAAATTGAAAGGGGATGCAGGCAGGGCGATCCGATTTCACCCTATTTGTTTATTCTTTGTGCAGAGATTTTGGCCTTAATGATAAAGGAGAACAAAGAAATAAAAGGAATCAATATTGGAAAAGAAGAGCACAAAATTTCTCAATATGCTGATGACACACAGCTCTTAAATGCGGGAGATGAGACCTCGTTTGAACATTCCATACATATAATCGAACAATTCGGTAGAGTTTCAGGACTAAACATGAATAAGGAAAAAACCCAGATCATATGGTTAGGAAGTAAGAAAAATTCCAGCAAAATATTTTGCCCCCATTTGAAAATGATTTGGAACCCTCCAAATTTCAGATATTAGGTGTCTGGTTTACCCAGACACTAAAAGACTGTGAAATGATAAATTACAATAATAAATTTTCAGAGGTTAAACTGCTTTTCAAAATATGGTCACAAAGAACTATTACTCCATTAGGTTAGAGTAGCTGTACTAAAGTCTCTTATTCTTTCAAAGCTTATACATCTGTGAATATTACTACCAGGGCCCACCAGATCATTTTTTGAAACAGTTACAGAAACTTTGTTTTTAATTTGTTTGGAACAATAAGCAAGACAAGATAAGAAGACAGACGGCAGTTTCAGACCATCAAACAAGGTGGACTAAATATACCTGATATACGAAATTATATATATGCTTTGAAGCTTTCATGGGTAAGAAAAGTTAGAAAATCTAATCACAAGTGGGCCAGTATTGCAGAAATACAATACCCATTTCTTAAGACTCTAGACTGTTATGGTCCATCAATAACTCACAAGCACGTGAAGGCTAATCCTTTTTGGACCCATGTTTTTAAAGCTTATAAATTTTTCTGTACTTGCATCACACCGCAAAATGAAAATGAATTTCTTGCAGAACCTATTTTGTATAATGAAAACATTACTATAGGAAATAAAGTTGTTGATAAGAATATTTTAGCAGAAAGGGGATATATCTAATAAAACATCTTGTCAAGAAAAATGGTGAGTTTTTTAATTATGAAATTTTTTCTAAAGCAAATGATAATTGTATTGACTTTGTAACTTTCAATGGGCTAATCTCATCAATCAAATACTTTGCAAAAAAGGCAGGAGTCAAAATAGGTGACAATGTAAATTGTTGTACAGACACAATGAAAGCAATACAGACAATAGATAGTGTGCACCGGGGCTCAAAACTGTACTATGAAAAATTGATGTCAAACAAGACAGAACCCAAATGCTGTAAAAAATGGACACAGAAACTTAATGAAGAAATCAACTGGAAAATGGTATTTAAAAAATTGCACAAGATTAAAGACATCAAATTACAATGGTTACAGATAAAAATTGTGCACAGAATTGTCTTTACTAATGTTGTTCTGTGCGCAATGGGTTGTAACAAATACAACAAGTTTCCCCTGTGCACTAGCACAAAAGATTCAATCGAACATTCTTTTTGGGGCTGCAACCAAGCAAGAACTATTTGGACAAATTTAGAAAAAAGTATCAATGACCATTGTGAATACGTATCGAATGTGAAAATTTCACGTAAGATTGTACTTTTTGGAGTGGATGAATGCATGAAAACTGATGCTATTTTCGATTTCATTATCCTTCTTGCCAAATGGTATATTTATAGATGCAGAATTGAAAATCATTTACCAGTATGGACAGTTTTTCTTAAACAGTTGAAATACAGGTTTCAAATTGAAAAATCATCATCATCAGACCCGTGACCTTGGCGGTCGTGGGGGAGACATGAAAGACGATGCCGTGGTAAGCCTCCTCCATCCATCTCGGTCCTCGGCTCTGCGCAGTAGTGCCGAGTCATTCATCCTGGTCCATTCTCTGATGTTGTCCATCCATGACTTGTTCTGTCTTCCCCTCCTTCTGCCACCTTCGAGTGTTCCCTGCAGTATGTTTTGGGCAGAGTGTTGTGGCGGGTGACGTGGCCGAACCATGTCAGCTTTTTCTTCTTGACGATGGTGAGAAGGGGTTCCTGTGGACCTGCCAGCCGTGTTATTTCACTCTTGACAAATTTGTTGGTCTTTCGTTCTCTCCAGGATATGCCCAGTAGTTTTCTATGGCATTTTGTTTCGAATGACTGGATTCGCTTTGCTGTTTCAGCAGTCAATGTCCAGGTTTCACTTCCGTTAAGCAGGTCGTCTGAATTAGGGCTTTGTAGAGCTTTAGTTTGATTGGGAAACTGATCTCTTTACTTTTCCATATGGTGGTGAGTTTTGTCATGGAAGATGTTGCCATGGCTATTCTGACTTTGATTTCTGTCGTCGATCGCCCGTCCTTTTGAGTGTAGCGCGAGGTATTTAAAAGCGTCTACCTCCTCCAGTTGTTGGCCGTTCATGTAAATTTTAGCGGTGGCATTGCTCGTGCTGTTCACAAGTACTTTACTTTTCTCCGAGCTCACCTCCACCCATATGCTCCAGCTCTGTTCTCAAGTCTGGTCGTAAGATCTTGCAGCTCTGTGTTACTTCCGCCCATGAGGTCAATGTCATCGGCAAACCGTAAGTTGTTGAGGGGTCTGCGCCAATGGAGATGGTAGGGTGGAAGTCATGGAGGGTCTCTCTCATGATGTTTTCCAAGAACAGATTGAACAGGACTGGAGATAACAGGCATCCTTGTCGGACCCCAACTGTGGTTTTGAAGTAGTCTCCGACCTGATTGTTCAGAAGGACTGCACTGCTTGCAGTGTTGTATAGTGCTTGAATGGTTTGCACTAGTCCTTCTTCAATGCCAAACATTCTGAGGACTTGCCACAGGCCGTCGTGCCATACTCTGTCGAAAGCCTTCTTGAAGTCGATGAAGTTGTGGAACAGGTCTCTCTGATGTTGAAGATGTTTTTCCATCATGATGTGGCAGTTAAAAATCTGTTCGATTGTGCTCCTGCCTGCCCTGAACCCAGCTTGTTCCTCTGCAAGGTGTTCTTCTGCCTCCTTCTTGAAGTCGATTTTAAAATAACTTTGAGCATGGGTCTTGCTGGCGTGGCTGATGAGGCTGATTGTTCTATAGTTTTGGCATTGGCGTAAATTCCCCTTCTTGGGCAGGGGTATAATGAGTGATTGTGTCCAGTCTGTTGGCCACTGTTTTGTCTCCCAAATCTTCTAACAGATAGCTGTAACATATGTGATGACTGTTTCGCCACCATGCTTGAGCAGCTCTGCTGGTATATTGTCTGCTCCTGGGGACTTTCCTACTGGTAAGCTGCGGATGGCTTCTTCCACTTCTTCCCTCAGTATAGGTAATGGCGAGGGGGGCTCTTGATGTTGCTGCTTTCTCTTCTATTATGTCTCTTGTCAGGTTGTTTTGGGTAGTTGTACAGTTCTTGACAATATTCAGACCACCTGTTCAATGCAGCTGAGCTTTCTGTGAGGAGGTTTCCGGAGCTGTCTTCAATGACTGATGATTTGGTTTGAAGTGGTTTTGTGAGTTTCTTCAGGGTGTCGTATGCCTTTTTACTGTTGCCCACTTTCATGTTTTTTTCGATCTCATCACATTGATCACTGATCCACTTCTCTCTGGCCTTTAACATTGACTTCTTCACGAGATTGTTGGCCCCCCGGTATTCTTTAGGGTTGGAAGACCTGGTTGGTTTCAGTGCTCTTCTTGTATCGCAGAGGTCCAAGATGTCATTGGTAGTCCATGGCTGGTGTTTATTCCTCTGACGACCGAGTACCTCCTCTGCTGTTTCTCGGACTGCCTCATTGAAGTTGTTGGTGAGGTCATTGATGTCATTGTCCAGGAGGGTAATGCCGCAAAACGTCCGCCAAGCTTAGCTTGAAGATCTCCTCGACATCTGGATCTTTAGTTTGTCCACGTCAAATTTGTACGTGGTTTGCAGGCTGTTTGTTTTTCTTCAGCTTCATTTTGAATACCAGCAGCACAAGGTCGTGGTCACTGCCTATGTCAGCTCCAGGGTAGGTTCTTGTTCTGGCTCTGTTGATGCTGGATTTGAAGCGACGTGGTGTTAAGATAAAATCTATTTGGTTATGGATCTTGCCGTTTGGCGCATGCCAGGTTGTCCTCCTTGACTGCTTGTGGGGATAGAGGGTATTGGCAATGGTAAGTCTGTGGGTGCAGGCAAACTCCAGCAGACGTAGTCCCTGTCGTAGGTCTCCCAGTTCCAAATGACCAACTGTTCCGGCCCATTGGTTGTAAGAGTCAGGACCCACTTTGGGTTAAAATCCCCTTGGATTGATGATGATGTCCTTCTGGGTATTTCTTAATGGTCACTTCAAGATCTTCATAAAATTCTTCTACTTCTTCATCTGTATGGTCAGATGATGGTGCATAGCTTTGTATGATGGTGATGTTTCTTGGGCTTGGCCGACACCCGGATGCTGATAATCCTGCTGGAAGCCGGTGTACAGCTGATAATGCACCCCTTTACTTCCTTTCTGACATAAATGCCACTCCATGTTGGTGATGTTTCTTGGCCACTGTACAGATCTTGTTGCCTTCTTCAGTCAATGTCTCACAAATCCTGTCATCTCACTTCTCCTAGTCCAATAATGTCCCATTTATATCGGCTAAGCTCATACTCTAGTTCTTTGATTTTTCCGCACTGGTAGAGTGTACGGACGTTCCATGTACCAATGGGTGATTTGTTCTCTAGGGAGCTTAAGTAATGTTTTAACTCAGTAGCTGACTTGTCACTTCCACCCTGGTGTTGATCAATGGAAAGCGCGGTCGTTGGTAACCGGCCTCGGACCGATCGGTATCATTTCGGCTTTGCATTTGTCTTTCATGTTTTTTCTGTGGGCTTAGGATATTCCTTGGTGGTGCCAATCTCCTCTCCAATCTCATAAAGTTTTGGGTTTTTTCTATTGGGGTTTCCTCCCCCACATGCGACAGGTTGTACTGGGTTACATGGATACCAGTAGCAGTTGCAGAGAACTTCTGACTGACCTGAAAAATATAATGCAACAATTGCAAACAACTGAGTAAATTCACTTTTGAATGGAGTAACTATAGACCATTGCTTGACTAAACAGATTACATTTATATAAGTGAGACTGTGTCTGGCCATGTGCTTTTGCTGAAAAGCAGTCATGGGTATAGCAGAAAAGATGGAATTGTGCATGCATTGTTTTGACTTCCAAGTCATGCTGTCATAAACTAGGTAATTACACTGACACTGGCACATTGTGATCTTCCTCATGAATGAAAGAGTGCAATGGTATAGATTTACAGAATTGACAGAGGCGTACAAATTGTTTTTCTCACAATAGCATGATAGCTATAGCTATGATAGCTGTTTTTCTCACGATAGCATGAAAAACGCGCGCGCGCGTGCGTGTGTATGTGTGTTTATATGTGTGTGTGTGTGTGTGTGTGTGTGTTTGGTTGATTAAGCACTTGAAAAGCAGTTGATATTACTTGTTTATGAACAAGAATTGTATTTGTACTTTCTTAAGTTTATTTATTTATTTACTTTTTTAAAGAAACATTTTGTCTGTAATTCTTTGTAAATGCAAAACGAAAATTAAAAAAGTTTAAAAAAAAAAAAAAAAAGAATAATAGCAGAAGAGTATACCAGATTGTGAAAGAGCTCACCAAACAGAAACAGGCAAGAGTCAGTAACATCCAGGACAAAGAAGGGAATTGCCTAACAGAAAAGAAGGAAATCATTGGCAGATGGAGGGAATACTGTTCTGAACTCTACAATCATCAGACGCTAGGCGACCCCAGCATACTTGCAAGCCAAGCCTCATCGAATAAAGACAACTTCCCAATTCTACGCAAGGAAGTAAAAGTAGCAATTAGATCGCTGAAGAAAGGAAAATCAGCAGGAATCGACAACATCCCAGCAGAGCTGATCCAACACGGGGGAGAAGCAGTGACAGACATCCTTACAAGTATCTGCAACAAGATCTGGCAGACCGGAGAGTGGCCTACACCATGGACCCAATCACTCATCATCACTCTCCCCAAGAAAGGAAATCTCCAGCAGTGCCAAAACTACAGGGCAATCAGCCTCATAAGTCATGCCAGAAAGTCATGCTGAAAGTGATCCTGAACACTGAAACCACAGGCAAAGAGGACCTCTGCCAAAGACAGACGTTTTCCGCCCAACTAAAATCCCACAGAACAATATATAACCTGAGATGTGTTGAGAATTACCGCCAGCATCAACAAGACATCTTCCACGTCTTCAGGTGATTTTAAGCAGGCCTCGATAGATAGGCATGACGCCTGTGGCCACCATGACAAATTCAACATGTCCAGAAGCTGATCCACACCTTCAAGAACTCTACTCATGGCATCAGTGCAACTCATACAGGGCACGGTTAGGGGAATGGTTCCGTACTCAGCTGGGGTCCGACAGGGAAGTCTGATGTCGCCGACAATATTTAACAATTTTCCTCGAAACGCATCATGACTGACGCCTTGGAAGACCACACAGGGCACAGTCATCATTGGAGGGCGAACATCACTCAACCCTCAGTTTGCCAATGACATTGACGTCTGGCAGGAAGATAAGAGGAACTGGGACAACCTAGTGAAGCAACTGGACGAAAATCCTCACGATACGGCATGAATCACGCCCGAGAAAACCAGCTCATGTCAAACAGTGCCCAGCCAATCACCACCATGATCAACTCCAGCGGAAAAGAACTGATACAGTTGACCATATTCAATTAACTCGTTGGAGCCATCATAAGTGGAGGAGGATCGTAGACCGAAGCCGAGCAAGAGCGCACAAAAGCAGCAGCAATGGAAGACGAAGACCATGAGAGACAGAAACATGAACTATTACACCTACTTGAGAACCAGGTAAAGTGACTAAAGCGCTAAGCACCACAATCATGCGTTAAGCTCATGTGGAGGCATGGACACTGAATGCAGACACACAAAGGAGGATCCAAGCAGTAGAAATGAGATGCTCAAAGGCTCCTGGGCATCTCATACAAGACCATGTCACCAAATGAAGTCCGCAGAAGATCAACAAACATGTGCGGGACTATGAAGACCTACTGAACACGGTAAAAAAAAGAGAAACTCAGATGGTATGGGCCATAACACGCTCAGAAGGACTTTCAAAGACCATCCTGCAAGCAACATCCAGGAAAGAGAAACTTGGGGCAGACCGAGAAGAAAGTGGCCGCGACAACATCCGTGATTAGACAGGGAGGACTTCATCATCCCAGGCAGCTCGCCCACGACCGCGCTAAGTGAGCAGCTGTCCACAGTTCGTAACACCATGTCCAGCGCCCTACGACCCTGGCGTTTACGGTACCAGTGAACAGGGAGTGAACTGTGAACAACTGCATGAAAAGTTTGTGGGAATTATTGCTAATAATGTTTTGGTTGCTACTTATATTATTTTTAGGTTTTTACTTTCTAAGATAAAGGCTGCTTAAAACAAGTAAAAGTTGTTAATGCATCTGCTCAAGGAGAGAAGTCTTTGCAAGGAATAACTTTTTTTATATCTCTGAGTTGGCAAGAGTTCTTTCCCCTTGTTGTTGTTTTAATGTATCTGTTGGTGCTACTGATACTACTGCTGCTGGTGTTTTATAACGCTTTCCATTTTGCCAAGCTGCACATCCAGCTCCCGCTATAAGAATATTGTTGTGTAAACGATTCCTATATGTAACTAGCATGTTGGAAGCAGCATATTAAACCCTGCCCTTAGAGCAAGTTCTACTTAGACCATGCATAGGAAGAACATCTTGATAATGTTTGATGCCTTGATGGTATGATCAACACTGATTAGTACTGGTCTTCAAGAATTTGCTATAAACTTCTCTGTGCATCAAACCCAAACCACCAATAATGCTTAACCTTGTCTGTGCCTAGCGCACCAAGCCAGCAACCACACATAGTCGTGAACAAAGTCATTAATCCTCTCAATCCTGTCTTGTTAACCTTACATTCTTATCAAGAATAAAAGTCGGCCATGAATTCATGTGCATATTCACTGTTGCTCTTTGATTCAAGAACAAACAACTCTTGCCCTGCGGGAGAAATATGTATTGGGGAGCCACCAATTCGTAGTTTATACCTCCCTGTGCACACCAAACAAATACAGATTCCCCATTCATGATTTTAGTCCTGGAGTTTTGTCTGAATGCAGTCTGAGAATCAACCTTATTAAAACTCATGTGCACAGCCTCACATACGCCCTTCATGTTAATTTTATTATAAACAGATTGAATTACTATCAGTGGGCAGTGGAACTGCAGCTCAGATAAAACATTAAACCCTAAACTGAAGTACACAAGAAACCTGTACACAGACTTTACTAACTGTGGATGTTCATAGTGGTCAGCATATGACACAGCACAGCCTGTAATTGCACAGGAATAGCAAAGTTTTAAAGTGGTTTTGGGTAAAAACTGTATAGGATGAGACAACCAATAGCTTTTGCAGTGGCATCATCTTTAATGGTGGGTTTAAGTATATCTCAGAAGGGGTGGGAAATTTACTTTGAAGATCAATTCTCGTAACACAACAATCTAGCCTTATTATCTCATTGAGTTGTGCCAAAAGCTTAAAATTCGCACTCTTTTCCTTTTACTTGACTGCCGAAGCTTAAGATTCCGCAGACTTACGAGTTTTTTTTATAAACACAAAGCAAGTTAACTAAACTAGGGAAATTACTCTGGCCTTAGCCATCATTTTTCTAAACACAGTTGCTTTCCTTAGACGAACATCAGCTTGCCTAGTTTTTATCTTGTTGGCCAATTTTCTTATGACTTGTCAACAACTGATATCTTGAGGATTTAGGCACCCCAGTGTTTATGATTCTTTTTAAAAAAAAAGTCTGTAGTACTAAAAGTGAAATCACATGAATTCAGCCAGCTTCATGAAGTTTACATTGGTTAAAAATCATCACATTGGTTCAAGGGAATAGTTTGATGAAAAGTTACAAGCCCATTTAAGAACCAACCCTAATTTTCAAAACTTTTTTATTTTTTCAGTCATTCCATGAAATATTTCGGAAATTTATAAAAATAAATAAAGTCCATCTATTAAATAACTGTGTACAATCTCAAAGAAGACATTATAAACTTTTCAATGAATATAAGTATGGTCAGTATTATGTTGGTCAGTCTGCTGATTTTTTTCAATAATAAGCCAAAATCATGCTTCACCTCAAAATGGTGTGATCCATTTCACGCGACCCAATGATTATAGGTAATAGTCTTTGGGTTATATGAGATCCACCATCGTATTTTGCATCTTATTATATTTATACCATTATTTCTATAGTAGCTAAAAGGTTTATAACACTAACAAACATCCAGTCAGGTATACCTGTTAAAACGAGCCATATCCTAATGTCTAACCACTGTCAACATAACAGTTGCTTTGCATGGAGGTCTTCTACACAGTATCATGGACAAACATCGGCACATACGAAGGCTGGAATCGGTAGAAGATCCTATAACTATCGTAGGATGATTTTTTGTGCAAGAAGGTTTATTACATGTTGCAACACTGAAAAGGAGCGCTTTCACTCCTGCTGGCATCTCACAAAACTCACCAAGCTAGTCTAAGAGTCACTTTACAGCATCTTCAGATTTTATAATGGCATCATCATATCTTGCGAAATGCTTTGAGTTTGACAACGACCAAATTTACTTGGCATGGATGTTAATGGCAAGAAATACCCCATGTGTGAATTCCATTGGCATGACAGTAAACTCTTAGCTTGTACACCTGTCTCAGTAATCAATTCACAAACCAAGTGTGATGAAGCTTTTTCATCATCTGTCCCTTCTGATCTACTAACATTCCTTTCCACCACAAGCAAAGCTGTGAAACAAAGCATGATACTTTACTTACACTTCAATTCAAAGACATGAAAAAGGTTTCCATGAAACAATCTGTTAACAATCAAAGACACTGCACAAAGAACATTGACTGTAAATTTAACATATTTACTTTAAGAAATAAAATAATAATATACATACTAAATATACATACATACTAATAACCATGTCACGCAGTCCTTTAAATAAGAGCGCTTGAACCTGCCCTGACTATTTATCTAAAAAGATCTTGGTGATGTACAAATTTTGAGAAGATGGGGATATTAAGGAAGTTTAGCTTTGAGTACACAAATTGAATGATGACTACAAAGCACACAGCAATAGAAAGAAGCTAAAAATCTCGGTTCCTAAACCTTGAACAGTTGCTTATGTAAAAGCTGAAACTTAGCAGATAATTTTAGCTACAAAGTTCACATAAAGTTAATAAATTGGCCATCAAACCAAGCACCAACTGGCAGATCAGTTTGAGTTTATAGTCCAACACGCCGTTATGCACACGAACAACTATCTGTAAAGCCATAAAATGCTGGACCAGTAAACATAGCACTAGCCTATCAATCCACCAGCTGAAAAATGATAGAGATAATACTTAACAAATAAACACGTTACTTTCTTCATAGAAAAGACTAATGACTAAAACCAACAACCACATTGCTAACCATTCCTTCCAACTTCCCTCTGATGATCAGTAACATAATTGGTGTTTGTCTGGTTGCAAAGAATACAGACCCTACTGTCTTGTTCATAGAGGGATTACCAATTTAACTTGATAGACCCTCAACGTTGATGCCTCAGTTTTGCAATTGCTATTCGAACAGCACGGTGACAATGACATTGAAGAACATTCCATTAATAAATCAACTTGCTCCTAAACCTACCACACTCTACACAATTAGCAATCCCCTCAATCTACACCACATTGAACCTTGTTGCAGTCTATTACACAATGCTGTACTGTCCGACACTCATTACAAGACTTAAATTAATGAATAAATACCAATAAAAATTACACACTTTTGTTAAACAGTATAATAAGAAGATGACGACGCGCTAAAGATCCTAGAAGTTCCAGTGCACCAATCCTGAAAACTCTAATGATAATGCCGATTGCCTTTCATTGACAAACAATAACACAGATGCAGCATGACATTGAGCAACTAACTAGAAAAGTAGACAAAAATCTGGGTAGTAAAGATCAGCATTTACATGACCCAAAGGGATCAGTCCTGGCCCCGTGCCTCATTTACTCTCACACTGCTCCTCTCTCACATATAAATAACCAACTCCAATTGATCATCCATGTCCCTATGACAATGACACTCAGCTTTGGTGCAGGGATACTGTGAAAACTTGCCTTCCCTCCTACGAAAAATGTCCTACAGCTTCTAGACATTCAAAACAGGTTTGACTCAGAACAAGTTACACAAAAACAAAGCCATGCGCATAGGAACCAAAAAAAACATAAATTTTTCCTCCAACACAACAACATATATAGAATATGGCATAGCATCAGTTCCTTTGTCCACTCTGTGAATAGCTAGGTGTAGTTCTTGACAACAACACTCTCTATGAAAAACTTAATCACCCAGACCGCCAGTCTTATACTATTCAACTACGGCGCATAAGCGCGATTCGCAAGTACGTCCACTGATCAACTTCCAAGCTGTCACATCGCGCATTCTTTCACGTTTAGACTACTGGTAATTCCTTTTGGGCTTGCCGACCAGCAATCATCCATCCACTCTCTTCATACGCATACATACTCTGCAGCTCGACTGCCTAAGAAGAAAAAATCCGAACACATCAGCTCCTCTTCTGCGATCACTTCTCTGGCTGCCATCTCCACAAAGACTGAAGTAAAGATCATACCCTCTGTTTCAAATGTCTCCTCAAATCCTGCACATCTTAACTTTGTTAACAGTCATCACCTGCTATCACTCCATCCGTTCCCTTCGTTCCTCGCAGATACTTTGTGCTTCGAACACCCAGAATTCAAACAAACCACTGTTGCTGCAATCTTTTTCTGTTTCTGGTCCGTCCACGGAATGACCTCCCTCTTTCACTTCGCCAAAACCTTCAACTTTATTCCTTCAAATCCACCTCAAAACACAACTAATTTTCCTACCTGACACTTTTTCCCCTCCATAATCTCTCTACTTTTTCAACAGGCATCCTTCATCTCCTAATGTGTTCGGTGTGTGTGTGTGTGGTCTGTGTTGTGTGTGTGTCATACACGTGCTAATTAAATTGAATAGTTCTTTATTATTTTTAGGAAAGTTCATGCGCGTAAATGATTTGAGTGCAAGCGCTTCGATTTGTTTGGTTTACAAATTCCCGCTATATAAATATCATATCTTATTATTATTATTATTATTACTGTGTTTGAGCTCTATTACTACAGTAACAGCAACCCCTGTCTACATTCACAGCAGGAAACAAGCATTGCTCTCTATGCTACTGGAATGTGAGCTCCTCATCAAGTGCTATGGGCTCTGTTTCATAACAGCAGGAGCCTGTTATTAGTCACATCATCTTCAAAGAAGTTTGCATAAACTAGAAAAACATGATGCTGTGCACTAAAGAAACTTTCAGTGTTTAATGGTCCTTTGATGTTGAAGACCAAAAAATACTATCACAAGTGGTTGCCTGATCAAGCAATGGCAGATCTTAAAGTAGATTTAGTCTATCCCCATAACTACATGAAATGCACACAATGATTACCTAATGGCTGCAGATAGCTCCAAAACATCTCCAAAAGAACCACCAAAGTTGTACCAAACCTTAATGACATGAGCAAGTATGTATTACTACAGACTGCTGCAGTTTTCTAACTACAAGGCATGGGTTTAATTCTTACAGCTGTTCGATCAACATTTCGTTTGATCAACAGAATTCATAAAACCATACATCATGAAGAACACTGATCTGAGAATGAAGGCATCTGATGCACAGAAAAGGATTACTTCAAGCTCAGGAATCACCGCTGCTTTGGCAAAACAATGGAGAACACCACACTAAAGAAAAGATGTCAGATTAGGTCTCAAAAGAAAACAAGCCATATAGCGGACATCAAAGCCCAAGCGACCAAGCCCAAGACTTCAGGCAATTCATACAGTCTGTTTGGCATCATGATGTTGAAGTTGCAGGTTAAACTAGACAAGCAGTATCATTGGGTTCAGCCATCTAGACTGTCGAAGCTGTTGATGCCGAGTTTCTTGTATGATTACTTTAAAGCCTAACCATCCTGCAGTAAAGGTCTTGTTACCCGACACAGACTCTTTTCATCCTAGACATACACACAGAAATATATACTAAGACCATTGCAGAAGACAAGTGCTGGGATCAGAGTCATGGTATGACACCAGTGATTATCTAAAAGACAGTCGCTGCATTCAACAGTAAAACAAAAAAGTTATTGCAAGATGAGATGAGATGAACGCACAAATTATCAAAGAATATGTTGGCCTAAGCTAAGATGTACACTGTTGCTAGCCAAACAATACATGTGTCATAAAAAAGGCAAAAGTGTTGGCAACAGGTGTCCAAAACAAGCATCAGTCATGAAAACTACAAAGAGGCTCTGTTGAAGTAGAAGTAAATTTTTTTTTTTTATCCCCCAAAAAACCAACAAAACAAAAAAAAAAACCCAATCTCCTCTGCTTAACCCTGCACTCAAATCAACACAGACTGTGTAGAAAAAGATACTGATTGCACAGGACACAAAACAGATATAATTCTTCACCAGAGCACCTCATACACACTTGGACCCTGGAGAACAAACAGAAATAATAATTAATTAATTTTTTCATATTTTATTGATAGTTAAAAATTCTGATTGAGCTCACAATGGATTGCATAACTCCTTTATCAAAGACTATGGAAGTGGTACAATACCTCGACTCTGCTTTTACAGCTATGGCATTATAGAAAGAACTTTGGTACAAGTAAAAATAAAACATGATCATTGGCACAAAAGATGAAGTGTTAAATAAATTCTAGGAGTGTTAGTATAATGAGAGAGGGTCCAACCCCCCTCATTGTTATCAAACATGTTCCCATAAATTTCGTAACAAAAAACAGTTAGAAGAAGACCATGTGTCACTTACTTCTGTGAAATAGTCCTACCTTACTAAAGCAGACAAATTAGGTGGCACTAGCGCAGTTCTCTCTAACAAAAGCTCGTTGTGGTGAAGGCAGTGACAAATAATAAAACGGAGATCCATCCCACAACTTTTTATTTCATAAGTTGTCTAATGCTCCGATGGGATCTGTTGCTTCGCTTGTGACTGTTGCTGCTTCCACTTTTCCAAAGCATACAGATATTCTAAGTTCTTCCCAAAGGGTATTAGTGGTTGCTTTGGTGTTGTAGTTTGGATGTGCTGCTGTAGATGTTTTGCGTTTTTGATGGCGTCCGCAGGTTTAACCCTTTGCTTAGTTCCTCAGAGTGCATCGCTCTTACAACTGCAGTATCTTCTTACCCACTCTGTGTATTGTGTGCCTGGATCAGATTTCTTGGTGTACTAGATATGCAAACAGTCTTTCTGCAACAGTTTTGTTAAAGCTTTGCACCATGCATGAAGATCTGTGGTTGCCATGGTTTTGCACTCATTTTTTTGCTACTCCATCTTTAGTAAACAGTGATTAAATGCTCCTTTAAACTCGTACCTATCAACACAACTGAATAATTCTGGATATTTTAATGGCCCCGAATATAATTCTTGCAAAGCAACTGCAGTTCGGTAGCAACTCGTTTCAGTAAGGGCTTCTGCACTTTATACCTAGAAGACACGTCCACCTCAGGATGACATACTTATACCTCTTTTCTTCTGATTGTGTCATGGGGTAAGTATAAAAGGTCCGAGTTGGTGAGTATCATATGGCTTCATGTTATAAAAGGAGGATCTATTAATGCGCCTTGGTGCAGTAAAAATCTGCTATATTGCTTTTTAGACAGCCACCTCTTTGCTCCATCGAACTTACTCCTGCAGCAAATACTCAGTTTGTTAATACTGTCTGTCCTTTCCAGTACCCTTTTGGCGTGTAGAGATCTTAGAGAGCTTGACATCCATTGTTCTATTTTTTAAAAAAAATGTTGGTTAACCATCCTTCGTGCTAAGAAATAAATATATTGTCGTGCCCACCACAAAAAAATCAATCTCACCAGTTCTTCAGGTTTCAGTGGTAGATATAACAGAAGCTATGGTTTGAGTAATAGGGATATTTGTTGGCCTGTTCGACAGATGTAGTACTCTTTTATTGCAGCATCAACATCTGAAAATGTTTTTTGCCGCATGATCCGTGTTCACAGAAGTTTTCGTTAATAATGTCTAACTGAGCAATTCGTTGTCTTTCGTATTCTGCTTTGCTCTGTTCAGTTGTTCTATTGCTTTATCATGTCTCTTTCTTCTTCATCTGTTGAAATTAGAAAAGAAGTAGTTGCTACCTGTAAAAGCAAGTGCTTAACTACAGCACCACCTACCATCATCACTAAGAAGCTATTTCTATTTAAGGACTGTATATTTTCGGAATGATCCCCTGCTTTACCAAAAGTCTTTAAGGAAGCATTGGATGCTGTTACAACAGCAACTAGCTTAGCGCTATCCTCAAAAGCTAGTTTTTCCTTAAATCACATACTCTATCCGCTATACTGCCTGTACCCCAGAACTTTTCGGGGCTAAACGTCATCCCTATAACGCCAACAACCCGATAAAATTTCCGGGGTGTCGTACTGAAGTAAACAAGCCTTGCTGTCCCTGACTTACAGTTAAAGGAAAGAACTCCAAAATGAATGGAGACCACATCTCCTGTGCTTGGCAACATTGAGCTGCAAAAAAAACCGTGGCAAAACGATCGTTTTTCGCTCGTATTTTGTGTTTTTATGCATGACTGCTTGGGAAGTTCTTGTTCAAATTTGCGACTCATCTGTTGAAAATGCATAATAACGTTACACAGCTGTAAAAGTGCAACACAAATCTGTAGATTTACCTACAGTTGATCACAATCAATCGTGTATATGCAGGAGATCGTGTATTTAAAAAACAATGAATGAGATTTGGCCTAGAACATAATTATGTTATTGATATTATTGTGATGGGGGGCACTCAGATGACAGTGGTGATGAAGAAATCGTATTTATGGTCGATTTTTACATTTTTAATATAGTTTCACAGTGAAATATCCTGCTAACTAATATGAGCTTGCTCGAAGTAATCTACGATATATAAGACTGTCATTGGGGAGACGATCAGAATATTTATTTCGTAGTTTCTGAGTAAAGTGATATGACATAGCAGTGGTATTGACATAAGAATATTTTATTCCCCGCATATAGGGTCACTGGCACTGGCTAGATAAGAGGCTAGAAAACGGTATAACTAAAGCCTGTATCTGTACACTGTATAACAAATAAGACTGCAATAGTGTTTTTGGTGGTGTTCTTTTTTAGGTGTTTCTATAGTCATCTGTTGTTTCGATGCTTCTCTGAATACAATCTTTTGCTTTGCTTACTACATACGTTTTTTTTTTGGTTCCATTCTGCCAACATTTTTCCAGCTTCAAACTCTCCAGGGCTCGTGGTCACTGTTGTGACTTGTGGAAGAGTTACTGGGCTTGCTTTGTAGCATTTTCTCCTGTGCTTCCTGTTGGTTCATAACTGGTGTTGTGTTCTCCATCTTTCTTCTATATGGTTAAATTTATATGTTTTAATGTTTTCATACTATCAACTAGCTGGTGGCTAATAGGAACCAAAACGATAATACATATCACAGCCATGTGTCTCCAGCGTTCAGACAAAACAGGATCATGTGACAGGTCATAATGCTAAGTCACTTCTTGAGCCTCATTAAAGAACCTACTTGTTGCGTTAGCGTATAAAGCCAATAAGATTTCCCTAGGCTTCTCATCCCATCTGTCTCCAAGAAGAGATTCATACCTATTAAAATACTTAACAATGTATTGTGATGATTACTGCAGTACCATGTTCCACTGTTAAAAGTGTTCGCTAAGTAAATGCTTGTTTACCACAGCAGCTAAGGTACAACTTCTCATCTTATCTAGCAGACTTTTCTAATCAGTTTATTTCTTCTTGACTAAAACAGTTAGATGTCATCTGTTAAAGCTCATCGCAATTCATGTTGTCTATCTTTATCAATATATTTTTTTGTTGTAAAATAATTATTGTTTGTTCTTGACAATTTGTTGATAAGTATGTTAACTAAGTTGTTGATAAATTGTTGATAAGTTGTTAACAAAGTTGTTAATAAGTGTTGACAAAGTTGTTAATAAGTTGTTAATAAGTTTTGATGGGACGTTTTTTTTTCTTGACAAGTTCTTGTTTTACTCCTTGGCAAGTTATTGTTTAGTTCTTGTACTAGTTCTTAGACAGTTCTTGACAAGATGTTGTATTAAGTTTCTTGGCAAGATAATTGGTATTAATTCTTGACAAGATATGGTATTTGTTCCACACACACAACACACACACACACACACACACTCTCACACACACAACACAAACACACATAATAAGGAAGCAGCTGTAGACCTTCTGCCAACTGTGTTGTATTGGCTCAAGGCCAAAAATCTTTTTTTACACACATATTCAGCATTGCTCCACAAAGTGGCGTGGCTAATAATGCACCAATCAGAAAGGAAGGTTTTATATTATTAATTTCAGTTCTATTCCTTTGGGCAGCCCATTGGGAAGTCGGAATGAAATAGACAGGGCAAAGGCAGGCAGTGCAGGAAGGCAGGGTTTCAAACCCAAGTGCGTTAGCAGAGCACAGTCAATGTTTATGTTTTGTGTACAATGTTTTTGTGCTTATTTATTTGTTGTTGTGTTTTATGTCCTGTTTGTACTATGTTGTTTTGTGTGTTGGTGTGTGTTGTGTGTGATAATGGGTCCTGTTTTGTGAACCTGATTACAAGTGTGTGTGAATGCGTGGTCGCATTCCACAGTTGTGAATGCCGGAAATCTTTTCTGCTACCAAAGCTCCGTTGCAGTGTCCTCAACAAAAAATTGCTCTCCATCTGTAAAGGAGCTGGGTAGCAGAGAAGGTTTTGCACTTTTTTAACTCTGATAAAAATTCCTCTAAAAACTTCAGCACTCATAGATTCCCTAATTGTAATAGTTTTAAACCCACGAGAATAAGATAGTAACATTTTTTAATTTTATATAAATATAGGGAAAACATGGCATTCAAGGTAATGCTACTTCAATTTACGTCGTTTTCATATAAAACATGGCAAACTTTTCAAAGGTGTGAGGTTTTATATGAAAAGTAAGTTGATGAGTATTTGAGCTTGAATGCCTTTTTTCCCAATCTCGTCCATCGTAGGTTCAGCGAGATCTTCCGTTAGCCAGCTTGACCGTTTTCCCACCTTCTAACAACGGGAATAGGGGTTGGTGGCTTTAAGAGGCTTGACTCATCTACAGCCCCAAATTCAGCCTCCTCCCTCCCCCAAACCCCTCCCAACACACTCTACATCCTCTCCCCCCCCCCTTACAATACACACACACATAAAAGCCGCCCACCAACACACAATCTCCCCAACATCAATGTTTAAACTCATGTCGAGGACATGATAACCTGGTTGATTAGTTGTGCAACTGCGCTCAGTGATCTGCTGACATCTGGTTCAAATCCCGTTCAAGGCAATTTTCTCCTGAAGTTAACATCAGTGCAGACTCCACTCTCCCCAAAAAGTCCTTCGATGAGACTATAAACCGAACAAAGTCTATGTGCAAATGGACACGCAGAACTTCTTCTTCACAGCACCTTTTCCACTTCAAAGGAGTAAGCCATAGAGTGCCAATGGGAACTGTTGACAAAAATTTACAAAACAAGCATACACACAGGACTGGATGTGAAATATCACGTGAGCACTTATTCAATATCCTCACGATATAAGTAATATAAATAAATAACATCTACATCCCCTCGCATCCTGCCAATCCAAATTGCTGCTTCTAATCCCGAATCCCATCTTGTTTTTAGCCAAACTGACTGATAATACCCCACCACCAAAGAGGCCACCATCAGGACTTCACATAAATCCTCTCCCCCTGGGCATGCCTGAGGCCGTCAAGTACAAATAGCAATCCCGCCGTCCTTGTGTGTGGAATTTTATTATTTTATATTTATATTATTCTTTACATCCGAGGATAATAATGGAAAACGCACTTTGTGCGTTTTTACATCACCAGTCCCATGTGTATGGGTTTTGTAATTTCTGTCATCTTTCCCACTGGCACACAATGGGCCAACTCATAATACAAGTCGGAACAGGATTTAACTGTGGCGCAAAATTATTCTGTGTGCGTTCGCGCACAGGGACCCATCGGTTTATTGCGAAAAAAAACCACCCCCCCCACCCCCCCCCACCCCCCCCCCCCCCACACCCCCCAAGGGGTAAAACCCCAAAAAAACAACACACTAGTCTCAATCCCAAGGAATTTGGGAGAGTGAGTCTGCACTGATGTAACTCCGAGAAAAAATATCCACTTATTGGAATCAAACCTGTCATCAATTGTGATGCAAGGGTTTCTAACCTCGAGGCTATCCTGTTCCACTTGAGCATAAGTTTGTGTAAAGCTTATGATAGTCCCACAAACTCTACTAACTCACTGGTCTTGCATAGAGTTTGTGACATACATAGGCTTCACACACTCACATGATGTGAAAGTGTGTGTGGGTGTGTGTGTGCTATATTTTTTTTATTTGAAGTATCCTTGTATGTTAAATTAAAGATAATGAAATGTAGCGTTCTTGTGTGTTTTTGACTTTGTGATTCTATCAATGTGCCTCTCAGTATTGTAATTGTTTTTCTTTGGATCATTAGTGTTTTTACTTTAACTTGACTTTGTGTGATCAGAATAGAGAAGTGAGAGGAGAGGGAGAGATAGAGAGAGATAGAGAGAGAGAGAGAGAGGGCGTGGGGGGTGGGGGAGGGAGAGAGAGAGGTACACAAGTGCAAGTAAATGTTGAAACTTTCTTTATATCCTATGATATGCAGCTTGCATGCCTAAAACTCTTCCTTCCACTAGGTGCTAAGGCCTTACCCTAACATAAAACAGATTCTGGTTGTCTGCTGTCTGTTTTTCTATCACCTTCCATCGCCAGACGGGTCTGATTTTCGATGGGCAGAAAAATACCAGCTGTCCTGTTTACCTCATCGGTCGCAGTGGGACTGGGCCTTTGCTAGAACTCTGAGGGTGGCCTGTCTGGCAACAAAACACTGGACATCATCCACAGTATATCGGCTAACGATTTTCTGCATACCGCATGATAAGAGGAACGAATGTTTTAGAAAAACATGCCTAGGTGTTCTATCTAGCACCAACAATAAAACTATTTTATTTATAAATTAAAGTTGCAATTGCCAACCACTAAATTTCTGCACTCCTATGATTGCAAACATAACAAGTGTAATTATGCATGGATATCAATTCATGCATCTGAATACTATTAGTTTCAATTGATCACAATTATTTTCAAATGCAGTTTCTCAAAATTAGCTTCACATAGGGATAGTACTCTTCTGGCAAAGCACCCCTAGAATATACCTCCTGGTCCAAATCAAACGGCATGTTTCTTTTTTCTAGTAAGCAGCCCTCCTCCCCATCCCCCCCCCCCCTCTCTCTCTGGCTCTGTCTCTCTCCCTCCTTTATCACCCTCTCCTCTTTCCACTTCCTCCTCTCTTTCCTCCTCCCCCCTTCTTTCTCCTCTCTTCTTCTCCCCTCTTTCTCCCTCCGACTCTCTTTCCTCCCTTCTCCCTCTCTCGCATCCGTTACAGAGGGCCCATCACGTGATGTGAATGAGAAGAGTACTGAAATTGCTCCAGTTTTTTGTGAATTAGGAACTAGTTTTTAAGTGGTTTTAGTTTCTTCTCATTGTTGCAGGATTTAGAACCAGATATGGGAAATTCCGATGCTACTGTAGCGGGGCTGTCTGTGACATTTGCGGCAGTATTTGGCCTGTTTCATGTCGAAAATAACTATGGCAGAATTCAAACTGCCAGCCTACCTCCATCCTGAAGACTGAAAAGCTGTGAGTACGATGTCATGTTAGGACTGATCCTCACTCTATCGATTTTTGGGGGTGCCACTTTTTTTACTGTGTGGGGCAGTGAGACTAACCCTGGACCCCCTCCCCCCCCCCCCCCTAAATCTACTGGCTAGAGTACAAAAGCTTGAGACGAGACAGCTTGACAATGGGTGTGGTCAAACTGTCGCAGGGAGCCTTCTTGCTGGACCAAATCCAGTGGCAGAGGTGGCTGCAACTCACCTACAAACCTTTCAACACAGACAGGATTCCTCTCCTGCAGCAAATCCCCAGGAACTGATGCTGAAACACGATGACAGACATAATAGTGGAATCTGGAAAACCTAGAAGTCTACAGTGGGACAGTTCAAAAGATATCAGGTGTTGACAGACAGTGTTGGTTTGTATAAGAAGAAATGTGTGATGTCTTGAAGAAGACATGGACGATCTCAAAACTGAAAACATTGAACTACGGACAGACAAATACAGAACTGATAGACAGAGTTGATAAGCTGGAAAACAGGGCTACGTGAGCAGAAGGATGATCATGGTTGAACAAACATCAATGTCTGGCTTAGAGAAAAATCAAATGAGAGTGTGCAAACTGTGAGATGGGCTGTGAAAATCTCTTCGAAGAAAAATGACGTCAAGGAGTAAGTTTGATAGAGTGGGGGCCCGTATCAATTTTTAAAGCTAACTCTCCTATTATTTGGCCATATGCTGTTTTCATCAGGATAATGAAGGCAAAATCTCAGCCTGAAAGCTCGAGTACCTTTTGTAATTAAGATTTTTTCTCAGTCTGTTAGGAAATTAGAACAAATGGACCCCATAATTTAAAGAGTCTAGAACAGAGGGGAAACAAGTAAGAATGGTTTTTGACAATCAGAATAATAAACGGAGAAAAGGTGACCCCACGATCTCCATAGCAGGAATAGCTGTTGGCTGGCCCTAAGTACACTCATCTGTCCCTAGACGAAATTCACAGGGTAACCATAAAGTTAAGCCGGACGACTGGTCATAAATGGGCCAGATCAGTCACACAAGTCGAAATTAGACGGATGCAATCCCCCTTTGTGCTGCAGGCCTAAGCCTGAATCAATAGAGCTGTGCTGTGGAGCATAACAGACACACACCTGTCCATAAGAAACAAGACAAAGACAGGTCTGACCAAGGTGTGCTAGCTTAAGACTATCATCTGTACCCCATGATTTGTCTGGTTGTAGCTGCCCCAATAAAGAGCCACCCTGCTGATACTGGTAACCATGTAACCCGTACCACCGTGCCACATGTGGTGAGGTAAACCCAATCAAAATCCACCTGTGAGGGAGGGCTCTCGCCGGTTTGATTGAAAAAGGTAAATCAGCAGGAATCGACAACATCCCAGCAAGCTGACCAACACGGGGGAGAAGCATGACAGACATCCTTAAATATCTGCAACAAATCTGGCAGACCGGGAGTGGCCTACACATGGACCCAATCACGCATCATCACTCCACCCCAAGAAGTAAATCTCCAGCAGTGCAAAAACAACATGGCAATCAGCCGCATAAGTCATGCCAGAAAGTCATGCTGAAAGTGATCCTGAACACTGAAACCACAGGCAAAGAGGACCTCTGCCAAAGACAGACGTTTTCCGCCCAACTAAAATCCCACAGAACAATATATAACCTGAGATGTGTTGAGAATTACCGCCAGCATCAACAAGACATCTTCCACGTCTTCAGGTGATTTTAAGCAGGCCTCGATAGATAGGCATGACGCCTGTGGCCACCATGACAAATTCAACATGTCCAGAAGCTGATCCACACCTTCAAGAACTCTACTCATGGCATCAGTGCAACTCATACAGGGCACGGTTAGGGGAATGGTTCCGTACTCAGCTGGGGTCCGACAGGGAAGTCTGATGTCGCCGACAATATTTAACAATTTTCCTCGAAACGCATCATGACTGACGCCTTGGAAGACCACACAGGGCACAGTCATCATTGGAGGGCGAACATCACTCAACCCTCAGTTTGCCAATGACATTGACGTCTGGCAGGAAGATAAGAGGAACTGGGACAACCTAGTGAAGCAACTGGACGAAAATCCTCACGATACGGCATGAATCACGCCCGAGAAAACCAGCTCATGTCAAACAGTGCCCAGCCAATCACCACCATGATCAACTCCAGCGGAAAAGAACTGATACAGTTGACCATATTCAATTAACTCGTTGGAGCCATCATAAGTGGAGGAGGATCGTAGACCGAAGCCGAGCAAGAGCGCACAAAAGCAGCAGCAATGGAAGACGAAGACCATGAGAGACAGAAACATGAACTATTACACCTACTTGAGAACCAGGTAAAGTGACTAAAGCGCTAAGCACCACAATCATGCGTTAAGCTCATGTGGAGGCATGGACACTGAATGCAGACACACAAAGGAGGATCCAAGCAGTAGAAATGAGATGCTCAAAGGCTCCTGGGCATCTCATACAAGACCATGTCACCAAATGAAGTCCGCAGAAGATCAACAAACATGTGCGGGACTATGAAGACCTACTGAACACGGTAAAAAAAAGAGAAACTCAGATGGTATGGGCCATAACACGCTCAGAAGGACTTTCAAAGACCATCCTGCAAGCAACATCCAGGAAAGAGAAACTTGGGGCAGACCGAGAAGAAAGTGGCCGCGACAACATCCGTGATTAGACAGGGAGGACTTCATCATCCCAGGCAGCTCGCCCACGACCGCGCTAAGTGAGCAGCTGTCCACAGTTCGTAACACCATGTCCAGCGCCCTACGACCCTGGCGTTTACGGTACCAGTGAACAGGGAGTGAACTGTGAACAACTGCATGAAAAGTTTGTGGGAATTATTGCTAATAATGTTTTGGTTGCTACTTATATTATTTTTAGGTTTTTACTTTCTAAGATAAAGGCTGCTTAAAACAAGTAAAAGTTGTTAATGCATCTGCTCAAGGAGAGAAGTCTTTGCAAGGAATAACTTTTTTTATATCTCTGAGTTGGCAAGAGTTCTTTCCCCTTGTTGTTGTTTTAATGTATCTGTTGGTGCTACTGATACTACTGCTGCTGGTGTTTTATAACGCTTTCCATTTTGCCAAGCTGCACATCCAGCTCCCGCTATAAGAATATTGTTGTGTAAACGATTCCTATATGTAACTAGCATGTTGGAAGCAGCATATTAAACCCTGCCCTTAGAGCAAGTTCTACTTAGACCATGCATAGGAAGAACATCTTGATAATGTTTGATGCCTTGATGGTATGATCAACACTGATTAGTACTGGTCTTCAAGAATTTGCTATAAACTTCTCTGTGCATCAAACCCAAACCACCAATAATGCTTAACCTTGTCTGTGCCTAGCGCACCAAGCCAGCAACCACACATAGTCGTGAACAAAGTCATTAATCCTCTCAATCCTGTCTTGTTAACCTTACATTCTTATCAAGAATAAAAGTCGGCCATGAATTCATGTGCATATTCACTGTTGCTCTTTGATTCAAGAACAAACAACTCTTGCCCTGCGGGAGAAATATGTATTGGGGAGCCACCAATTCGTAGTTTATACCTCCCTGTGCACACCAAACAAATACAGATTCCCCATTCATGATTTTAGTCCTGGAGTTTTGTCTGAATGCAGTCTGAGAATCAACCTTATTAAAACTCATGTGCACAGCCTCACATACGCCCTTCATGTTAATTTTATTATAAACAGATTGAATTACTATCAGTGGGCAGTGGAACTGCAGCTCAGATAAAACATTAAACCCTAAACTGAAGTACACAAGAAACCTGTACACAGACTTTACTAACTGTGGATGTTCATAGTGGTCAGCATATGACACAGCACAGCCTGTAATTGCACAGGAATAGCAAAGTTTTAAAGTGGTTTTGGGTAAAAACTGTATAGGATGAGACAACCAATAGCTTTTGCAGTGGCATCATCTTTAATGGTGGGTTTAAGTATATCTCAGAAGGGGTGGGAAATTTACTTTGAAGATCAATTCTCGTAACACAACAATCTAGCCTTATTATCTCATTGAGTTGTGCCAAAAGCTTAAAATTCGCACTCTTTTCCTTTTACTTGACTGCCGAAGCTTAAGATTCCGCAGACTTACGAGTTTTTTTTATAAACACAAAGCAAGTTAACTAAACTAGGGAAATTACTCTGGCCTTAGCCATCATTTTTCTAAACACAGTTGCTTTCCTTAGACGAACATCAGCTTGCCTAGTTTTTATCTTGTTGGCCAATTTTCTTATGACTTGTCAACAACTGATATCTTGAGGATTTAGGCACCCCAGTGTTTATGATTCTTTTTAAAAAAAAAGTCTGTAGTACTAAAAGTGAAATCACATGAATTCAGCCAGCTTCATGAAGTTTACATTGGTTAAAAATCATCACATTGGTTCAAGGGAATAGTTTGATGAAAAGTTACAAGCCCATTTAAGAACCAACCCTAATTTTCAAAACTTTTTTATTTTTTCAGTCATTCCATGAAATATTTCGGAAATTTATAAAAATAAATAAAGTCCATCTATTAAATAACTGTGTACAATCTCAAAGAAGACATTATAAACTTTTCAATGAATATAAGTATGGTCAGTATTATGTTGGTCAGTCTGCTGATTTTTTTCAATAATAAGCCAAAATCATGCTTCACCTCAAAATGGTGTGATCCATTTCACGCGACCCAATGATTATAGGTAATAGTCTTTGGGTTATATGAGATCCACCATCGTATTTTGCATCTTATTATATTTATACCATTATTTCTATAGTAGCTAAAAGGTTTATAACACTAACAAACATCCAGTCAGGTATACCTGTTAAAACGAGCCATATCCTAATGTCTAACCACTGTCAACATAACAGTTGCTTTGCATGGAGGTCTTCTACACAGTATCATGGACAAACATCGGCACATACGAAGGCTGGAATCGGTAGAAGATCCTATAACTATCGTAGGATGATTTTTTGTGCAAGAAGGTTTATTACATGTTGCAACACTGAAAAGGAGCGCTTTCACTCCTGCTGGCATCTCACAAAACTCACCAAGCTAGTCTAAGAGTCACTTTACAGCATCTTCAGATTTTATAATGGCATCATCATATCTTGCGAAATGCTTTGAGTTTGACAACGACCAAATTTACTTGGCATGGATGTTAATGGCAAGAAATACCCCATGTGTGAATTCCATTGGCATGACAGTAAACTCTTAGCTTGTACACCTGTCTCAGTAATCAATTCACAAACCAAGTGTGATGAAGCTTTTTCATCATCTGTCCCTTCTGATCTACTAACATTCCTTTCCACCACAAGCAAAGCTGTGAAACAAAGCATGATACTTTACTTACACTTCAATTCAAAGACATGAAAAAGGTTTCCATGAAACAATCTGTTAACAATCAAAGACACTGCACAAAGAACATTGACTGTAAATTTAACATATTTACTTTAAGAAATAAAATAATAATATACATACTAAATATACATACATACTAATAACCATGTCACGCAGTCCTTTAAATAAGAGCGCTTGAACCTGCCCTGACTATTTATCTAAAAAGATCTTGGTGATGTACAAATTTTGAGAAGATGGGGATATTAAGGAAGTTTAGCTTTGAGTACACAAATTGAATGATGACTACAAAGCACACAGCAATAGAAAGAAGCTAAAAATCTCGGTTCCTAAACCTTGAACAGTTGCTTATGTAAAAGCTGAAACTTAGCAGATAATTTTAGCTACAAAGTTCACATAAAGTTAATAAATTGGCCATCAAACCAAGCACCAACTGGCAGATCAGTTTGAGTTTATAGTCCAACACGCCGTTATGCACACGAACAACTATCTGTAAAGCCATAAAATGCTGGACCAGTAAACATAGCACTAGCCTATCAATCCACCAGCTGAAAAATGATAGAGATAATACTTAACAAATAAACACGTTACTTTCTTCATAGAAAAGACTAATGACTAAAACCAACAACCACATTGCTAACCATTCCTTCCAACTTCCCTCTGATGATCAGTAACATAATTGGTGTTTGTCTGGTTGCAAAGAATACAGACCCTACTGTCTTGTTCATAGAGGGATTACCAATTTAACTTGATAGACCCTCAACGTTGATGCCTCAGTTTTGCAATTGCTATTCGAACAGCACGGTGACAATGACATTGAAGAACATTCCATTAATAAATCAACTTGCTCCTAAACCTACCACACTCTACACAATTAGCAATCCCCTCAATCTACACCACATTGAACCTTGTTGCAGTCTATTACACAATGCTGTACTGTCCGACACTCATTACAAGACTTAAATTAATGAATAAATACCAATAAAAATTACACACTTTTGTTAAACAGTATAATAAGAAGATGACGACGCGCTAAAGATCCTAGAAGTTCCAGTGCACCAATCCTGAAAACTCTAATGATAATGCCGATTGCCTTTCATTGACAAACAATAACACAGATGCAGCATGACATTGAGCAACTAACTAGAAAAGTAGACAAAAATCTGGGTAGTAAAGATCAGCATTTACATGACCCAAAGGGATCAGTCCTGGCCCCGTGCCTCATTTACTCTCACACTGCTCCTCTCTCACATATAAATAACCAACTCCAATTGATCATCCATGTCCCTATGACAATGACACTCAGCTTTGGTGCAGGGATACTGTGAAAACTTGCCTTCCCTCCTACGAAAAATGTCCTACAGCTTCTAGACATTCAAAACAGGTTTGACTCAGAACAAGTTACACAAAAACAAAGCCATGCGCATAGGAACCAAAAAAAACATAAATTTTTCCTCCAACACAACAACATATATAGAATATGGCATAGCATCAGTTCCTTTGTCCACTCTGTGAATAGCTAGGTGTAGTTCTTGACAACAACACTCTCTATGAAAAACTTAATCACCCAGACCGCCAGTCTTATACTATTCAACTACGGCGCATAAGCGCGATTCGCAAGTACGTCCACTGATCAACTTCCAAGCTGTCACATCGCGCATTCTTTCACGTTTAGACTACTGGTAATTCCTTTTGGGCTTGCCGACCAGCAATCATCCATCCACTCTCTTCATACGCATACATACTCTGCAGCTCGACTGCCTAAGAAGAAAAAATCCGAACACATCAGCTCCTCTTCTGCGATCACTTCTCTGGCTGCCATCTCCACAAAGACTGAAGTAAAGATCATACCCTCTGTTTCAAATGTCTCCTAGTCCATGACGGAGCAAAAGAGAAATGGATCGGTGAACAGTGCCAAGACATTGAAGAGAACATCAAGAAAAACAATAGCAAAAAAGCATATCAGCTGGTGAAAGACCTGACTAGCACAAAACAGGGAAAATGTTTAAAAATCCAAGACAAAAATGGGAAGTGTCTCACTGACGACCAGGATATTCTGAACAGATGGACAGAATACTGCTCTGACCTGTATAACTATAGAACCGCAGGAGATCCAGAAGTCCTTAATGTACCCGCAAGCAAAGATACAGACAGTCACCCTATCCTCCGAGAAGAAGTGGAAACAGCAGTCAGATTGCTGAAAAAGGGGAAGTCAGCAGGGGCTGACAACATTCCAGCTGAGTTGGTTCAAGCTGGAGGGGAAGCCATGATCAGCGCCCTACTAAGAATCTGCAACAAGATCTGGCAGACAGGAAAATGGCCAACACCATGGACACAGTCACTCATCATCACCCTCCCCAAGAAAGGAAATCTACAACAATGCCATAATTACCGCAAAATCAGCCTCATATGCCACCTTAGCAAGGTCATGCTGCAGATAATATTGAATAGACTGAAGCCACAAGCAGAGACCATCATTGCTGAGGAACAAGCAGGTTTCAGAGCAGGGCGCAGCACAACAAAACAGATATTCAACCTCAGAATACTATGTGAGCGGTACCTTCAACATCAACAAGACCTTTACCATGTATTTATCGAATTTAAGAAGGCATTTGACAGGGTGTGGCATGCAGCTTTGTGGGCAACCATGAATTTGTACAGCATCAATGTAAACCTGATCAGAGTCATCAAACAGCTGTACAGCGAGGCCACCAGTGCAGTGTACTACAACAACAACATTGGAGAATTGTTTCTAACAACAGTTGGAATAAGGTAGGGCTGTCTACTCTCACCCACTTTTTTGAACATCTTCCTTGAGAGAATCATGGCTGATGCACTGGAACATCATGAAAGATCAGTCAGCATTGGTGGCAGAACGATCACAAACCTCCGCTTCGCAGATGACATTGATGGAATAGCAGGATCAGAAAAAGAGCTTGCCAGCCTAACAGAACACTTGAATAAGGCCTCCAAAACATACGGCATGGAAATCAGTGCAGAGAAGACCAAACTGATTACTACTAACACCAACGGCATTAGCACTGATATCAGGGTTAATGACCAGAAGCTGGAAACAGTTCAAAGCTTCAAGTACCTGGGAGCCATTGTATCAGACCAGGGATCCAAGCCAGAAGTAGTATGCAGGACTGCACAGACAATAACAGCTTTGTCAAAACTAAACACCATCTGGAGAGATAAAAATATCTCACTTATCTCCAAGATCAGACTAATGCGCTCCCTTGTCATATCCATATTTCTGTATGCCTGTGAATCATGGACCCTAACTGCAGATTTGGAGAGAAGAGTACAGGCGGTGGAGATGAGATGCTTTAAGAGACTCCTTGGCATCTCCTACAAAGACCACATAAGCAACGAAAGCGTGCATAGCAGAATCCAGCAAACCATTGGACCCTATGAGAACCTTCTAACGATCGTGAAAAAGCGTAAACTTAAATGGTATGGGCATGTCACAAGATCCAAAGGACTTGCAAAGACAGTTTTGCAAGGCACTGTCCAAGGAGGAAGAAGAAGAGGTAGACCAAGGAAGAGCTGGGTGGATAACATCAGCGAAATGGACAGGCCTAGAACTCAACAAAACCCTGAGAAAGGCAGAACAGAGAGAGGAATGGAGGGAACTGGTTGTTGAGTCTTTGAGGGTGCCCCCACGGTTGTCAGACTATGGGACAGATAGATAGATAGATAGTTTATAAATGATGATGGCAGTACTGATGATACCATTAACCTGGCTTCTAGTCTCATCAATATAAATAGTGATAGTGTCAGTTTAGATGATATAGACCCATTTATTCATAGCAATAAAAATGAAACAAATAAAACGTTTTCTTTTTTATTATGGAACATAAATGGGCTGCTTTCTAAACTCACTGACATGGGATTTTGTATCTTATATGTGTAGCTTTAATTTTAATGTCTGACAGAAACGTTCCTGGAAAATATCCAGCCAGATGTTTTTAGTGGCTATAAGGCCTTTTGTAAGTCTGCAAATACAGTTAATCATCAAGGGAGACGATCCGATGTGTTAGTTTGTTTAATAAAGTATGAGTTAGCTGCCCTTGTGAAATGTTTGGATGTTCCTTATTCTAACATTTCTGTATTTCTCTTTGACATATCTTTGTTGTGTACTTCAAGGAATATATTATTGGTATGGGTGTTTATACCACCTGAAGTTTCACCATTTTATAACATGTTTGACAATGATAATTGAATTGCTATGCTGGAAGAATGTTTAGTCAATTGTATGGTGTCATTAGATGAAGTAGATATAAATATAATACTGCATGTAGACTTAAACAGCAATACATCAAACTTTTATTGTTATCATGTAGCAAATGACTTTAATTCAGATCCCCATAGTAAAAGCATGTCTCCTAGTAGTAACTGTAATTCTGAAGATTCTGGTATCAATAATTATGATAAGTTATTATTGAATATGTGCACTGCTCTTGGGTTACAAATTATAAATGGTGTATGCAATGGTGACCAGCTAGGATGCTATACATTCATTTCTGATGGAGGATGCAGTGTTAATGATTATTTTTTTTAGTGTAAGATGATTTGTTCTCTCAGATTTTTTACTCATGTCATTTGTTTGTTGCTGAGCGTTCTGATTCTGATCACCTTCTCGTTGAATTACATATTAATCCAGTATATGATACATGTACCATAACTGAGGAGCCAGTAGTTGTGAAAAAGTTCGTGTGGGATGAAAACAAACTCTAAGTTTGTAAAGAAAATCTCTGTGAAGAGAACATGTGTAAACAATGTCTAAATGCTTCCAGATGATTGATGAGAACATTGACGAAACTCTAGATTTATTTAAAGATCTCATAAAAACCAGTGCTCTTTGTATGAACAATCAGGTTCATATAAATAAAAGTCTATCAAATGATACATGGTTTGATAATGAATGTAAAAGAATGAAATGTAGGGTCAGAAAACTTTTAAAGTCTTACCTTAAAACATTAAAGAATGAAGACAAAAACATGTATTGTATCACAAGAAGGGAATATAAATACATGCTTGTAAGGAAAACGAAAGAGTATAACAAGACATTACTTGCAGATATGATGTCTTCCATCGCTTCTCAAGTTCAGTCTGGAAGATAATTTAGAAGGCTTCATTTAGAAAGAGTCAGCCAAAGAATAATATATCTGTCGACAGATGGTTGCAGCACTTCAAAACCCTGCTAGAGAAAGACTCAGTAGACAACTCCATGAACTCTGATGGTGAATATGAAGAAACTGAGGAAGATTTTGATCGTTCCATATCTAAAGATGAAATATTATTGGCACTTAGAAAACTTAAACATGATAAAGCAGCTGGTCCTGATCAAATCATTGGAGAACTACTAAAAAATGATGGTGAAAATGTTGTACTTTTTCTGCTAAAATTATTCAACAAAATCTTTGATAATGGTCATTTTCCAGATAACTGGACTGAATCTATCACTCTAAGATTACACAAAAAGGTAATGTTGACAACCCTAATAACTACATGGGAATCTCTCTTAGTGATATAAGTAGTAAGCTGTACAGTACCATCATTAATAATAGGTTACAGGAATGGTTTAAGAAAAACAACATTACAGGTGAACACCAAGCTGGTTTAAAGAGAGGGTATTCCACTATAGATCATATGTTTACTTTACTTGCATGTATCCAGAAACAGTTTGTTTATAACTGTAAGCTCTATGTAGCATTTATTGACTTTGAAAAGGCATTTGATTCTGTTAATAGAAAGTTGTTATGGCCTTCTCTCCTGAAAAATGGTGTGAAGGGTAAATTATTACGTTGTTTGAGAGCTATGTATCAGATGTGGATCTAAGCTGACAGACATAATAAACTGCCCCACTGGAGTCAAACAGGGTGATGTATGTAGCTCTCTTTTGTTTTCTGTTTTCATTAATGAGTTAGCCATATAAGTCATTAATAAGGATAAATATGGTGCCACTTGCCCCCAAGATTTCACAGAATTGTTTATTCTTCTGCTTGCTGATGATATCATCCTGCTATCTAAAACTGTTGTAGGCTTACAACAGCAGCTGAATAGCTTAAGCAGTGCTGCAATAGCACTTGATATTAAGGTTAATCTGTTAATAGTAATATTTTTGTATTCAGAAAAGGTGGTTATTTAGCTGCTCACGAAAAATGGCTGTGCAATGGAAAAGTCATGCCTGTGATTAATGTATATAAATATCTAGGAATCTGCTTTTCTACAAAGCTTAGTTTCACAACTGCATGTACAAATCTGGCATGTCGAGGTAAAAGAAGCTTGTTAATTCTTTTGAAAAAAAACCCTACGATTATTGAATAATAATGCTTTTGACTTGTTGATTAAGATATTTGATGCACAAATACAACCCACTGTGTTATATGGCGCGGAAATTTGGGGACTGGATGCAGCTGTATCACATTGTGAATCAGTACACCTCTTTGCTTTAAAGCAGTTTTTAGGTTTACATAGACGTACACCTAATGATCTTGTTTATAGTGAAACCAATAGATATCCTCTCTCTATTAATGCTGCTGTAAGATGCATTAGATATTGGATTGAGATTCTGCATATGGATGAGTGCAGGTTACCTTTTAAGTCTTACAAGATGCTTTATTATCTAGATGTCAAGGGGAAAAGCACCTGGGCTTCACTAATACGTACCTGTTTATGTGACTTTGGCTTTGGGTTTGTTTGGCTCAATCAAGGTGTCGGAAATTGTAGATTTCAGGGTTTTCAGGCAAAGACTGATTGACTGCTATTGGCAGCAGTGGAGTGGTCATATACAAAACAGTGAAAGATTTCAAATGTACAGACAATGTATAGGTTCACACGATGTCAAACCTTATATAAAGCTTGATATAGACATACATTTGAAACGAATTATGTCTAGGTTTAGACTTGGTGTATTAGACATAAATGTTCATTAATTTAGATATATAGAACATGATGATGATGACCTCAGGCTGCTATGCCCATTATGCAAGCAAACAGTGGAAGATGAAGTTCATTTTGTGCTGTGCTGTCCAGTATTAGAAGATGTAAGACAGAATTACATTCCGGTAAATATAGTAGACAGCCTAACTTATTTAGATTCTGTCTACTCATGGCATCTAGTAACCCTGATATTGTGTGCAGCCTTGCTTTATATTTGTGTAAAGCATTTAGAATAATAGATATCTGGGTTTCTTAAGTCATATTTTTAAAACTGATTTGTATTGTGGTAGTTGTGGGTATACATTAACACTTTGGTTTTTGTGTGTGTTACTTCTCACTAAAATACTAAGCAGTTTGGCAAGCCCCCTAAATGTATGGGCCAATCGCCTTTTTGTGAATATATCTTTCGAGTTCGAGTTCGAGTTCTCTACATTACATGTGGCAGGAATGCTAGTTATATTTAACAATAAGATATGCATCAAGGATACAACTAAAATGAACAATTTTCATACAAACTCGTACAATATATTATTCCTTTGTTACATCAAATACCAAACACTTAGGCATAAAAGCGAGGCGCTTGGAGAGTTGAATTCATATACCCTGCATATAAATCAAGTCTACTATCAAATTTTTTCTTTTTTGTGTAAGCCCAGCTAAACCAAACATCCCACAAAACAATCCCACACAAAACATAACCTCCCTCACATCAAAGAAGTTCACCTACACAAAAAGAGAGCAGCAACACCTGGAGTGCCCCACCCCCTGTTACCTGTCTTTCCAGTCTCTCTGCACCAGCTTGTCCAGGTACTCGATGACCGTCTCCTTGGCCAGGTAGAACCTGACCAGGGCACCGGCCATGTGGCCCAGCTCCATGATTCGCTCCTGCTCCAGCAGGTCCCACACCAGGTTGCCCACTCCCGGCATCTGCATGAAAGAACACGTTGTCGTAGCCTGGTGGTGTTACTGTCATTGTGGCCATTCAGCTGCTGATACCCTGTGCTTTGTATTCATTTATTCATTTATTTATATCGAGGATAATGCAATCAGCACTCATGTGCTTTTGTACATCCAGTCCCCGTGTGTATGCGGTTTTTGTAAATGTTGTCATCTGTTCCCACCAGCACACAATCACTTACTCTTTTGAAAAGCGGAACAAGATTTAATATGTACACAAGGTGTTCTGTGTGTGCATTCGTACATGGGGCCTTGGCTTATAGTCTCGTCTGAAGGACTTTTTGGGGAGAGTGGAGTCTGCACTGATGTTAACCCGAGGGGAAAAAACCCTTGAACGGGAATCGAAACCAGGTTGTCAGATTGTGAGCAAAATGTTCTAACCACTAGGCTATCCTGTCTGCTTTTGAAAATCAAG
This sequence comes from Rapana venosa, assembly GCA_028751875.1. Lineage (NCBI taxonomy): Eukaryota > Metazoa > Mollusca > Gastropoda > Neogastropoda > Muricidae > Rapana > Rapana venosa. Next base: position 21,283,528 of record CM054157.1, read on the forward strand.
GTTCAAACAAACCTTATCTGGCATTGCTCTTTCTCTATTTCTGGGCCATCCACCTAGAATGACCTCCCTCTATTCCTTCGCCTAAAGCCTATATTTGATAACTTCCAAATTCAGCCTAAGAAAACATTTATTGCCTTCCTTAATAAGATCTTCCCTTTCATAATCTATCTATATTCTTGAACAACCACCCCTGTCTCCATCACCCTGCCTATGCATGCTGTTTACTCACGTGCTTGTGTGTATGTGTGTGTGTGTATGTGTGTGTAAGATTGTTATCTGTTTTTATTTTGTTGGGGGTCGGAAACGAAGAAGGTTCGGGGGATAGGGATGTTAGGACACTGGCACTCCACACTCAAAGGAATGATTATGAGGCTACGCAGGGGTGTTATGGTAACACTTTTTATTTTATTACAAACAAACACACCTGAAACAAATATAAAAATTCAAGGTACTTCTCTATCCATTATTTTAAATAGGCACCTCATTGATGAAAGGCACACATAGCAAGTCTGGCCAATGTAAGTAACCAAATTCCTTTCATCCTTAAACCAAAATACAGTTAATCCTAGGGAAATAATAGAGAGTATTACTGTTTGTAAAATTAGACAATGAACACTACAAATATAACTAGGAAAATCCTTTCTATATTACTCTCATTGACTTTATCCTAATAATGTCCACAGAAAATTAGGTCTCTACTAAGATCTTTCACCAAATTGGCCCCTTCCATACACCTGGATATTGTCGCTCGAGGAGAGAGAGAGAGAGGGAGAAGGAGAGAGAGAGAGAGAGGAGGAGGAGAGAGAGATTAGAGAGAGAGAGAGGGAGAGGAGAGAGGAGGAGACAGGAGCGGAGAGATGGAATGGAGAGAGAGAGAGAGGGGAGGAGAGAGATGTGATTGAGAGAGAGAGAGGGAGGGAGAGTAACGGGAGGAGAAGGAAGGATGGGTGGAGAGAGGAGAGAGAGAGGTCGTGAGAGGAGGAGAGGATGGAGAGGATGAGAGAGAGAGAGAGAGAGAGGAGGTGGAGAGAGAGAGAGAGAGATGAGAGGGTGTGATGAGGAGAGAGAGAGATGAGGAGCAGACACTATCCTAGTGTACATCTATAACCCCATACAATTTAACCGCTTTTGTCACCTATGACGATCCATACCCAAGGTCACGCTCAACCTACTTGGTGTAATTGCATTCTGGGACGTGGCATAGTGACACTAGGGCCTTGAGTGGCTAGGCCTGGAGGCTGGATATTGGCTTAACGGATTGGAGGGATTGGGGATACGCGGGGAGCTGGGTGGGGGGGGCGGAGGGGAGGCGGGAAGTGGGGGGGGGGGATGGGGAGGGGGAGGGGAGGGGGGGGAGGGGGGGGGGCGGGGGGGGGGACGAGGGGTGGGTGGGGGGGGGGGGGAGTGGGGGTGGGGGGGGGCGAGGGGGGGCAGGGGGCCGGGGTGGTGGGGGGGGGGGGGGGGGGGGGGGGGGGGGGGGGGGGTGGGGCGGAGGGGGTGGGGGGGGCTCGGGGGGGCGGGGGGGGGGGGGAGTTGGGGGCGGGGGCGGTGTGGGGAGGTATGTTTTTTCTCATTTTTCTACATTTTCTCTTTTTCTTTTTTTCTTCTCTTTTTTTTTCATTTTTTCCTTCTTCTTTTTTTTTTTTTTGTTCTTTTTTCTTTTTTTTTTTTTTTTTTTTTTTTTCTTTTATTTCTTTTCTATTTTTTATTTTTTTCTTTTTTTTTTCTGTTCTTACTCTCTTTTTTTTCTCAACTCTTTATCTCAATTCAACTTTGCTATAATAGAATTCTATCCCAATGCCTTGTTACAAATCCTACATTGTTTTGATCAGTGCAATTTACTAACAATTATCTCAACATTGATACACACATCAAATAGTTACTTATCATAAAAATTCCATTTCTCACATGAACATCCAATTATGGAATAAATCCAAGATCACACAATTAAATAGTAACAGTCCCATGACTTTAGCCAATATTCATGTTGTAAAGCAACTGCACACACTTTCATGAAACTAGTCACAATATTCGATCAATAGCTAAATTCCGCTAGTACACACAAATAATTTTAACTTATCAAAATCCGCATTGTCCTTAATAAACCCTCTTTAAGCAGCAACTTATATCAAAAAGAGAAATTCTCTCTTACCGCTCAAGCAGGAGAGAACAAAACGGATGTTTCTTCTAAGTCATTCTGGTCGTTTCTCCACCACACAGCATACTCAGAAGAAGGTTGCCTCAGACAGCCAGCAAAAAGAAAGACTTTAAATGTCATGTACACCCTGTTATGTTGGTTCAGTTGCAGGGACTACTAATTCCAAACTTACCAATGAATACATTTTGGAAACTGAGATGGGGAAAACAAATCCTAAACACACATCAAATCAGCTGACAATACAAATTTAATTAAACCAAATGTAGTTCTACATGACAAATTGCTGGTTTCAATAGAGGAGTGGGGAGGGGGGGGGGGGGGGGTAATAGAGGGGGGAAGGGGGGATGTATTCAACAAGAAAGAGGCTCCCCATAACAAGCCTGTTGAAATAAGACTAGATTTAGGCAAGCTCTGAAGTGCTTTTTTATTACATGACTGTTCACTGGACAACTCTAGGCTACAACAAGGACTCAGTGAATAGAGAGGACTCCACTGTCACTAACAAAGGGCTGAGCCACCAGTTCTATTAGGATGATAGGTACATGAGACACTTAGTGCACCTGGCAAGGAGGAGTTGCTCACAGAGGACCATGTTGGACATTAAGGTGAGGAAGGTGCACAGTACACATGCCCCAATCAATTGCCAGGTTTCTAGCCCAAGAGAAATGTGGAAATCCAAAGCTGGGAGGGAGTGACCACTACACAGACTTCAATTGGTTTTTTCAGAGAAAACTCAAGTACATTACTAGAAATTCCAACTACAACCATGGGTATCCAAACTGACTGGAGAAGTTGATTGTTTATACACACACTGTAACTTAGAGTGTTGTCAAAAACTAACTCTAAGCAAATCATGAAGCTAACCAAGTTGAAAGATTCTTTTCTTAAAAGGGGGGAGGGGGGGGGATGAAGGAAAGAAAAAGAGGGGTTTAGTTCAAAACATTATAGTGTGCAAAGTGCACACTATAACATCACATCCCAAGCTTTTTTAAATGCATTGTCCTCATTGCATGCTTGAATTAGAAAATTCTGTCTTCTTTGCAGGATTTCTGAACATGTGAGAATTAACCAAAGAAACTCCAAGAAACAATCTTTGAAAAACTGTTAGATTTATTAACTAGGCCTATATCGATTTGGCCTGCTTCAAGCCAACACTTTGACAATTAGCTTTACAACTGGCAACACTAGATTTACCCAGCAAACTACTATTTGCCATACTCATCATACTATAATATTTTCATCTTCTTTTCTTCTTCTTCTTCTTTCATCTGCCGCTGGGTGGCCTTTCGGCGTCGCGGGGGAGGGACACAGACGTCTGTCTGCAGCAAGGCGGGAGGTTGATGTTAGTGCTGGTCATGGGGCTGTTGGGGGTCAGTCACGGCGGTCACTCCATTGTCTCCTTGGTCTACCACTGGTTTCCAGCCATTGAGTTTGGTAGGTGATGCCGTAGGAACTGGTTGGTTGGCGGCATTCTAGTGAGGTGACCAAACCACCTGATCCTTTGTTGTTCGATACGGTGGAGATTGGTGTTAGTCGAACCATGTCTTGATCACCTCATTCTTGATCTTGGCGGGCTGGTCTGTTGCCAGTTTTTCTCAGGCAGCGCATTTCACATGTGACTAATTTTCTCTCCTAAGGGTTTGTTAGGGCCCATGTCTGACAGGAATGTGAGGTTGGAACGATGATGGCGTTGATGAGTTTTGCCTTGGTGCTCATTGGGGATGCTGGAAATGTTTTAGGAGGGGGGCGAGAATGGTAACTGAGCGTTTGCTTTCTGGCATCTGTTGCTATCTCTCTGTCCAATTTCATCTTCAGTGAAGAGGGCTGCCAAGGTTATTTAAATTCTTTGGTCTGTTTCAACTTGGTGCGTTGATGTTGATTTCCATAGTCTTTCTTGGATTTCTGCTGGACAACCTAACTTCTGTTTTGGTGATACTGATCTTCTGTCATACCCTTCTTGTGTTGAGTTGGTTCTGTGTGTTCTTGAAGAGCTTAATTTGTTCGGATTCATCAGACTGGTCGGTCAGCAAATAGTTGTTCGTTCAGTGCCTCAAGTTCTGGGTTGGTTCCTTTGTAATTGGTCCATGTAGATCACGAAGAGAAAGGGGAGAGACGAGAGAGAGCAGCAGCCTTGCCTGACCCTGTGTAACCGGGAACCAGTCGGATTTGTTCCACTGGCTGTTCGGACTGCGCTCATACTGTGGCATAGAGTGCTCTTGATGTTATCAAGCAACATTCCTCTTTCACGTCGTACTGCTCCAGGATCTCCAGGAGCTTGTCTCTAGCTTAACTCGGTAGAAAGCTCTTTCTCTTGGCAACGAATTACTGTATGCAGGTCTTGGTTGTATTCGATGGCTCTTTCACACCGCTGTCGGAGTGGCGTAAATGGCATTCTGAGGACCCTCTTCCTTTCCGAAAGCCATACTGGGCATTGCTCAGTAGGTGTTCTGCTTTGGCTCTTGTGCGCTCTGTTCAGAATCTTTGCATACATTTTCCCTACATGGCCTGAGAAGGAAATGCCTCTGTAGGTGCTTGCCAGTTCTCTTGCTGCCCTTCTTTTTCAAAATTGGCACCACTATTATTTTGCCAATCCATTGGTACTTTTCCTCTCTTTCCCAATGCTTTCTGGAAGATGATGGTGAGCCATTACTTTAACTCCCGTTTCTCGCATGCAAGGATGGCTTCAGTTGTTTATGCGTTCATCGCCTGATGGGCTGCTTTTGACCCTTTGGGTGGTTCTTAATTGCTTTCTTTGTTTCAGCTTCAAGGATTTGGGGCTCTAACTGGTCCTTTATTGCGTGGTGGAGAGTGAGAAATGAGAGCTGGAGGCTTTGTGCTCCAGATGGGTTTAAAAGGATCTTTAAATACTCTTTCCCTCGTGTCAGACTTTCCTCTTCTTTGTGCAGTGCCTCTCCATTTGCATCATTCACACTACTGTTGTTGGGATATGAATGGGCACATATCTTACTCTCATCGTACTTCACACTTTGAAAAATTTCTCTGGGGAGTTCTTGCAAATTTCACTTTAACTTCTCTTCCATAAGTCGCCCAAGATTTTTCATTTAGAGGCTTTCACAACACGTTTACTTTGTCTTCTTGCGGATTGTGTACGGGGGACGTAGTCCTCTTCTGTCTGGGGTCTTGACCAAGCTTTATATAGGCTGCTTTTCTATTCTTGATGGGCTTCCTTCACTCTTGGTTCCACCATGCTGAAGATTTCCTGTTTTTAATCCTCCACATTCTTTGTCCCGCAAAACTTCACTTTATGGTGTTTAAGAGAATGGTTTGAAGGTTGTCAGATACTTGCTCCATGTTGAGAAGTGTTGATATCAATTGAGGTCAAGTTTCACCTTGGATATCACTATGGACTCTGTTCTTGCACTTTGTTCTCTTCAGTTTGAGGAGGGTTGATCTTTTCAGACTGGTTCTTTCTAGCAGTGTAATTTCTTCTTCTGAGTACTGGAGGATAGAATGACTCAGACCTGTGGGTCAGTGTCAAGGTTGCATTAGGGATGGTTTTGATGTCTTTGATGGCGTAACCATGTTTAGATCTTGGAGGCCCCCAAGTATAAAAGTCGATTTGAGACGAGATGTGAGGTCGTTCCACTTGTACCAGGTGTAAATTTGGGAGGCTCGGTGTTGGAAAAGGTGTTGGTGGATGTCAGATATGCTCTGCATAGTTTCAGCACGTGGTTTCCCTTTGTATTGCACGGTGTTCTGTGGTCACTGTGGGGTCTCCAAGATGTTTTGGTCCCACAGGGTTTCTTATCCTCACCAACTTGCCCGTTTGAAATACCCATGACATACAGGTTCCTCTTTGTCAGGGGTTGCTGTTGATGAGGGTCGGGAGAGAGTCTTGATTAGAATGAGTCTTGTCTCCTCTTCTGGTCGAATCGTTACACGGTGCTTATGCTTGGATATAGTAGACGATTTTGTTGGACTTCTTAACACGAATTTTAATCAGGTCTTTCTGGATATGTGTTCTGCGCTCTGAGATTCTATGCTTGTCTGGGTGTAGGATGATTCCCACACCCATTGCGTTGCTCTCTGGTCTTTCCTGACCACTCCAGATGAGAACAAAGTTTGAAGGATTTCTTTCGTTTCCTTGTGGGGGGCCGTTCTTTCCTAGTGTCTGAAATGCCATGATGGCGTTCTTCTTTTGGTCATGAATTCCACAATTTCTGGTCCCTTGTTTGTTAGGCCGCAGATGTTCCATGTTCCAATGTAGTCACTGTTCCTATCTTGATGTCCGTTTCCATTGCGAGGTCGTTTGCCGTTGGTATCCGTCCGTTTGTATCTCTTTTCAGTTTTCTTAGCGGTTGATAAATCCACTGTCCGCTTGCTAGGCCAGTCACAGCTTCACCAGAGCCCCCTTAGCCAGCTTGACCTGCTTCCTCATAGCCTCTCCAATTTCTGCTACCATTAGCAAACACAAAAATCAATTGTATATACCAACCAACATAATCATAAAACCTTACAGGAATGTTATGTTTCCTATTTGCCATAGAACTGTCTCTGCATGGCAATGGCTCTTTCCTGAACCACTTTCCTCTGTCAGAAACCTTATGGGATAAACCCATATTAGGCCCTGAAAGCCTAGGTCTTTCTTCTTTCAGATGAGACATGCCACCTCCTGAACTGGTTTTCGCCAATTCCTTCAAAGATCTTTCAGTCAACAGCTGTGGACACTTTCTGGCTTTGTCCACTACTCTTCATTTTGTTGGGGGAAGAAGAACCAAGAAACACCTTGGGTTTGGGTGGGAGAATGGGCAGCAGCACCCTTTCACCTCCTGTGACTCATCCTCATGCTAGTCGAAGCAAGAGAAGATCCTTTCGCCTCTTATCCAAAGACACTTTTCTTTCTGTGGTTTTGAAACTCTGCCAATTTAACATTCTGGGGGGTTTCGAATCTCTCGAACTTTGACAGGTTTGTTCTTGTTTCGCTACCTTCTCTTTCTTACATTTCCTTTTCCCAGGTAGAAACATTGCAGCTAAAGCCTAACTGACAGAACGATCTCGACAGAGATTTAAACATTTTTCTCTACTAACCTACTATTTGTGCTTTAGAGTCAATGTCAGTTTCACTTTCTCCAGTTGCATTCTCTTGTTCTTCTTCTTCACTCAACCACCTGAGCGCTTACATTCCTGGCCTCCAAAGGAAGGTGGTATGAGGCTTCCTCCCTACCCAATGGCGATAGCCCTTCTCAACTCTGGGTTGAAAAGTCCCTCAATGAACCTGTCCCTTAAAAGATAATCAGCAAGGGCATCTGTCTTCCTCATGTGGATGGTCCTCTCCAGGCCCTCAATACAGAGGAGTAGTTCAGGACCGTCTCTTCTTGGCAGCTGGCTGTAAAAGGCTGACAAGGAGAGTGTGATCCGTCACCCTGTCCATCAAAACATGGCCCTGAGGATGTTGATGTTCTTCTGAGGCGGTGTTAGTACTTCAATCGTGTGGAAGCATTATTTTCTCTTTACAGCAACCTTCAGATGGCTGAAGATGTTAGTAGGCAGCCATTCCTGTCCCATAGGGGTAGGCCGCCAGGACCTCGCTCCAAATGCTTGAAAGAAGTCCTCCACTGAGAGGCTATCAGCGCACCAGTGAAGTGCTGTAGTTCAGGCGGGAACACCATTCTCATCATTCTCGTACGCTTGGTAGTCTGCTGAGCTGTGTGTAGTAAAATAAAACTAACCTGCTATCTTCGACGACGCAATTGTTTGGGGTTTGTGAACGAAAACAGTTTCTGGGGATAGGGATGATTGTTAGGATACTGCACTCACACTCAAAGGAATGATGTGAGGCCACGCAAGGGGTGTTATGGTAACACTTTTTATTTTATCTACAAACAGCACACACCGCTGAAACAAATATAAAATTCAGGGTAACTACACATCCAATTTAACTAGGCACATTCATTGTTGATGAAAGGCACACATAGGCAAAATAGCTTTATCGTCGTCTGGCCAAATGTAAGAAAACCAATTTCCTTTCATCACTTAAACCAAATACCAAGTTAATCCTAGGGAACTATAGAGAGTATACAGTTGTAATCAGAACAACTGAACACTACAAAATAATAGGGAAAATCCTTTCCTCAATTCTCTCATCTGGACATTAATCCTAATAATGTCCACAGAATATAGTCTCTACTTTGATCTTTCACAACATTGCCCTTCTTATCCCATGGAATTGTAGCAAGAGGATAGAGTGAGAGAGAGAGAGAGAAGAGATGAGAGTGTAGAGAGGGGTGGAGAGTGAGGAGAGAGAGAGAGAGGGAGGGAGAGAGAGAGAGAGAGTAGAGTGAGAGAGAGAGAGAGAGGAAAGTGAGAGGTGATGTTGAGAGAGAGAGAAAGTTGGAGTGAGGGAGAGAGAGAGAGTGAGAGAGAGAGGGAGAGCGAGAGAGATGAGAGAGAGAGCAGATGAGAGAGTGGGAGAGGAGAGAGAGAGAGAGAGCAGACACAATCTAGTGTCACACATCCCCATACAAATTAACAGCTTTTGACACCAATACTTAACCATACACCACGTCCACACCTACATTTGAACGCCTACTGTTACTAGGGGCAAAATTACTACACGGGCCTAGCTAGGCCTGTCCTGTACTGGCAATCAGTCTGACCTTCAAGTCTTCAAGTTCAACTCTGTGAGCAGTCAACTCTATCTCAATTCAACTTTCTATAATGAATTCTATCCAATAGCTCGGTTACCAAATCCACATTGTTTTGATCAGTGCAATTTTTACAAACTCCATTTCAACATGATACACACATGAAATAATTTACTTACTCATAAAATTCCATTTCTCACATGAACATACAATTATGGAATTAAAATCAAGATCACCACAATTAAATTGTAAAAAGTCCCATGACTTTAGCCAATATTCATGTGTAAAGCAACTACACACACTTTCACTGAATAGTCACAATATTCGTTCAATAGCTAAATTCCGCTAGTACACACAAATAAATTTACTTTCAAATCAGCTTTTTATTATGAAATCTCTTTAAGCAGAACCTATATCAAAAAGAGAAATTCTCACATACAGCTCGAGCAGGAGAAACAAAACTGCTGTTCCTTTTAAGTCATTCTGTCGTTTCACCACACACAGGCTAACTCAAGAAGGAGGGTTGCCTCAGACAGTCAGCAAAAAAAAGACTTTAAAATGCCATGTACACACCTGTTATGTGGTTCAGTTTGCAGGGCTACTCCCCCCCCAATTCCAAACTTACCAATGATACATTTGGAAAACTGGTGAACAAATCTAACCCACATCAAATCAGTGACAAACAAATTTAAATCAAAAACCAATGTAGTCTTACATGACAAACTCTGCTGGTTCAATAGAGGAGAGGTGGGGAGGGTAATAGTAGCGGGGAAGGGGGGTGATATTCAAAAGAAAGCAGGCTACAAGCTGGTGAAATTAAGACTCAAGTTGTAGCAAGCTCTGTAAGTGCTTTTACATGACTGTATCCCACTGGACACTCTAGGTACAACAAGGACTCAATGAATAGAGAGGACTCCACTGTCACGAACAAAGGGACTGAGGCCACCACGCTTCTATAGGATGCTAGGCCTACATTGAGTAACACTTAGTGCAAAACCATGAACGGAGTTGCTCACAGAGACATGTTGGAAATTAAGTTCGAAGGGAAGGTGCAATCCAGTACACCATGCCCAATCAATTGCCAGGTTTTCTAGCCACAGAGACATGTTGGACAACAAGCTGAGAGGAGTGACACTACACAGACTTCAAATTGGTTTTCTTCAGAGGGAAAACCAAGTACATTACTAGGAAATTCCAAACCCCAACCCTGGGTATCAAAAACAGATCGAGAAGTTGTTTGTTTTAAACACAAAACTGTAACTTAGAGGTTGTCAAAAAAAAAACTAATCTAAGCAAATATGAAGTCTAACCAAGTTGAAGAATTCTGTTTCTAAAAAGGGGGGGAGGGGGAGAAGGGAAGTGAAAAGAGGAGGTTTAGTTCAAACATTCTAGTGTGCAAAGTAGCCACTTTAACAATTTTATTCATGGATGATGCATGAGTGTATTCGATTTGTAATGGAAACGCATAAATCTGTTGCTTTGCAAAGATTCAGCACTACATATTTGCCATGTAAAAATTATTATTTTTTTTTATTGTTATATATTGTTCTGTCATATTATTACTATTATGTTTGTGTTGGGGAAAAGACAAACACACACACTTTGCCGTTTCCCGTAACCCACCAAACGCTGACATGAATTACGGGATTGCTAACATGATAATTGATCTTCTGAATGTGGTATATACATCACAAAGGGAATTAAAGCATAAGCAGGTATGTGCATGAAGTTGACGAGGGAGATGTAAAATCACCCCAAAATTCACCAGGACGTTGCCAAGAATTCAAACCCACATATTTATTGGGACCCATAGGGACTGAAGTAGATGATCTTAACCACTCGGCTACATCACCGTAAGATTTAGTTTTAAAAATCTGGATGATATTAGTTTTTAACACTCTTGAACTGGTCATATATAACTGAAAACATTCTGGCAATCCTTACCACTTCTTTTTTTTTAACAGGCTTACAATGCTATTTTCTTCATTTTGCTAACATTCTATTCTTGCATACAGCATGTTTCTAACAGCTGGATTTTGTGACTTCAGCATGACCTCGGGTACCTTGTGTTTGGTTGGCATTTCCTTGAAGGCGTATATCTATGAGCTCGTAACAGGATGAGGGCAGCACGAGTCTCTTCTCAAGCTGCAGTTTTCATGCCACTTTGCCACCGACTCTGTGGTGTCAGGAACCACACACACACACACACGCACACACACATACATAATAACACATACATAAATACATAACATACATACATTCACACACACACGTTCACATAAAGCTTTCTTTATAGATTAAAATTGATAACTAACCCAGTTTGTGTGGTTTACATTTGATTGTAAAACATTATTACTCGTAACTTGGCTGCATGTAAAAGACTAGTATGGATGAAAGATGCTTTGATTTTTTTTTTTCAAGATTATAGCGCTGTTTTAATTCCATGTATTATTGTTTATTATTATTTTTTTGTTTTTAAATTATTTTTTTGATTATTTTATGATTATTAATATTATTATTTATTATTATTATTTAATTATTATTATTATTATTAATTATTATTATTATTTATTATTATTATTATTTTATTATAACTGGTTGCTACCTGTAGAGGGATGTAACTTAATGTAGACAGTTTTGTTTTCACTGTCTTCTCGAAAAGAATTGTGTATTAGAAAACAAGGAACAGTTTAAACCAGTTCAGAAAAGAAAAAAAAAAGAAAGAACGAAACATGGTTATGAAATACCTTATTCATGGAACTTCAAGTCTGTACTACAATTCTCTACCACAACAAATAGGCATATCCATTACAATAAAAAAGGTAAAGGTGTCCATAACTGTACTGTTGTAGGGAGTAAGACGTCTGAAACATCAATTCTCTGGGGGCCACCTATTTGAGGGCAGCGCCCTCTCCTTATCCCTCGCTGTTTTCCCTTCCTGACCCTAAAAAGGCAGGCACCAATTTACGCTGGGTAAACTAGGGGGCTGTATGTACTGAAGCTAAGGGGGAGGGGAGTGCAAGAGGTGACCCATCCAATAGTAACCCGCTCAATGCTGCTTAATTGGCTGAGGAAAAAGCAAGTGATCCAACATGATTTTAACCCCCCTCCCCTTTTCCCCCCCCCCCCCCCCCCCCCGTTGACAATACACATCATATGTTCAAGCTAAATTAGTGCCTATCCCACCCATCCCCCAACTCCTCTATTCTCAGGCTTATCGTTTACAAAAAAAAGATTTTTTGGGGTTTCTCTTAATTTTATTGTGGTCTTGTCTGTCTGCCTCAGTTACAAATCGTGTGATGGTTCTGCAAATTCTTAATAACTAATTTATAAATAAACCTGTCTAAATACCTCACTGATTTTTGCTAATGAACAATGTTTTCAAAGCAATAGTTCATAAGGGAATCACCAAATCTCTGCAGTATTTGTTAGGCTTGACAATATTTTAAATTGCAAACTGAGAACACGTCCATCATCTTCAATTCTTGTACATGTCTGAGCTCCCTACCAAGGGCAAGATCTCTACAAAAAAGCGAGATCATTTGTCATCACACTTTGCCACTCTACATTTTATTTCTTATACTTCACCATAGGAAACAATGGGCTGACATAAACAAAGACCCGTTTATTCCAGGATAACATCTGCACTAGGATGCTGATGCAAAGACCAATTTGTTTACGTTTGCCATTATGCAGCGTAGGGGGACACAACATCTTGAAATTAATGTTCACAAACGTTTCCACATAAAGATGGTATAGTCTATACAACAGTGCACCTTCATAACAAACCAAAATAACAGTGATGAATACATTTGTTTCATTTTCAGCACTCACTTGCTTTGTTATTTAAGAGTTTTCTTATTTGATGTTTAACTTTGTTTTTTTAAAGCCTGAAAATATGTCTGTCATTTGTACTACTCACCTGCCTCTGCGGACAGAGGAGAGGGCATCACAGTGAGGTTGCCTGGCACGGCCATGCCACTTTTTCACCGTTTCCATGGGGTTTCCCATCGTTCCCTGCCAGGATGGACCTGTGGATGGGGGTTGTTATAGAGGATGGTTCCTTTAGTGTTGCTTATATGGGGAATCTGCGTGTGTTCTTTTGCTGTGTTGTTCAGTGTTGAGTTGTGTCTTGCTTAACTGTTTACTGTAACTGTGTTGTGTTGTTGTTTGTCCTGTGCTTGCCGTGCCTTTCTGTGTGCGTTGTGCTGTTGTATTATGTTATGTTGCTTAGTGTTGTGTTGCTTGCCTTGTCTTCTCTTGCCTCGTCTTACTTGTATTGCTTATCAGTCATGGCAGATTTCCTTTTTTGTACAAAATTAAGGCTGCTCTCTCCAGTTAAAAAGTGTGACAGCAATGTACTGTGCCACCAAATTTATCCTTTTCCTGAATGGGCCTACTCTTTGTTTTCTTCTCTAAGACAGTGGCTTTACCTCAGAAATTTCTCAGACACCAACTCTCATACTGCTTTGAGTTTTAAAAACTTTGTGTGCAAAGAGTGGGTTACACAAGGACTTCAGTTTATTGACTAATCGTAAACACATGAAAGACAAAAGCACACAAGGTCAAGTGAATGGGGAAAAAAAGTTTATTACCTTCTGGAATTAAACCTGGAAAACCTCTCACGTTTCAGATGGCTGCTTGACCTCCTCATCACCAAAACCACCAAAGGACCTTTACACAATTACCTTAGTGCACAGTAAAATGTAACATCCTATAACTGTTTCCTAGCACATGAATACTTATTCTATCTACAAGGATTACACATGAACCAAAGTACTTTCACAAACAATACTCCTTTAGAATATTTAATAAATCTGATCAAAACAGTTTTCATACTTCTTCTATTCACTTACCCTTTGAGTAACGATCATCAGATGTCTACGAATGACTCGCACCACCTGTCTATTTCTTGCAACAAGCACTACTCTGATTGTTCTTGCAATTTTATCTCTAGCTTTTGTCCCAGCCTGGTCTTCAAATAGCACCAACCGACATTAACTGTTGGCCAACTCCCTCTTTGGTCGTGGCCATCAATGGAACATGTGCAGTCACTCGCAGTGAGAATAACAAAGCCATGATCAGACGATATTTTTTTTTGGGGGGGGGGGGGGGGGGTTTTGGGGGGTTAAGTTACCAGCGTGAAATTATGCACTGGTAATGGTATTTTTTACTTTGTTGGAGATGATACAGGATATGGCTAAGACAGTTCTGTATAGAAACAAAAAAAATATTTTTTTTTACCAAACAACTCGATATAGGTCACATTGGTTTTCTCTTGCGTTTTTCGGATGACGGAAAGTTTGATTGTTAGAGAAAAAATCTTTTTGGATACTTTCCTTTTCACCACCATTTTTTCCTTTTTTAAGTTGTCATTTAATCAATGTATTTCGTACTGATCATGTTTTTGTTATCTTCCTTTTATATAAAACTGAACCCGATTTTTCAATTACTTCAGTAAGGCAGTCATGGTATTGCAGTTCGGGAAATAATTTTGTGTTGACAGTCTAGTGGGAAACACATCCCTCTTAAAAACAAAAGTTTGTCACTTGATTCCTGTCGAAGCCAAACTCTGCTCTATCTACAGGACCACGAGTGACAGTTGGTGCTAGTCTATGTATGAGTCAGGAGGAAAACTGAGAAATCCTGTTTGCATCATGCTTTAAAACGTGGGTAAAGGAGCCTATGGGAATACGACAATTTGGTTATATATCTATCCAAAAAAACGGCCACTCTCATTGGGAAACAAACACACAATCTCAGACAGGAAAAAAATTCAGAAAATTGGTGATCTTGCTTTTGTTTTTTTTTAACCCCCTCCCCCCCCCCCCCCCCCCCCCCCCCCCCCCCCCCCCCCCCCCCCCCCCCCCCCCCCCCCCCCTCTGGCCAATGTCCATTCCCCAGGTAAGAGTTCCAGTACCAATCACATAATTCTGCCAAAAACCGTTAAGATGTTTTTAAACAATACACTAACACTAAACTAACTATGCTACACTTTATACACTACATACACTATACTTACACTACACTACACTACGCTGCACTACACGACACTACAATGCAAAAATAGATACAAAAGATAACAACACGATACAATATAACACTCCCAACTACACTTTCACTCTTCCTTTTCTCTTTCTTCCTCACACTTTATCTCTCTGCTGGCGAATGCCAAGCACTACCAACACCTTTTGTATTTCCTCTTTTTTTGCTTGCCTCATCGTGTTACCTTACTGTCTATTGTTCACAGGCTATCATTTCAATCTCCCCTCCCATGCTCCGATTTTTTCAGATCCCATCAATCATGGTTGGAAGTTCACAGGGAGCCCATCAATGTTAGACCACCTGTGAGGCCACCAGCCAAAGGGACCCTGCACTGCTTCTGGTTCACGTTGGTGGTGTTCAGTGGTGCTATTCTAAGCTAACACACAAAGGACCACCACCTACTAAGCCCCCTACCCAACACAGAATAGCTCAGTCTTGGAGCTAGACTAGTGAGCGTCCACCCATGGATACGATACAACATCCACTCCAACAACCTTCTCAGTGAACCTCAAACCTCGAATGCTTTGACACAAACATCACAGTTACAGAAGTGTAGGGGAAATCAAAACTGAGGTCACCTGGAGACCAGAGGCACACTTGGGCCACCAAAAAATCAGGAGACATTTTATGTTATTGCTATGATCAAAGAGAACGACGGAAATTTGAGTGTTATGGAAATCCATTTGCCATGAGACAACTTGACAGGGCGGTAGTCCACCGCTTCCCATCACGATATATTGGGTGTCAACCAGGCCCAAGAGATACAGACACCTGCAGTGTTTGCTCTCCCTCCCCCACCAACACACTGACACTTGGCAGTGCTGCTTCCCCCACCACAACCTATCCCCCTCCTCCTCTTCCAACTTGCCTCGACATTGTCTTCGTTAATGTTTCATACATGATCTCACTGGCCATAAATAAAATCGTCCTGGTGAGGCGGTCTTGTCCCACACGGTGACCTTCAGACAGCTTGATGTAGGCTTGGATCTGTCGGCAGCAGAAAACTTCTAAAGGTCTCGTGCCATTCTGGAAACTGGTCTTCTTCTGATTCTTTGTCAGCAAGGAAAGGAGAACAAAATGCATGAAATGAACACAGTGTGAGTCACTTAAATGAAATGTATAGAGATTTTTGTTTGCCTTGTTTTTATCAACTTGTAGCCTGGTGGTTTGATGTCATTGGGGCCTTCAGCTGCTGATACTGTGCTTTGGATTCATTTATTCATTATTTATATCGAGGTAATCAATCAGCCACTCATGTGTTTTGTTCATTTCCAGTCCCCCGTGTGTATGCGGTTTTTTGTAAAAGTTGTAATCTGTTCCACCAGAACACAATCACATATCTTTTGATAAGCGGACACGATTTAATATGTTACACAAGGTGTTCAGTGTGTGCATTCGTACATGGGGCCTTGGCTTATAGTTCGTCTGAAGGACTTTTTGGGGAGAGTGGAGTCTGCACTGATGTTAAACCCGAGGGGAAAAAAACCCTTGAACGGGAATCGAACCAGGTTGTCAGATTGGAGCAAAATGTTTAACACTAGCCTTATCTGTCTGCCTTTTGAAAATCATAGGTTCAATCAAACCTTATTGGCATTGCTTCTTTCTCTATTTCTGGGCCTTCCACATAGAATGACCTCCCTCTATTCCTTCGCCTTAAAGCCGATATTTGATAACTTCCAAATTGCAGCCTTAAGAAAACATTTATTGCCTTCCTTAATAAGATTCTTACTTTCATATCTATCTATATTTTCTTGAACAAACCCACCCTGTCTCCATCACCCTGCCTATTGATGCTGTTTACTCACGTGCTGGTGTGTATGTGTGTGTGTGTATGTGTGTGTAAGATTGTTATCTGTTTATATTTTGTTGGGGGTCGGAAACGAAGAAGGTTCGGGGGATAGGGATGTTAGGACACTGGCACTCCACACTCAAAGGAATGATTATGAGGCTACGCAGGGGTGTTATGGTAACACTTTTTATTTTATTACAAACAAACACACCTGAAACAAATATAAAAATTCAAGGTACTTCTCTATCCATTATTTTAAATAGGCACCTCATTGATGAAAGGCACACATAGCAAGTCTGGCCAATGTAAGTAACCAAATTCCTTTCATCCTTAAACCAAAATACAGTTAATCCTAGGGAAATAATAGAGAGTATTACTGTTTGTAAAATTAGACAATGAACACTACAAATATAACTAGGAAAATCCTTTCTATATTACTCTCATTGACTTTATCCTAATAATGTCCACAGAAAATTAGGTCTCTACTAAGATCTTTCACCAAATTGGCCCCTTCCATACACCTGGATATTGTCGCTCGAGGAGAGAGAGAGAGAGGGAGAAGGAGAGAGAGAGAGAGAGGAGGAGGAGAGAGAGATTAGAGAGAGAGAGAGGGAGAGGAGAGAGGAGGAGACAGGAGCGGAGAGATGGAATGGAGAGAGAGAGAGAGGGGAGGAGAGAGATGTGATTGAGAGAGAGAGAGGGAGGGAGAGTAACGGGAGGAGAAGGAAGGATGGGTGGAGAGAGGAGAGAGAGAGGTCGTGAGAGGAGGAGAGGATGGAGAGGATGAGAGAGAGAGAGAGAGAGAGGAGGTGGAGAGAGAGAGAGAGAGATGAGAGGGTGTGATGAGGAGAGAGAGAGATGAGGAGCAGACACTATCCTAGTGTACATCTATAACCCCATACAATTTAACCGCTTTTGTCACCTATGACGATCCATACCCAAGGTCACGCTCAACCTACTTGGTGTAATTGCATTCTGGGACGTGGCATAGTGACACTAGGGCCTTGAGTGGCTAGGCCTGGAGGCTGGATATTGGCTTAACGGATTGGAGGGATTGGGGATACGCGGGGAGCTGGGTGGGGGGGGCGGAGGGGAGGCGGGAAGTGGGGGGGGGGGATGGGGAGGGGGAGGGGAGGGGGGGGAGGGGGGGGGGCGGGGGGGGGGACGAGGGGTGGGTGGGGGGGGGGGGGAGTGGGGGTGGGGGGGGGCGAGGGGGGGCAGGGGGCCGGGGTGGTGGGGGGGGGGGGGGGGGGGGGGGGGGGGGGGGGGGGTGGGGCGGAGGGGGTGGGGGGGGCTCGGGGGGGCGGGGGGGGGGGGGAGTTGGGGGCGGGGGCGGTGTGGGGAGGTATGTTTTTTCTCATTTTTCTACATTTTCTCTTTTTCTTTTTTTCTTCTCTTTTTTTTTCATTTTTTCCTTCTTCTTTTTTTTTTTTTTGTTCTTTTTTCTTTTTTTTTTTTTTTTTTTTTTTTTCTTTTATTTCTTTTCTATTTTTTATTTTTTTCTTTTTTTTTTCTGTTCTTACTCTCTTTTTTTTCTCAACTCTTTATCTCAATTCAACTTTGCTATAATAGAATTCTATCCCAATGCCTTGTTACAAATCCTACATTGTTTTGATCAGTGCAATTTACTAACAATTATCTCAACATTGATACACACATCAAATAGTTACTTATCATAAAAATTCCATTTCTCACATGAACATCCAATTATGGAATAAATCCAAGATCACACAATTAAATAGTAACAGTCCCATGACTTTAGCCAATATTCATGTTGTAAAGCAACTGCACACACTTTCATGAAACTAGTCACAATATTCGATCAATAGCTAAATTCCGCTAGTACACACAAATAATTTTAACTTATCAAAATCCGCATTGTCCTTAATAAACCCTCTTTAAGCAGCAACTTATATCAAAAAGAGAAATTCTCTCTTACCGCTCAAGCAGGAGAGAACAAAACGGATGTTTCTTCTAAGTCATTCTGGTCGTTTCTCCACCACACAGCATACTCAGAAGAAGGTTGCCTCAGACAGCCAGCAAAAAGAAAGACTTTAAATGTCATGTACACCCTGTTATGTTGGTTCAGTTGCAGGGACTACTAATTCCAAACTTACCAATGAATACATTTTGGAAACTGAGATGGGGAAAACAAATCCTAAACACACATCAAATCAGCTGACAATACAAATTTAATTAAACCAAATGTAGTTCTACATGACAAATTGCTGGTTTCAATAGAGGAGTGGGGAGGGGGGGGGGGGGGGGTAATAGAGGGGGGAAGGGGGGATGTATTCAACAAGAAAGAGGCTCCCCATAACAAGCCTGTTGAAATAAGACTAGATTTAGGCAAGCTCTGAAGTGCTTTTTTATTACATGACTGTTCACTGGACAACTCTAGGCTACAACAAGGACTCAGTGAATAGAGAGGACTCCACTGTCACTAACAAAGGGCTGAGCCACCAGTTCTATTAGGATGATAGGTACATGAGACACTTAGTGCACCTGGCAAGGAGGAGTTGCTCACAGAGGACCATGTTGGACATTAAGGTGAGGAAGGTGCACAGTACACATGCCCCAATCAATTGCCAGGTTTCTAGCCCAAGAGAAATGTGGAAATCCAAAGCTGGGAGGGAGTGACCACTACACAGACTTCAATTGGTTTTTTCAGAGAAAACTCAAGTACATTACTAGAAATTCCAACTACAACCATGGGTATCCAAACTGACTGGAGAAGTTGATTGTTTATACACACACTGTAACTTAGAGTGTTGTCAAAAACTAACTCTAAGCAAATCATGAAGCTAACCAAGTTGAAAGATTCTTTTCTTAAAAGGGGGGAGGGGGGGGGATGAAGGAAAGAAAAAGAGGGGTTTAGTTCAAAACATTATAGTGTGCAAAGTGCACACTATAACATCACATCCCAAGCTTTTTTAAATGCATTGTCCTCATTGCATGCTTGAATTAGAAAATTCTGTCTTCTTTGCAGGATTTCTGAACATGTGAGAATTAACCAAAGAAACTCCAAGAAACAATCTTTGAAAAACTGTTAGATTTATTAACTAGGCCTATATCGATTTGGCCTGCTTCAAGCCAACACTTTGACAATTAGCTTTACAACTGGGCAAACTAGATTTACCGCAAACTACTATTTGCCATACTATCATACTATAATATTTTCATCTTCTTTTCTTCTTCTTCTTCTTTCATCTGCCGCTGGGTGGCCTTTCGGCGTCGCGGGGGAGGGACACAGACGTCTGTCTGCAGCAAGGCGGGAGGTTGATGTTAGTGCTGGTCATGGGGCTGTTGGGGGTCAGTCACGGCGGTCACTCCATTGTCTCCTTGGTCTACCACTGGTTTCCAGCCATTGAGTTTGGTAGGTGATGCCGTAGGAACTGGTTGGTTGGCGGCATTCTAGTGAGGTGACCAAACCACCTGATCCTTTGTTGTTCGATACGGTGGAGATTGGTGTTAGTCGAACCATGTCTTGATCACCTCATTCTTGATCTTGGCGGGCTGGTCTGTTGCCAGTTTTTCTCAGGCAGCGCATTTCACATGTGACTAATTTTCTCTCCTAAGGGTTTGTTAGGGCCCATGTCTGACAGGAATGTGAGGTTGGAACGATGATGGCGTTGATGAGTTTTGCCTTGGTGCTCATTGGGGATGCTGGAAATGTTTTAGGAGGGGGGCGAGAATGGTAACTGAGCGTTTGCTTTCTGGCATCTGTTGCTATCTCTCTGTCCAATTTCATCTTCAGTGAAGAGGGCTGCCAAGGTTATTTAAATTCTTTGGTCTGTTTCAACTTGGTGCGTTGATGTTGATTTCCATAGTCTTTCTTGGATTTCTGCTGGACAACCTAACTTCTGTTTTGGTGATACTGATCTTCTGTCATACCCTTCTTGTGTTGAGTTGGTTCTGTGTGTTCTTGAAGAGCTTAATTTGTTCGGATTCATCAGACTGGTCGGTCAGCAAATAGTTGTTCGTTCAGTGCCTCAAGTTCTGGGTTGGTTCCTTTGTAATTGGTCCATGTAGATCACGAAGAGAAAGGGGAGAGACGAGAGAGAGCAGCAGCCTTGCCTGACCCTGTGTAACCGGGAACCAGTCGGATTTGTTCCACTGGCTGTTCGGACTGCGCTCATACTGTGGCATAGAGTGCTCTTGATGTTATCAAGCAACATTCCTCTTTCACGTCGTACTGCTCCAGGATCTCCAGGAGCTTGTCTCTAGCTTAACTCGGTAGAAAGCTCTTTCTCTTGGCAACGAATTACTGTATGCAGGTCTTGGTTGTATTCGATGGCTCTTTCACACCGCTGTCGGAGTGGCGTAAATGGCATTCTGAGGACCCTCTTCCTTTCCGAAAGCCATACTGGGCATTGCTCAGTAGGTGTTCTGCTTTGGCTCTTGTGCGCTCTGTTCAGAATCTTTGCATACATTTTCCCTACATGGCCTGAGAAGGAAATGCCTCTGTAGGTGCTTGCCAGTTCTCGAAAAGATCATCAAGATGTCTACGAATGACGCAACACCTGTCTATTTCTTGCAACAAGCACAACTCTGATTGTTGTTGCTATTTTATCTCTAGCTTTTGTCCAAGCCTGGTCTTCAACTCGCATAAACCGACATAAACTGTTGAGCATCTCCTTCTTTGACGTGGCCATCAATGGCACAAGTGCAGTCACTCGCAGTGAAACAAAGCATGATCAGACGAAACTTTTTTTTTTTTTGGGGGGGGGGGGGGGGGGGGGGTTTAATTTACCAGCTTGAAATTCTGCATGGCAAAGTTAGTTAACTTTGTGATGATTCAGGATATGCTAAGACAGTTCTGTACGAAACAAAATACTTTTACCAAACAACTCGATATAGGTCACAGTGGTTTTCTCTTGCGTTTTTCAGATGACGAAAGTTTGATTGTTAGAGAAAAATCAGTTTGACAACTTTCCTTTTCACCACCATTTTTTCCCCTTTTTAAGTTGTCATTTAGTCAATGTCTTTCTTTCTTATCATGTTTCTGTTATCTTCCTTTTATATAAAACTGAACCCGTTTTTTCAATTTACTTCAGTCAAGTCAGTCATGGTATTGCAGTTCGGGAAATAATTATATGTTGAGAGTCTAGTGGAAACACATCCCTCTTAAAAACAAAAGTTTGTCCATTTGATTCCTGTCCAAACTCTGCTCTTTCCACAGGACCACGAGTGACAGTCTGGTACTAGTCTATTGAATGAGATAGGAAACTGAACTCGTGTTTGCAACATGCTCTAAACGTGGGTAAAGAAGCCTATGGGAATACGACAATCTCTGGTAAATTTCTGTCCATAAACGCCACTCTCATTGGGAAACAGACACAACAATCTCAGACAGGACAAAATCCAGAAATTGGTGATCTTGCTTTTGTGGCAATGTGCTTTCCCCAAGGTAAGCAGTCCCACGTATCAATCACATAATTCTGCCAAAACTGTAAATGTTAAACACTACACTACACTAAACTACACTACGCTACACTTTACTACACTACACTACACTACACTACACTATACTACACTACACTACACTACACTACACTGCACTACACTACACTACAATGCAATACACAGAACACAATAGATACAAAACAATACAACACAATACAATACAATATAACACTCCACACTACAACGTATCACTCTCCTTTTCTTCTTTCTCCCACCCCTCTCTATCTCTCTGCTGGAGAATGCCAGCAAAACCAACACCTTTTTTTTCCTCTTTTTTTGCTGCCTCATCGTCTGTTACCTTACTGTCCTATTGTTCACAGGCTACCATTTCAATCTCCCCTCCCATGCTCAGATTTTTCATATCCCATCATCATGGTTGGAAGTTCACAGGGAGCCCATCAATGTTAGACCACCTGTGAGGCCACCAGCCAAAGGGACCCTGCACTGCTTCTGGGTCACGTTGGTGGTGTTCAGTGGTGCCTATTCTAAGCTAACACACACAGGACACCACCTACTAAGCCCCCTACCAACAACAGTAATAGCTCAGTCTTGGAGCTAGACTAAGTGAGACGCCCACCCATGGAAACGACGACTACAACATCCCTCCAACAACCTTCTCCCGTGAACCTCAAACCTCGAAGGCTTTGACACAAACATCACAGGTACAGAAGTGTATGGGAAACCAAAACTGAGGTCACCATGAGACCAGAGCAACTGGGGGCCACCAAAAAATCAGAGACATTTTCTGTTATTGCATGATGATCAAAGAGAACGACGGAATTAAGCTGTTACGGAAATCCATTTGCCTTGAGACAACTTGACAGGGCTGTACTCCACGCTTCCCATCACGACATATCCTGGTGTCAACCAGGCCCAAGAGATACAGACACCTGCAGTGTTGCTCTCCCTCCTCCTCCCGCCAACACACAGACACCTGCAGTGCTGCTTCCCCCCCCCCCCCCACCACCTACCCTCCTCCTCCTTCCCACTTGCCTCGACATTTTCTTCAGTAACTGTTCATACATGATCTTGCCTGGCCCATAAAATCGTTGCTGGTGAGGCAGTCCTTGTCCCACACGGTGACTATCACAGACAGCTTGTTGTAGGTGGAGTCTGTCGGCAGCAGAAACTCTAAGGTCTCATGCCATTCTGGAACCCTGGTCTTCTTCTGATTCTGTCAGCCAAGGAATAAGAACAAAATGCATGAAATGAACACAGATGTGAGTCCTTAAATGAAATATGTAGATTTTTTTTTGCCTTGTAAATATCATCTTGTTTGGACTTACTATTGACTGCTTCAAATAAAAAATTAAATCAAATCAAAAAATGATCTGCAAGGAAGTTACAGGATACCTTTATATGGCTGAAAGTAAAAGTGCGTGCTCATATGCATGCGAATGCGCAGACATAAGCGCACACACCCACATGCATGCATGTGTACAAACACACACGCACGCACACACGCACGCACACACGCACGCACATACACATACACACACATACACACAAACACAACACACACACAAACACACACAAACGCACACACACGCACAAACACACACAGACACACACCACACGCACAAACACACACAGACACACACACATGCACAACACACACAGACACGCACGCACGCATGCACCAACGCACATACGCACGCAGAAAATCCCTCACCTATGTTGTTTTTTGTTTCCTTAAAACTGGTGACAATGACATAAGGGTCAGAATAGCCAGTCTTGTCCTTTGGAGCAAGGTCTTGAAGGAATCAAATCAATCAATCAATCAATCAATCAATCAAACAATCAAGCAATCAAACAAACAATAAACACACAAAAGTCAACAAATACAGGACATGATGGGAAAAAACCAACAACTGAAATTGTCATTAGATCAACAAGACAAACAATTTTTAAAAAAACAACAACAACAACAACAGACATGTCCTACTAAGCGGCCATCTTAAGGCAAAAAACAACAGCCGTGGGCAAAAACGTTACCAGTTAATGAAGTCAGCAAATTCTCAACACGTTGTTATGCTCTGAAATCTGACACTGAGACTAACTTCATGCATAAAAAGCTCATGGTATAATAGCTTGTCATTTCCGCAACAGGAGTTAAAAAAACCAACAAACAAACAAAAAACAACACACACACACCATACACACACACACAACACACACACACACACCCCTCGAAAATCAAAGTATGGCCGCCTATACAGCTAACATACTTGAAAACAGCCATATATGCACACCTTAACACCCAGTGCATATTTACATTATTGCAGTGAATAACAAAAACCGTTCCCCAAAAAGCCTTGACCAACAAACAGTGAGTTTTTCTTGTTCTATTTGTTATCCTTGACTGGTTGGAGATTCAACATGTTCTTGAATATTCCCCTATAGTTCTTTCAAATAATAAGGCCCTAGATTCTGTATAACTGTTTGTTGCTTAGGGCATTTTATTGACACACACACACATATATTACACACACACACACGCGCGCGCGCGCGCGCGCACGCACGCTAGCCTCCCACAAATACTCGCATGCTAACACGGAAACAAGCGCGCACGCCAACACACACACACACACACACACACATGCATACACACACAAACACACATATATACATACGCAACGCATGCACCCACGCGCATATACACCCACACACTCACACACACACATTACAGGCACACACATACATTACACAATTCCTCTGATATAGTTACACACATGCGAGCGCGCGAGCACACACACATACACTTACACCCTCACACACTCACAAACGCACACAATTTCACTCATATGCTCACACTCTCTCACTCATTCACACACACACACACACACACGCACGTATATATACATACACACATTCACACACACACATGCACGCGCGCACGCACACACACACAACCACATTTTTAAAAGTGTATTCTGACGGATCTGTATTAGAAACAGGAAAAAGTGGTGCTGCATATGTGATTCCGACTTTAAAAGTTCAAAAATCTTTTCAATTAGGACACATTTTCTATTTTTACTTCTGAATTATTTGCAATTCTTATGGCTTTGAATTTTTGTCTGATACTGCTGTTGAGTTTGCCAATTTATGTTTTGCGTTGACTCAAAGGCAGTGTTAATGGCATTAAAGTCCTGCATGGTAAAATAAGGAATGATATTGTATTTGAGATAAAATTCCTGATACATTCTATTGCAAGCAGAGGCATCAGCATACTTTTTGCTGGATCCCCTCATTGTGGAATTTATTCGAATGAGCTGGTTGATTCTTTGGCAAAACAAGGTGCCTCTGAATACAGTACTGAAGTGTTTGATTCTAATCTTGCATTGTCGTCTTATGAAATTCATTCTAAGTTAATGAAATGCATAAATTCAAAGATTATAGATAAACAATATCAGCAGTTTCCTTGCCCACGGAAATTAGAAATTCTAATACATAAACTGAGATTAAATGCATGGAATACTAAATATTCAAACAATGTAACATGTTATTGTTCTACTCCACTTTCAGTCCACCATTTCTTGTTTGACTGTCCAATCCTTCTTGACTTGTATAAAAGGAGAAGTGTATATATTCATAAGAAATATGCCACTAGTCAAGAAGTTTTATATGAATCTCAGCAATTCATAGTCTCAGTTGCTGAAGTCAAATATTCTTCACCTGTAAGAACTTTACTGTAATGAGTTATATATATATATATATATATATATATTATATATATATATATATTAATATAATATATATTATATATATATATAATATATATATTTATATATATATTGTGTGTGTGTGTGTGTGTTTATTTATATACTTGTGTGTGTGTGTGGGGGGGGGGGTGCGTGTAGGGGAAAGAAAGAGAGAGAGATGCGTGTGTAATAATAGGTACTTTGGTATGAATGCGGGTGTGTCTAAATCACCATGTAGTGAATATACATTAAACAAAACAAAACAAACAAACAAACAAACACACATGCACACACGCACGCACGCACGCACGCACGCACGCACGCACGCACACACACACACACACACACACACACACACTTAACGGTCTAATATCACTTTTTGGTGGAAGGACGTTAAACTGAAGAACTAATTAGCAGTTCGGATGAGACTATAAACCGAGGCCCGTGTGCAAACACACGCAGAACATCTTGCGCACACGTTAAAATCCTGTTCTGCTTTTCGAAAGAGTAGGCCATTGTGTGCATGTGGGAAAAGATGACAATTTACAAAACCGCATACACAAGGGAACTGGATTTAAAAAAGCACATAAGTGCTTATTCCATTACCCTCGATATAAAAGAATAACATAAACAATTAAAATAAAAAAGACAGACAGACATCTTGACAGAGACACAATAAAAGACAAAAGACAAATGTTGTGTGTTAAATGGTTTCCATGTACAAAAAAAGACAAGAGACAAATGTTGTGTCGTTAAATGGTTTCCATGTCCCTAACTGGAGTTAGACTTCTGCTGCACGAGCGCAGTCAAAACGTAGGTAAGGAATTCCCATAGCCTATGTGGTCGTAGGGGGGGGGGGGGGAGGCATCAGAAACCTCATCTTCTCTAAGTGCAAGCATTTTGAGGGCGGCGCCCATCTCCTCTCCCTTGCTGCTTTACCTTCCCTGACCCTAAAGAGGGCAGGTACGCATTTACAACTGGGTGACCTGGGGGGACTGTATTGAAACCAAGGCGCACAAACGGTCACCCATCCAAGTGGTAACCATGGTCGATGCTGCTTTTAACCTTAGCTGGGGAAAAGCGAGTGCTCTGACCACTGAGCTATCCCGTCCCCTAGTCCAAACGTAAGTGGAAAATATTTCAAAAATCCATAACACGTCCTTTCATGCCACAAACACGACCAATAATAGCAATAATAGATAGATAGATAGATAGATAGATAGATATAGATAGATAGATAGATAGAAGATAGATAGAAAAATAGATAGATAGAAAAATAGATAGATAGTAGATAGATAGATAGATTATAGATAGATAGATAGATGATAGATAGAGATAGATAGAATAGATAGATAGATAGATAATAGATAGATAGATAGATAGATAGATAAGAAGAAGAAGAAAACAAACAAACACCAGCCGAATTCGTTTGTCTTGCAATGTTGCAGTCTGTGCGCTGGCGAACGAAGGATGAGGCAAGTTTCGACAGAACGTTTTCCATTTAGGGAAATAAGTTCGTATCTCCTTTTGACCCAGTCCACTTTACGACATCAACCACTTCACGACACAACAGACAAGGCACAGAATCAGAAATAGACAAAAGAAACTGACATTACAGACAAAATGACAGTGTGTGTGTGTGTGTTGTGTGTGTGGTGCGTGCGTGCTGCGTGCGTGCGGTGCGTGCGTGCGTGTCGTGTGTGTTGTTTTGTGTGGTGTGTGTGTGCGTGTGTGTGTGTATGTGTATGAGTGTGAGAGAGAGAAAGAGAGTGAGAGAGAACTCTCTCTAACCTGTTCATTTAACGACACGACAAGATACAGAATCAGACACAGACAAAGAAACTGACAGACAGACAAACAGACAGCATGAGACAGAAACAGAGACAGAGAGAGAGGGAGGGAGGGGGTGAGAGAGAGAGTGGGTGACAATGATAATGACAATGACAAATTCTTTTATTTGAAGGATAATGAATAAGCACCCATGTGATTTTTTACATCCAGTCCCCGCCCTTAGGGATATATATGATAATAAAATAAAATAAAGCCCATAGCAATACACTCACACTGTATACGAAACACATATCTATACAAAAATCCCAACAAAAATCACCGAAGAAAGAGAGAAAGAAAGAGGAGAGAGAGAGAGGAGGAGAGATAAGAGAGATAGAGGAGAAGAGAGAGAGAGAGAGAGAGAAAGGGGAGGGCGAGAGAGAGAGAGAGGGAGGGAGAGAGAGAGAGAGGGAAAGAGAGAGAGGAGGGAGGGAGGGAGAGAGAGAGGAGAGGAGAGAGGAGAGAGAGAGAGAGAGAGAGAGAGAGAGAGGAGAGAGAGAGAGAGAGAGAGAGTAACAACAAGTAAGAAAGAAAGAAAAAACAGAAAACACAGAAACAACTGAGAAAATAGCAAAAGAAACCAAGAGCAAACCAAAAAGCGGCAACTACAAGGGGAGAGGGGACAACCGAATAACCCCCCCTAAAAAAAACCAAAACCAAAACCAAAACAGAACCACACAAAGCAAACCTCCATAATATAAAGGAGAACAAACCACGTAATAGTATCATTTTTGCTAACAGAAAGACACGTCAAAAATTCTGTGTGCTTTTATGGGAAGCAACAGCAATAGTAAACTACCCAAAACAAATATTGTATAAGCAATTTGCATCCCCATGCAGACGTACTCGTACACACACGACACACACACAAACACACACACACACACCCACACACACGTACACACTCACACGTACGTACACATACACACACACACGCGCGCGCGCGCGCCACACCATGCATCAATGCCAACATCAAATCTTTATGAATATCATGTATAATCATAAAAAAAGGGAAATTTCCCCACTTTGGAATTAGCTATGCATAATTGGTACTCTCAAAACAAGATATCAAAATAAAACATTCACTAAATCTCAAATACAGTCAACTTACGCAATAAAACTGAAATACTAAAACTATAGAAAGCATTCAACAGGATACTAATTGTAAACAGGACAATTAAATCTATAAGCAAACAATAAAAGGGGAGGACGAGAGGGGAGAGAGAGAGAGAGAGAGAGGGGGGGAGAGAGAGAGGGGAGGGGAGAAGAGAGGGGGGGGGGGAAAAGGAGTGAGAGGGGGAGGGAAGAGAGAGGGGGGGGAGAGAGAGAGAGGGAGGGAGAGAGGAGGGGGGAGGGGGGAGAGAGAGGGGGGAGGGGGAGGAGAGGGGGGAGGGAGAGAGAGAGAGAGAGAGGGAGGGAGAGAGAGAGAGGGGAGGGAAGAGGGAGGGAGGGGGGGAGGAGGGAGGGAAAGGGAAATAGAGAGAGAGAGAGAGAGGAGAGAAGAGAGAGGAGAGAGAGAGGGGGGGAGAGAGAGAGAGGAAGAGAGAGAAGAGAGAAAGTAACAAAAAGTAAGAAAGAAAGAAAAACAGAAAACAAAAAACAACTGAGAAAATGCAAAGAAACCAAAGAGAAAACCAAAACCCGGCAACAACTACAAGGGGAAGGGGAAACCTTTTTACCCCCCACTAAAAAAAAAAAAACCCCAAAACCCCAAAAACAAACCCCCCAAAGCAAAACCTCCTTTATTAAAAAGAAAAAAACCAGAAAATGTATCTTTTTTTTGCAACAGAAAACACCAAAATTTCTTTGTGTTTTTAGGGGAAACAACGCAATAGTAAAACCCAAAACAAATATTGTATAAGAAATTTGCCCCCCGCAGACTCCCGGTACACACAAAAAAACCCCACCACACCCAAACAACACACACAAAAACAAAAAACCCCCAACACACACAACACACACACACCACACGTAACACTCACAGTACGTACACTACACACACACGCGCGCGCCGTGCAAACAATAAGGGGGGAAAAGAGAGAGAGAGAGAGAGGAAGGAGAGAAGGAGAGGAGGAGAGGAGGGGAGAGGAGAGAGAGGGGCATAGTACATTTTAAATCATAGATAATGCATCGTTTTCAATTCATGAACGATCCCAGTAGCACCACTGTGTTTTCATTTTAAATCGTCCTAGAGTCATAAAAGAGTAGGATAGGGGAAAAGATTATTACTAGAAGTCATTTTTCAAAAACACAATAGCGATAACAAGTAAAACATTCACACTTATACAGAGAGAGAGAGAGGGGGGAAAAAGGGGGGGGGGGGGACGAGAGAGAGAGAGAGAAGAGGGGGGGGGGGAAAATTGGTTAAAAATGAAAGGGGGAGGATTTTTACTTTGTTTCCAACGATCAAGTGTGTTTTTTTAGTTTGATGCATAAAGTAAAGAAAAAATGATTTTTGAAGTTGCTAATGTTTGGGGTTGTCTAAATAATCAGGAAGGGGTTCCACAGCACGGGGTCTGGTAAAGAAAGCTAGATTTGAACAAAAATGTTTTTGGGTTTGGAACTGGGCTTTTAGTATTTTGGAATGATTCATGGGAAAATTTTTGTCTTTTAAAGGGTGGGGGAACTTTCCCTGTATTACCTTAAAACATGACGCCTTTGTTAAATCTGGTCTTTTGTGTAGGGAAAGAATTTTTAAATGAATAAATCCACTTCTGTAAGATGTTTTCTCGAAAACCCCAGTTTTGGCTGTTTATATTTTGCCTAGCAGAATCCCAAGGTGAAGCTAATCTTTTAAAAAAGTTTATGAGCTTGAAAAAAATTTGGTTTCTTGAATGAAAGTCAAAAAAATGTTTGATTTTGGCTTTGGGTATACTTTTTGAGAATGTATTTGCACAGATAGGATTTGTGATGTGCCCCCTGAGATTTTCATCATTTTTTTCCCTGAACTTTGTGGTGAGAGGTTTGTTCGATTTTCCTTTTCAATATGGATTGGAAAAGGTTATGAGATAGTTTTTTGCTTTTGTCTGGTTGATAATCATTCATTTTGTTTCAGGGGGGTTGTATGGGAATGTGGTTTAGTTCAGCCCATTTGAAAAGAACATTAGTGCTTTTTTGCAATGTTTTTCAAGAGATTTTAAGTCGGTAGGGCTTCTATGTATGGTTGTTTTCACACAAAAAGTTCCTTTTTGGGTTTGAATGGAGGGAAGGTCTTTATGTTATAAAAAGGAATTTTTCCTAAGATGGTCCTGTGGTACTCCAAAGAAGGGGTTTTTAGTTGGATGTGAACGTAGCTTTTGAAACACACTTTTCCCTGTTTGAAAATTTAAAAAACAAGAAGTTCTAAAGATTTGAAAAGGATTAAGGGGGCTAGCTTTTTAATGAGAGTCGGCGGGAAATTTCTATAAAATGTTTTTTTTTGAAATTCAAATATACACCACAGCATTTATTGCATTAATGTTTGAACCCAAATTGTCACAAGATAGTCAATCCCGTAGGACGAGTGTTTTTTTACTAAATCCAGACTGATTGGGTGAAGTAAGTTGTTAATATTTTAAATGATGGACTTGTGTTTATTCTTTTGTGTTTCCAAGGGTTTTGAATTTTAAAGAAAAAATATAGTTTGGCCCTTAATTTTTAGGGATGGGAAGTGTCCCCAGACTTGGGATCGGAATCCCCTTACATTTTGAAGGCGTTGGGGAAATAGTTCTTAGAAACAAAGGGTAGTATGTGTCAAGTGTCGTAAAACTGGAGCTGAGAGTTTCATTTATTTCCCATCTTTTCCCTAAAGACACTCGTACTTGTTTGTTAGAGGTGGTCAGTTGGCCTCAGAAAACAGTTTGAATGGGCATTGGATTTTTGATGGAATTTTAAACGTTTTTGGGGTTTTTTAAAATTTCATTGATAATTAGAATTGGGGTTTACTTTTTAAATTTATGTTAGAAAAAAATTTAATAAAAATTGATTTTTAAAGTTTTTCAGCAAAATATCTTTAATTGCTTAAATTTTGGAAGACAATTGATTATTTGCTTTTTGATTGATTCCCTTTCCCCAACGTCTTTGAATTTTTTGGGTGATAGTAGTCTGGAAATATTTTTTTTTCTCTCCCCGCTTTGATTTCAGGGATTTCTTTTTTTTATTGCCCCTCATAAAATTATGTTCTTTTAAGAAATCTCTAAGATAGCATTTTTCTTCTTTCTTTGTAAACAAGGTGTTTGCAGAATTTTGCCCTTTAGGGTTTTTTTAATCGGGCATTTTTGTTATAGATTTCTGAAAAAAATTTTTTTATCCAGAGTCAAGGCAGGTCTGGATAAGTAATATGAACGTTCTGAGAGCATGGAACTGTTTAACTCTAGTATAAAAGTGTCAAAAATTTTGCAAAAGTAGGAAAATTTTTTTTTATAGTTTTATGGCCAGTTTAGGATTTTTGTTGCTTTTTTGACAGTGGTACGGCTGGGTAGTGACGCTACATTTTTATAAAAAGGGACCACATTTTGTGTTTTTTTTTGGGGTTTCTATAATGATGGCTAAAATTTGTTTTAAAAATTTGATGTGACTCTTTGGACGAAGTAACAAATTGGGTGAAGATTGAAAAAGTTCATCCTGGGTCCTTGGTGTTTCTTTTGTTTGGTAAATATTAAAATCACCTAGAATTTTAATTTCCCTATTCAAATAGGAGTGGTTCTCATGGAGTCAACTTGTCATCCTTTTTTTTCTTTCGTTGGGTTTTGTAGCGGGAACCCCATTAAGTGGGGGCGCTGCACCTTTTATAACTACTTCGTCCAGATAGATTCTACTTAAAACTTTTCAAAAAGAAAAAAAAACGTTTGAACGTTACGATCACTAACTCCCCAAAATGATTCATTGGTCAGTTGGTTTAGTATTTTCGCATGAACCAAATAACAGGGTGTACTGGCTTTTTAAAGTCTTTCTCTTGGGCTGTCTGAGGCAACTTTTTCCTGATTTAGGATGGGTTTTAAAAATTTAAAATTGATTAGAAGGAAAACAAATTTTTTGTTCTCCTGCTTACTTGCAAGTAAAAATTTATCTTTTAAAAGCTTTGTCCAAAAAGAGATTTATTAAGAGTTTTTGATAAGTGAATTTCCTTGTGGCTAGCTGAATTTAGCTACTGATTTGAATATTGTAAAAGGGGCAGTAAAATTTTAAAGCCCAAAGTCAAACTTTTATTTTAAATTTTGGTCATTAAATAAGCGGGCATTTGTTTTTTTTTTTAAGCCATTATCTAAAAAAAGAAAAAAAGGAGAAAAAAAAATGTAATGCACATAGAATAAAAAAAATAAAAAAAAAAAAAAACAAATTTATGGTAAACCATACAAATCAAAAAAAAACCAAAATACTTATCTTGTGGAATTAAAAAAAAACAAAAAACCCAGAAAAATATGAGCCCATAAAATTCAAATAATTTCAAAAATCCTAAAAAAAAAATTACCGCATAACAAAAACAAAAAAGCAACAATAAAAAAAACCAACCCAAAACAAACAAAAAAAAAACAAAACAAATAAAAATAAAAAACCCACCAACTGTTTCCTCGCCCCCCCCCCCCCCCTCAACACACAGTACACACAACCTTCAACCAAAAAACAATGAATAAAAAAACAAAAAAAAGGGAGAATCAAAAGGAAACCCACAACGGAAAATAAACAAATCAAAAACACAAATATACTACACAACAACAACCGACTTAACAAAACAAGGACAAAATAAAGCCAAGACAAATGAAAACAATTTAAAACAACAAAAGACGAGAAAAAGAGAAAAAAAAATACCCCCTCCCCTCCCCAAGAAAACCCCACCCAAAACCAAAACAAACAAAAGGCAAATAAACCAAAACCCCCACCCCCACCATAAAAACAATAACAACAAAAACCCCAAAATTAATGGATATAACGAGAAAATGATGTATCATTTAAAACCTTACATACCTACACTACCATCCTCACCCATATCCCTTTACCACATAATATATCATATATAGAAAAAAAAGAAAAACCCAAACAGCTTTGGATTCAGAGAAAAGAATTAACAAAACACCTTTCCCCCCCTTTTCCCCCGGGCATAACACACTGACATGTTTTTTGGGTTTGGGGCAGAGCACTTTTAACCTTCGTTCAAAGAAAAATTGGGGCAATGAAAACCCCCCCCGCAGTACTAACGTCAGCAATAAAAATTTTAGCCATTTTTGTAAAAAACCAAAAAACAACGTGACAAAACTAAATGATCAGTATTTATGTGTAATAAAAAAGAACAAAAAAGGGCCCAAAAAACAGAAAGAAAGAAAAAACCAAACCAAACCAATTAAAAAAAACACACCACTCACACACTTGTACACACACACTTGTAAACAAAACCACCCCCACACCCCACACACAACACACACACACAACACACACACAATCAAAGCGTGCTGGGGTTGATACCATATCAACCCATATATAACAATGTTTACACATGTCTCTTTTGAATATGAAAATTGGGTAAAATTTTGTTTTAAGGGAAAAGAATAACGTCAGTGACCTTAAAATCACTCTTTTAAAGTACAGTCGTGTTCTGTACTTTTTTTCATGAATATCTTTTTGATGGTTTTTTAAATCTGATTTTTGCTTTTAAAAACATTTAAATTTTTTTGGGGGAGTTTATTCCATAGGTCACGCCTAAACGGGCTCTTTTTAAATTTAGGTTTTTTGGGGTTTGGAAATGTTAGCAAAGGGTTGTGTCTTGTTGGTTAATTTGAAATTTGGTAATCTTGGGGAGGTCTTTTTGATTAACACTTTTTGCAAAAAAACCAGCTTTTTTGAATGAAAGTCTTTTCGAAATGTAGGACTTTATTGCTTATAACCCCTAAATTTGTCAGGTGCTTGTTTTAACATCAAGTTTTATGTCTTTTATATAAGCGATGAATGATTTCAAGTTCTTCCACTGCAGGTACCCCAAAAGGGCGCATATCAATGATTGGTAGAATGAAAACCCGAAAAAAAATATTTTTTCGGAATTGTTTTTAAAAAGTGTTTTTTTTTGGGAAAATTGAAGAAGCCTGTGAGTAGGCGTTTACAGTGACATTATGTGATCAGTCCAAGTCATATTTTTGTCAAGGGAAACCCCTAATATTTTATGTGAGTAAACTTCTTCAACTATTCGTACCCAAACAACAGAGGTTGAAACCTATCATTCATTTTTTGCCCTTTTTTGTCTTGCGATCGTACAAAAATTTTTTTTTTTGTGATTTAAGGACTGTGGTTTAAATTTAGTCCAAAAAATCAAATTTTCAAACTGTATTGAAATTTTTTGGGGAACTGCGGGTCTGAAACACTACAAAAAAGAGTGGTACGTCAGCAAACATTTCACAGTTTAATTTAATAAAAAAGGGGAAATCATTACTAGATGAAAAAAGGTGGGGCCCCTACTGACCCGGGTACCCCATGTCTAATGGGGAGTAGTTCTGTGCTTGGTTATTTCAGATACAACTGCTGCCTATTGGACAGAAAAAATTTTTTAGTAGTTGGGGTAACTTCAGGTGGCAGTTTTTACATTTAATTTACCAATAAAAAAGAGTGGTTGAACATCAAAAGCTTTTTCAAAGTCAACAAAAAGGGGGCCATAAACTTTTTGTCATTTTATGTGTAGGGACTGTCAGTGGTGAGTTAGAGCGTGTGACGGTAGTTTTTACGAAACCCTGATTGATTCTCGGCAAAAGATTGTTTTTTTTAAAATAAGAATTTGGGTTTTTTTGTAAGTGTTTTTTTAATGGTTTTGTAGTACAGGGAATTTAAAAATTGGCCTGTAATTTGAAGGAGAAGAGCAGTCACTGATTTATGGACAGGGATAATTTTGCCTTTTTTAAAACTTGAGAGGAAAATCTTTTCTCAATACACAAGTTTATAGATTTTAGTGTTTCAAAAATAAAAAGGACAGCGATTTTATAATCCGAGCATCAACTTGTCCCAGACACGTGTTTTAGAATTGTTTGATTTTTATGCTTTTAAAAACATCAAGGTTGTCATTGGCGGGGATTAAAGGAAAATTAATTTTTTGAGTTAATAATTGTTGTAGGTAATGAAGATCTTTTTTGCTTTTTTGCAAATTTTTAAACTTTATTTGTACATTTGAAAAAATGGTGTTTTTATCAGTTTAGTCTTTAAAGAACTGTTGACTTTTTGAAAAAGTTTTTTCTAAAGATTGTGGCTTTCCAATTGGCGAAGTCACTAGTGGTAATTAACAACTGTTGAAAGTAATTACGCTTTGATCTGCGTTTAAAAGGAATTCACTTTATTTCCCTTTTTGGGCCTGAATTGTTATGGGTCCTTGGGTTTTCAGGTGGTTTTTTAAATTTTTTTCAGATTCTATGTCTTTTGTTATCATGGAGGTTTGGTTTTTTCTTTAAATCTTTTTTTTTTAAAGGGGGATGTTTGTATAACTGAGATAAAAATGTTAACCCAAAATTCCAGCTTCATCGGGGTCTTTGATTTGGTTTTACATGGTAAGGTGAGTTCATAGTCCGAAAAAAATTACCTCACAAAGGGTTTTAATCGTCAGTAAATTTTAGTTTTATGCCCAACTTTAGGGAAATTTTTATGCGAGCTTAAACCAAGTACAGCAGACAGGATTATGATCGCTGCATCCACATGAGGGGCAATACTTCGCTATGTGCTGTTTTGCGTTTGTGTAAATAGATCAAATTTAAGTTTCTGATTTTGTTATACGTGTGGTTTATCTATTTGTTTTTCCGCCCAACATCATTAGTTGTGATTCCATTTTGGTTTAGGTTTGAGTTTAAATCATGTTAAATCTCCAAAAATAATAGTTTCACAGTTTAAAAAATGAATTCATCCATTAGGAAATTTAACTTAAACCAATTAGTGGTTTCTGACGGATTTTCTGTTATGGGAAACCTTTTTAAAAGTGGGTACTGTGTTTTAATTTGATTTTACCCCAAATCGATTCGTTATAAAATCAAAATTGTATACCTTTGACGCTAAGAAAATGCGAAATATGTTAATAGGCCTGAGTTTTTGGTTTGTGGGATCTTTGGGGAAATATTTGGTTTACCTGGGAAAGTGCATGTCTGATCGTTTAAATTTTAAGAAAGGGGGATTCAGCAAACCCCAAAAAAATGAAACTCTTCCCCTCATTAAATTTGTAGCTAGCAATGTATTTTTTTGGTTGCTTTTTATGTTTAGGTAGCCTGGGGAGACCTGTTTTTTTTGGCCCCTTGTCTGAGGAAAGAGAATACGTAAGGGGGAGTGCGGTTAATAGGTGGTTAGAATTTGGTTTAAGGAGCAAACACCAATGAAAAATCAAAAAAAAATAAAATATACAGAATTAAAAAACAAACAAAAAAACAGTATTGAAATATAAAAGACTCACTAAGATATACAGGTATATTTTTCAAAAATTGCTCTGTAAAAAAAAATAATAATTAACAAAATTAAAAATATTCACTACAACTAAATTGGGGAAATTTTTATGTTCAAGAATCAAAAAACCTATAAAGCTTAAAAAAAATATTCATACAGGAAAAGAAAAAGAAAAAGATCAAATGGAAAAAAAATTTAAAGGTTTTAAAATAGCTTTCGGCTTTGGGAATAAGTACCATTCCTTTTCGTAGCATTAAAAAAACGTTATTGCTCAAAAATCTTCAAAATACAATGTTCAATAATCGCTTTAAATTTGGGAAAAAACGTTTCACTGTTAAACCTTGAAAGTTAAAAAGGGGGCGTGACACCAAAATCATTCCTGGAAAAGGAGAGAGCAAAGGTTGTGCAGGAGACGGTAGAAAGACGCGAAAAAGGCTTTTAAAAGAAGAAGTAGATTTCATTGAGGTTTGAGGGGGGGGGGGGGGGGGAAGGGGGGGGGGGAAGGGAAAGACCTTGAAGGGAAATACTGTAAAAAACATTTTATTATTAAAAAAATTTTTGGGGAATTGAAATGACCAATAAAAAATGGAAAAAGTGAAAGACATGTGGGGAAATTTTTCCCCCAAAAGTCAAAGTTTAAAAAAACCCAAAATAAAACCCCATAAATTATAAAACATCTTCATTTTTTAGGGGAGAAAAAAAGATAATTTTTTTTTTGAAAAGTGGGCCCTTCCTTCCCCATTTAAAGCATAAAAGGGTTCCGGGGTTTTTTAAAAATAAACCCTTTATCACGGAATTAAACAAGGGGGGTTTAAAACGGGGTTATTTTTGTTGGGGTTTTTTACTTGGGGCCCCCCACTGCCCTCCCCGGGATGGCAAAAAAGGGGCCCTTTTTTTTGGGGGAGATGCATAGTAGTCCAGGAAATTTTAAAAAAACATAAACCCTGGAGTTGGTGTGGCTTCATAACCCCCAAATTTGTTTTTGGTTAACCATGGCTAGGAAGGATGTTTATTTAAATTTTGGGGGGGATCTCCCCGGGGGAACAGTTACCCGGGGGGCGTTTTCGGGGAAAAAAATCTTGACGGGATTTAGGCCCCCCCCAAAAAAAAAAAACCTTTTTCCCAAAAAATGGGTACCCGGGGGGGGGAAGGGGGGGCATTTGCAACCCCTTGAAGAGGGGGTCTCGGGTTTGGGGGGAGGGGAAGCACCTCCCTGGGGGGTGTGTCGGGGGGGGGAAAGAAATTTTTTTGGGGGGGGGGGGTTTTGGGGCGTGGATAGCCCCGAAATTTTTTTTTTTGAAGGAAAAGGGGCTGGGGTTATGAAAAAGGGGGGGGAAAAAGGGGGTTGGTTTTAGGGGAAGGGGGGGGGGGTAGAAAGGTTTTTTGTTTTTTTTTTTTTTGGGGTTTTTTTTTTTTTTTTTTGCACGGTGGTGGAAAGCAAAAAAAAGGAAAATAAAAAAGGTTAAGGGGGGGTTGTTTGGGGGTTTTGTTGTTGTAATTTTTGGGCCCAAAATTTAAAGGTTTTTTGGTTTTGAGGTTTGGGTTTGGGGGGGGTTTTTGTTTCGGCTTTTGGGGGGGGGGTGGGCTTTTGTTTACTCTTGGGTGTGGGGTCTTGTATTTTAAATTTGGCTTGGAGGGGATGTTTTGGGTGGGGGGGGGGGAAAGGGTTTTTTGGGCCGTTATGGGGGAGTCAAAGGGAAGAGGTGGAAGTTTGAAAATTTGGGTTAAAGGGGAATTTTGGTGGTTTTTTTTGGGGGCCAGTGAAGAATTGTTTTTTTTTTGGGGAGGGTTTGGGGGGGGCGGGGGGTGGGGGTGGGCGGGGTTGGGGGTTTTTTTAAAGGGGAAAAAGGGGGGGGGAATTAAATTTTTTCGGGGGTTGGGGGAAAAATTTTCCGGAGAAGTGGGGTTTTATTGCCCCCTGGATGGAAAAAGGGGGGGGAAGAAGTCCCCCCTTAGATGGGCTTTGGGGGTTTTGGGGGGGGTGTTTGACTTTTGAAGGGGAGGGGTGGGGGACTTTTAAGTTGGGCGGGGGTTTGGTTTGGGAAATTTTTGTTTTGGGGAAAAATCTGATCAGGGGGGAAAGGGTTTTCATCCCCGGGGTTCGGGTCAAAAGGTTTTGGGGGTTTTTCTTTTTGGTTGTTTTAAATGGAACAAGGAATTTTTTGGGTTTGTTTTTGGGTGGGGTTTCTTAAACAAGTTTTAAGAGTAAATTTTGTCTTTGTTGGGTTTGGGTTTTTGGGTGTTTTTGGGGTCCGATTTAATGGGTGGGTTTGAGGGTGGGGGGCGGCGGGGGGGGTTTGGATTTTTCAGGGAGGTGGAGGAGAGGAAGGGATAGGGAAAAAATTTAAAAAAATTTTTGTGTTTTTTGGGGGGGGGTTTTTCATTTTTAGGGTTTTGAGTGGGTGTTTAAAAAGGGGGGGTAAAATCCTATCGTTTTGGGCCTGGGGTTTTTTTGGGGGTGGGACAAAAAAAAATTTTTTTTTTTTAAAAAAAATATGGAGGGTTGGAGAGAGAGGGTTTTATTTTTTGGGGGTGGGTTTTGGGGTTTTTTTCCCCGAATAAGTTTTTCCCAGGGGGGGGGGTCTTCAAAAAAGGGTTGGGGGGGATCAACCCCCGGGTTTGGGGTTTTCTTTGGGACAATTTTGGGGTTTTGGTGCGGCAAAAGGAACAAAGGAAATTTTGGATTTTTTGCAGGTGGGTTTTGCCCAACACAATTAGAACAAAATCCCCACCACACCAACCCCAGGGGTTTAAAGCCCAAATTTAATTAAATTTTAATTTTTTTCCCCAAAATTTTTTAAAAAAGATAATTCCATTCAATTGATTTTTTAACTTTTTATTTTGTTATATTTTTTTCCTTAAAATAATATTTTCCTTTTTTAAAAAATTTTTCTAAATTTTTTTAAGTTTTCATTTTTTTTCATTTTATTGAATGGTTGTGTGTTTTTAGGAAGGACTAAAACGGATTTAAGTGGGCCCTTAATGGGAAAAAAGGGGGAGTAAAAAGGGAAATTTTTTAAAAATTTTTTTAAAATTTGGAGAAAAGGGAAGGGAAAAAAAAAAGATTTTAAATTTTTTAAAAAAAGGAAGGGGAGGGAAAAGGGTTTGCAAAATAAAATTGAAAAATTTTGGGGGTGGAAAATTTTCTTGGGAGTTTCCTAAAACTTTGGATTTTTAAAAGGGCCAAAAGGGGGTTCTTTGTTTGGCCTGTTGGGGTAGGAAAAAACCCCAAACCTTTTATTTGTGTTTATTTAAAATTAAATTTTACAGGTAAAAACTCTGTGATGTTGACCCTTGGTAGTGTAAGAAAGGACACACAATCCCTTAGGTTAGCTGTGTAGCAAAGCTAGGCCTAGGCAATAGGCTAATGATATACACACTTGGATTGTTAAGCAGGCCATCGGCCCAGCTTAACAGTCCAACAGCAATGATGCGATACAAGGAAAGGGTCCCAGCACACAACCCCAACACCAACCCACCCAGGGGTGTTCCCAGCACAAAGGTCCACCACTTCACCAAAATCACAGTTCTTTGTGGAGACAAATATTGTAATGAATGCACCCAATATCTCAAAATTTGCACTGAATTTATAAGCAGAAAAATTTAAAACATTTTGTTCACTGATAAAGACTGAATCCTTGTGTATAACTTCACTAAATCCTTTAAATCAATTTATTAAAAACACCCTTCTCTGGAGAGCCTTCTCCTGGCACGTCTTCCCCTGGAAACAGGAGTTGCCTCTGTCCCTGTGTGTGTCAGTGTCAGTGAAAGTGTTTTGTAGCTGTTTAAACACATGAAATTTGGGACTAAAATCATGAGACTTTTACTATTTGGTTGTGTGATCCATGAATATTATAGGGTTGGATGTTCATGTGAAAAGTGGAATTTTATGATTAAGTAATTATTTTGAGGGTAATGTATCAATGTTGAGATAAGTTTGTGAATTGCACTGAATCAAAATTAATGGGATGTGGTAACAGAGCTATTGGAATAGACTACTATGGCAAAGTTGAATGAGATAGGAGTTGACTGCTAAAAACTAAACCAGTTGAAGACTTGAAGGTTAGGCTTGAATGCAGTGCGGGACTAGGCATTAGCTAGGTCCTTGTAGATTTTACCCCCTGGTAAAAGTTAGGCAATTCAAACAAATACAAACAAATACGTTGCAGACAACAACAAAAAGGTGGCGCTGCTCTTGTGGCCACGGGCTGTCTCGGGGAGAGCACCCCAAAATTTTACAGAAAAATCTCCTGACTTAAAGTGGTATAAAATAAATAAAATAAAACATGTAGAGTGACTTTTCGTATGGTGAGTTATTTGTGTCAAAAGGGGTTTAATTTGTTTGTGGTTTTGTGATACACTAGATTGTGCCTGCCCCTCTCTCTCCTCTCTCTCTCTCTCTCTCTCTCTCTCTCTCTCTCTCTCCCCTCTCTCTCTCTCTCTTGCTCTCTTTCTCTTTTGTGCCCCATCGCCATCAGATGGCTGATGGTGTTTCATGCTGATGTCAAGGGTTTCTGCTTGCTTTACCTGGACTTTTTGAAGTTGATGGGCAGAATGAGGAAAAGATACTGTTGGCATGACAGGTGCAGATCTTGGGACTGTTGATTCGGATGTTACCACCCATGCCACACCAAAGGACACTGTTCCAAACAAACCAGGGCCCTCCAACAGCAGCAACAAGAAGAAGATTACGAATGCTGCGCCCCGGTCCAAGAAAGACAACACAGTGTCAAATGGCCCAGCCAGCTCTGATGGTGCACTCAAACACAAACGTTTGTCTGACACCGAAAGACGTTTAAGAAGCAAGTCTGTGGTTTCAACAACAAGTGAAAAGACAGTTAACTTTATCAGAAAGCATGTCGAAAAAAAAGCAACAAAAACACCAACAAACAAAGCAACAATAGATAGGATAAAGGCCTGGTCCATACCACACCTGACTTTAATCCTAGTACACAAAAAGTCATTTGCGTTTTGTTTCAATTTAATATTGAAGGGAAAGTAGCAAGTTTGCATGATCCTGATGTGCAGACATATTTGGCAATTTTTGTTTTTTGTTCTTTTAGTTGAAACTTTTGTAACAAAATTTCCTCAGGCACAACATTTGTTTCCTGATCATGATATGTTTATATCACCTGCAGTTAGTTTATCAGATGCTGCTACTGCACGATTGTCTGGGGTCTAATTCTGTTGGTTTTAAAAAAGAATTTGCTTCTCATGTTGAAAGTATTACTTTAGAATATGACAATGTAAATGTTTTGCAACTTTCTAAAAAACTTTTTGAAAACTGAACTACTTGTAGTTTTTAGTCGGTGTTTACTTGCCCCCCAGCTCATTTGATACTATCAAAAACAGACATATACAATGGTGTTGCTATGTTAGAACATTGTATTCTTGATGTGATCGGGATTTTTAGGTGATGTTCTGTTCATTCTTATTTGGTGCTTTCAATGCTCAAACTGGCAATGAAAATTCTGATGATTCTGATGCTGTGAGAGATTATTGATAGTTTTGATTACCGTGAGGATGCTGTAAACAGACCTTTCGGGCATCTAGAGACTACACATTAAATGATTTGGTAGATATCTTTTAAATTTTTGTGATGAATTTGACTTATGTATCATGATGGTTTATTTGGTGATTTTAAATTCGGCCAGTTTCACTTACATTTCTCCTACTTGATGCGTGTTGTCGATTATTTCATT
Source organism: Rapana venosa (assembly GCA_028751875.1). NCBI lineage: Eukaryota > Metazoa > Mollusca > Gastropoda > Neogastropoda > Muricidae > Rapana > Rapana venosa. The sequence continues at coordinate 21,326,196 of CM054157.1, forward strand.
TTTATCAAAGGCATTACTACAGTTTTCACTAAGAATGAATGTCGGCCAATGAGTTGAGTCAAAACTATGCCAGTTGAATTTTTTAAAATTGTTATGACCCAAATAAAAAAAAAAAAGAAATAAAGCTTGAAAATTTCAAATTAGATAAATTTGTATGGAAAAAAGAAAAAGTAGATGACTTTTAAGAAAAATTAGTTCAGTTGAAGTAAGGCAGACTTTTGATAAAGCAGAGACTTTATTGATACGAATTTTAAATGAGTCAATAACCCATTTAACAAAGGTCTTCTTAAAGCGGGCTCTTTGAATGAAGACAGTATACACATAGGACAGAAAAAATTCTCAAAAATGGTTTGTTTAAAGAATGTAGATATAGTAGAAAATTAGTTAGACAAAAATTAAGAAAATCTAACAATACCAACAACCCTGATGACAATATATTGTATCAGGAAAACCGTAGACAGTCAAAGAATTACTAAGCCAGAAAAAGGCCCAAAGTACCGCAGCGATTGCTCCACTACTACAAAAAATACTAACAATCTTTCAGAGTTTTGGTCAAAAATTAAGAAATATTTGAGAAACAAGGGGTTCAACACCAAACACTATAAGCAAGTTGCAATGGTTTGAACATTTCATGGCCTGTTTAATGATCAAAAACAGACCGAGAGAAGAAGTATTGAAAATGCTGAAAGTAATGGAAATTTTAACTTCTGACACCTGAAAAATAGAGCAGGACATCTCTAAAAATGAAGTTTATGCAGCTATAAGAGCATTAAAGAATGGCAAGTCTGCTGGGCCAGATGGTGTCATAGGTGAATTCTTTAAAAAAAAAATTAGTGCTTCATCTCTTGTGCCCTATCTAACACAATTTTTCAATAAATTATTTTCAACAGGAACTTATTTCCCTGTCCTGGACAGATTCTGTAATCCAGCCAATACATTAAAAGGGCGATACAAACAACCCAGATAACTACCGAGGAATATCTCTTTTAAATATCTCAAGCAAGTTATACAGCCCATACTTAACAACTGTTTGAATGAGTGGGATTGAAGAAAATAAGTTGATAGGAGAATACCAAAGCAGGCTTCCGTAAAAGGTACAGTACAATCAACCATATTTTACACTATTTTCAACAATACAAAGCAATTGGTTTATCTTTAAAAAGTTATATGTAGCTTTCATAGATTTTAAAAAAGCTTTCGACTCAATAGATAGGACTAAACTGTGGAATGTTCTGGAAAAGAAAGGACTTAAGGGCAATAGCAGAATGTATAAAGCAATAATTAGTATGTATAACATTTTGCAGGCAAAGATCAGAGTTAAGAGGGAAGTTAACAGAGTCTTTTACATGTCCACTGGGAGTCAAACAAGGAGAAATATGTAGCCCTGGATTATGTTTACTGCTTATTGATGAAGTAGCAAGAGAACTTGCCCAGCGTGGGAGGCATGGCATCCGTTATTCCTGATTTTTGTTGAAATATGTGTATTATGTTTGCTGATGTGTTATTCTTTTGTCAGATTATGTGTGTGGCTTACAAAAGCAACTAAATGTTCTTCATGAGACAGCACAAAAATTAGGTCTAAACGTTAATTTAGAAAAATCAAATTGGGGTTTAGAAATGGTGGTCATTTAGCACTTAATGAAAAACGGTCCTATATTTACTGTTGCATGAAGGTGTAAATGCATACAAATATCATTGGCATAATTCTATCCACTAGATTGTCATTTTCACATGCTCTGACTGATAGGGCCCAAGCCGAGCAAGAAAAGGTATCAAAAGCATTTTGAGACTATTAATACACTTAGGGAAAAATCTCATAGATATTCTTTAAATTATTTAAACACACAATTTACAGTCTATGTTGACTTATGGTGCAGAGGTCTGGGATTAATACTGACCTGAAAATTGTTGAACGTTACACCTCTTTGCTTTTCAAGCGCTTTCTAAATGTTAGCATTAGAAACTCCTAATGACCTAGTTTACAGTGAAACAGGTAGATACCCACTTTTTGTAAACATATTCACAAAGGCAGTTAGATTCTGGTTGAGGGTTATATAGATGAGAGATGAGCGGCTTCACCATAAAGCTTATTAGATGTCAGTTCTTTTATATGAAAGGAACAAGAGATCATGGGCTTCATCAATTATGTTTCTTCTGTACCAGAAATGGTTTTAGTGATGTTTGGGGAAAATCAAGGAGTAGGTGATGAGAAAATGTTTATTAAAATGCTAAAGGAACTGTTAACTGCTGTTTATGTTCAGGAGTGGACAGAAAGTATCTACAATCACAAAAGATGCACTGTGTACTCAACATTTAAATCTAACTTTTCTGTGCCACTTTTTCTACAACATATTAAACATATAAAAGCAAGGAATTGTCTGATACGATTACGCCTAGGTGTCTCTCAGCTGAAAGTACATAAACTACGTTTCAGAAGGAATCTGTCAGAAGCAGACCTAAATGTGTCCAGTATGTCAGTGCGGCACGGGAAACAGAATTCACTTTGTATTAGTGTGCCCAGCATACCCCGACATCAGGGAACAGTTTTATTGAAAAAAGTATTCAATAGTCCATCATTGTTTAAGTTAACTATGTTACTTGCATCTGAAAATAAGCTGATTATCAATCGCCTTGCTAATTTTGTTATGAAAGCATTTGATATTTGCACACTAGTAGCAGAGCAAGTTTAATGGAATATCTAGTAATGCATGTATTTGTTTTGTATCAAATGCTATGTCTTGTGTGATTATTTGTTTATGTACACCCAAGTGATATGGGCCATAGGCCTAATCATTAAACGATTCAGAGTTCAGAGTTCTCTCTTTTGTGCTATAATATCCCTGGGGTATGATAGGTGCCAATGTTGTGAAACATCTTAGTATAGACTAAGTTCTGTTGACATTGTTAGGATAATGTCAGTTGAGAGTATTGAGGAAAGGATTTTCCTTATTTTTTTGTAGTCATTGGTTGTCTGATTTACAACTGTATACTCTCTATTGGTTCCCTAGGATTAACTTGGTATTTTGCTGTGAGTGATGAAAGGAATTTGGTTTTCTTACATTTGGCTAGAGGACAATATAGCTATTTGCTGTGTGTGCCTTTTATCAACGATGTGCCTAGTTAAATATGGATAGAGTAGTTACCTGAATATTATGTTTGTTTCAGGTGTGTGTTGTTTGGTAGATAAAATAAAAGTGTTATGATAACACCCCTGGTGGCCTCCCATTATTCCTTTGAGTGTGGAGTGCCAGTGTCCTAACATCCCCTATCCACGAACCTTCACCCCTCAACAAAAGGAAGTAGAAACTTTATGTGAACATCTGTGGCATGCAAAAAGAAATCAGAGGACAAGCCATCAGGACCTGAAGCTCTACCACTTTTCAGTTTTTCGCAATGCTCTCTGGATTTCTGCTTCTGAAATGTCATCATCCAGTTGTGTTTCATTACATTCTTCACAGTCATCAGAACTGTGTGTGTTTAGACATGTTTGCAATCTTCATCAAAATCCATGTCAACTGATGGCTGTTTCACATTTAACAGAGCATTGAAATAGTCATACCATGATCTGGGAGTTTTTTTTTCTGCCGTATTTTGTTTGTTTGAGATAAGTCTTCTCTGTTTTTGCCAACAGGATTTAGAGGGTATTTTTCATTGCAAGACACATGTAACTATTTTAATAATTATTCGTTATACTCTGATTGTTTTCCTTGATTATATGATTTAGCTCTTTTTTGCTTTCAATTTAATTGTTTAAATCAAGCATTTTCAAATGCCTGTATTTCTCTTGTTTTGCATGCTGGCATTCTGCATCTCACTAGGGTGGCTGCACACGTGCTTCACGCTTTCTCTGCCCTAACTTCAGCTTGTCTGCTGCACTGTGAAGGAAGGAAATAAAACAGTGACAGGCTTCCTCACTGCTGTTTTCTAATGCTGATGTAAATTTTTCAAATTCCTTGTGGGCGTTCCCTTAACAGTAGTCATTGAATGACTCAGCATGTTTTTCTTTCCACACAAATGTTGTATTTTCTTCTAAATTAATGTCATCCATTTTTTCACATTCAGCCTGAGTCAAATGAGAAGAGAAAGAAAGAATGATGGGAAAATGGGCAGACTATGTTCTTTCAGCAACACACATGTCTGTTATATATTGGTACAGTGGCATTGAACAGATAAAATAGTCTACTATACTTTTCCCTCTGTTAGCTGTACAGGTAATCCATCCTTCACTATCACTCTTAGTTCTACCATTTACAATAAAAAGCAAAATTCTTTGCAGAGCTCGATGAGATTTCTTCCAAAATTATTTATGACATTATCTTTTGATTTTTTGATATATTGTGGGCCCTCTGAAATGAAATCATCTAAATCTTGAAAAAAAGGAATCTGTGCATCTTTATCAGTAATATCAATATTAGGGAAATCAGAGGTTCTGGCATTAAAGTCGCCACAAAAAATCCAAGGAAATTCGGGGTAAAGTTGCAGGACTTGAGTCAAAGAGATTTCCAGTGTATCGATACCATCTAGATTGTCTTCACCATAAAAACAGATCGTTCAGGGGCGACATAAACAAACCCAGCAAGAATGTCACATGAACTTCAGGCAAACAACATCCTCAGCTGAAGTTAGATTGTGTGTGTGTGTGTGTGTGTGTGTGTGCGTGCGTGCGTGCGTGCGTGCGTTTCGTGGTGTGTGTGTGTGGTGTGTGTGTGTGTGTGTGTGTGTGTGTGTGTGTGTGGTGTGTGTGTGTGTGTGTGTGGGGTCTCGCGCGCGCGTTTGTATGTGTGTGTGTCTGTGTCTGTGTGTCTATGTGTGGGGTGGAGGGGTGTCATTGCTGTTGTTGCTATTATTGTTGCTTTGATGTTGTTGTTGCTGTTGTTGGTAGTGGCGATGTTGTCAGTAGTTTTAGTATTGCTGTTTTGAATAAGACAGGGATTTATTCCATATACACCATAACCCATTTAGTGTAAGAAAAAGACAGTAAAGAAGACAAAGAAAACAAAACTGAAGAAAAATCATTTTTAATCAATGATTTAAAAAAATAGAAGGAGTAAGAGAAGAAGAAGAAGAAGAAGAGAAGAAAAGAAAGAAGAAGGAAGAAGAAAAAAGAACAAGAAAGAAGAAGAAGAAAAAACAAATTTTAACAAAGAAAAACAAAAAACAAACAAAGAACAAAAAGAAGCAATATCAATTCAAACCATGCAAAATAAAGATAGAACAAAAGCAATATCAACAGAACAAGGCCTTTAATTAATATATCATAATTACCAATTTCCAAAATAATATTAAAAAAAAGAAATTTAATAACAAAATCACATCATTCAGTTCCACCGGTTAAACGAAACGATTAAGTCCATCCACTTGTTCGAAGAGTGGAAGTATACCTATTTTTATTTTATCAGAGTTCGTCTTTTGACCTTAGGACGTAGTTTTTGGAGAGCAAAAAGATGGCGTGGTGCCCTTCGCATTTACAATTAGAAGGGGTCATGGCCTGCCCGGCATATTGAGTCTTACAAATTCATTGGTCCTTTCGTGTTTCCAGGAATCCCAAAACACTATGGATTTGTTTCAATTACGATCTTTCTGCCACATTCCAGGTTTCACCCTACAGCAGGGTTGTCTGAATTAGGTTTGAGCTTAGTGGATGGGAAAAATGTCGTTACTTTTCATATGGAGGATTTTATGAAGGGTTGCCATGTAGTCGACTTTGTTCCAAGCCTTCCCTTTTGGTTAGCGAAGGAATTTAACATCTCTCCGTTGTTGGCCCTTCTGGTAAACTTAGCATGGTTTTGGTGTTTCCATGGCATTTTCTCCGGTCATCATCCCTATGTCCCGCTCTGTTCCAAGTCTAGTTGTAAATTCCAGCTTTTTTACTTCCGCCATGAGGCATGTCTGGGAAACCGCAGTTGTTAGGGTTTTGGAGTGTTGAGGGAAGTCTGGAGGCCTTCATAATTTTTCCAAGGGATAAAGGCAGTAACACATCTTGTCAGGGCAACTGTGGTTTGGTAGCTAGACCGATTTTCGAAGGGTTGCCACGGCTTGTGGTGTGTTTAGGGGAGGTTCAAGTATTTTCAATCCAACATTCTGAGGCCTGCCTTCAGTTGTTGCCATTTCTGTAAACTTTTTATGCGATGATTGGTGGAACGGGTTCCTTTGGTTAGTGTTTTTTCAGGATTGCTTTTGTTCGATTTTGCTCCTGCCTCCCTCCAGTTTTTCTGCAATGTTCTTCTGCCTCTTTTTGTCATTCAAAATCTTTGAGCTTCTTGCTGGTTTTGCCATGAGCTGATTGTTCTAAGTTTTGGCATTGCCCAAATTCCCTTTTTTGGGAGAGGTAGATGAAATATTAGGGCCTTTTTCTAATGTTTTTTCCCAAAGAAAAGATACAACAGGGAATAGTTGAACCCGGAATCCTTGTCGCCCTGGGGGATTTTAAGGGATCTCGGGGCCTTATTTTTCAGAAGGAATGCAAATCTTGTGGTGTTTTATATGCTTTTTAATTTGGTTTGGGTAGTATTTCTTCAATCCAAACCTTTCTGAGCTGAGGGTTTTTGTGGATTTTCTGTTCAAAGCTTTTTGGTTTTGATGGTTTTTGGAGGTTTTTTCATGGTTGGATGTTTTTTTTTCCATCAATGTCGTTAAATTGTTTATTTTCCCTTCTCCTGACCACTTGGTTCTTCTCAAGGTTTCTTTGCCCCCTTTTTTTAGTTGACAGACCTTTGGCATGTCTTCTTTTGGATGAAGAGTATTTGTTCCTATGGGGTTTTAATTGGCCGGGAAATTTCCTTTTTGGCGAAAGGTTGTGGTGAATTATGTCCCTTTGTTGGGACGGTTTTGCCCAAACTTCGCCAAAATTTGCTTTAAATCCTGTTGGGTTTTGTTTCCACCATTTTTCTTGGGCAGGCTGTTATGTTGCTTCGGGATTTTTACGTAAAACTGGCGGATGGCTTCTTTCTTTTCCTCGTTTTTGGGTTTAAGGCCGTGGGTAAAATCTTTTTTATGGGTTTGCCTTGGCCACCTTTCCTTTGCTTTTGTAGGTTGGGGATTGGGTGGTTAGTCTTGGGCACAACTCACAGACCAACCTGTTCTTGGCTTAGTTTCTGAAAGGTTCCGGGGCCTGTTTTAGAGTCAGGGTTTTGGTTTAATGGTGTGAGTTTCTTGGTTTTCTATGGCCCCTTTTCTGTTCTTTTATTTCTTTTTTCATCTCAGTCAATTGGTCATGATTTTTTATGGATTTCTTGGGTCTTCACAGGATGCTGTAACCTTTTTTTAGGGTTGAAGCCCGTTTGGTTCCCCTGCTCTTCTTTTCCGACAATTTATTGGATCCATGGTTTGGGGTTTTTCCCCTGACACCAGTACCCTCCCCTTTTGTTTTTCGTATTTTCTCAAAATTTCCTTGTCATTCTAATTTCCTTGCCAATAAAGTTCCCATTTATTTCCGGACTAAGCTCAACTTAGTTCTTGTTATTTTTTCAAAAACCAACTGGTTGGAGTGTAGGGACGTTCCATTGTTTACCCAAAAATTTTTGGTTTTATTTGGGGGGTTCTCCTAGGGAGGTAAGTAATGTTTTAGAAAATCCCAGTAGCCCCGCGTTGTCCTTTCCCACCACTTTGGTGGTTTTGATCCAATTTTGGAAAGCCGGCCGTGGTAACCCCCGGGCAATTTTGGGGTCGATCGTATCATAAATTTGGGTTTGTAATATTTGTTTCTCTTTTTCTTTCTTGGGGCTTTGGAATTAAATTCCTTGGTTGCCCCCAATCTCCTTCCAATGTCAAAACCAACATACCGTTTTTATTTTCTTTGGGAGGGGCTTTCCATTCCCAATGCGGAAAAGGTGCTTGTTTTCCCCGGTGTTACATGGATACCCGTGCAGTTAACTTGAGAACTTTTTTCTTGACCTAACCTTGAAACAGCCCCCCCAAAAGGTTTTAAACACCAAAAACAGGAACCTCCCCCTAAACCCCCCCCAAAGAAGCATGCATGCTGTGGAAAAAATAAAGTAGCAAGCTACAAACATTCCATGCAAAATCTGAAAACATGTCACCTCTAAACAGTTTGATTTTGATTTTAAACTTTGTCATTCGTTTTGTAAATACTGCATGCACAAGAATACACAGAGATCTGCAGACAAATTTCGATATGCAATTTATGGAAGGTGGCAGGATGGTTAAGACGTTTTCCTGCCAACAAGTAAACCATGAGGTTCTGGGTTCAATTCCCAGCCTTGCCCTTTCTTTCCAGTTGGACAAAAAATGAACTGAATGTCAAAGTCAACTCAAAGTCAAGTCAAGTCAAATAATTTAATGAGCCAGGCCATCTGCCCATGTCAAGGGGAACAGTGGGATGGGGATGATGCCATAAGATACTTCTATCCCGAAAACACCAGTGCAACATCAACAGTTGTGAAACAGAGCCCGTTGCGTGCATATATTCTAGAAAGCCAATTACACTGAATTGTGGTAGTACCCCCGGCTGAAATATTTATGACAACTAATGATTATCAATAACACCACGTTACGAAAACATTTTTTCCACACTAGGTGCAGGACAAAACAATAGCATGTAACCACTGCAACCAGCAATAAGAAAAACACCCAAACACGAACGGTTCATAGCCACGTTGTCTCCACCATCGCAAATGACCTTAAATCAAGTGCGCTTTTGATATAAAACATGACTGACTTTGCATGTGTTGTGCTTGAGAGCAGCAACATCAGTCTGAAAGAGGATGTTTGATTATAAAATTTGTTAGGTATAAATGATCCCGTAGCAGTTTGTATCTTGGGCATGTAAACATGAAATGTATTTCAGATTCATAGATATTCTGGCAGAAAGGACGTCAGAACACATATGGGCCTTATTGTAACGGTTCGTGTGGCATCTTAATGTTGAAACGCCAAGGCGCATTCTAGGTTAAATACTTCCCCACAGCACTGTTTTGAACGATTGATAGATAATCAGAAAGACATAGATTTTGTTTCAATAAGGAATAGAAAGCATATCGCTCTTTTTAGTTTTATTTCACTGCTCCAGCTTTGAGCGTAACAATCCAGAAGACGTTGTCTGAAATCTGCCCGAAATAAACCTTGCATCTGCAACTCCCTGACACTCCCACACAAAACCAAACCCCTAGCGATACGAGTGAAACAGACTGTAGAGACCCCAACTATTCTTATTATTGTAATGGTGGTTAAGCAGCATGTTGTATGATTATATGGAGTACGATCTTTATCCATTCTTGTAAGAGTTATCCCGTATTTTATATTCCGAACATAAGTATTGATAAAGAGTGGAAATATACCAGTCTCTCCATACACACGAGCATTTGGAGTTCTAATGCTCCATTTAATTTAAATCTTATGCAAAGACGTGTACTCTTTCAATGACGGAATGATCGCCTAAGGAAACCCCCTACCTCACAGGATTATGTTAAAATTGGTTGAATCTGTCAGTCAAAGAGTTTGAAAAATATTTTAGGGGACTGATTACCGAGAGACCATAATAAACGTAAAATACCAATCACACCTTTTTTGTGCCCTAGTAGCCATGTCTTTCAGTGCATAAGAAAAGGACAAACCTGTGGAAAAAATAACTCCTAGGTATTTATATTGGTTAACCACTTCAAGGCTGTTTCCATTATAGAGCCATTTTGCTTTGTTTGTTGGTGGCCACCTTTTCGAAATACGATTACTTTTGATTTATCCATATTCACTTACAATCCTAGCCTTTTTGCTGTGTCACTCAATATATTCAATTGTGTTTGCAGACCAACTTTAGTGTACGATAACAATACTACATCATCTGCAAAGAGTAGTATCAGCATTTGCATTTGGTATGGTTTTAAGATATACCATGCTTTCCTCTCCGAACAATTTCAATGGCTAACTCATTAATGTAAAGGGAGAATAAAACAGGACTACAAATGTCTCCCTGCTTCAGCCCCCCAGGAATGAAAATATCAGTTAATCCCTCCCACACGCCCCTTGCTTTTACAATATTTTTCATACTTTGGAGCGCCCTGTCATTTTTCCTTCAAACCTTTTTTTCTGATCTGCCACAAAACACCTTCAACTAAATCGAAGCCTTCTTAAAGTCTATAAAGGACAGTACATTTTTCATGGTTAAAAAAACTGTTTCTGAATTTAATGAAAAAAGGGAAAAATATATGGTCTTTGTGTTTAAAAATTTAGTCTGAATCCTGTTTGCTTCAATTAGTCCTTTCTTTTTTTTCTAACCAAGAGTAAAGTTTATTTGGGAATTTAGCTATAAAGTTGACCAAAAAACATTTAGTGGGGAGTGCCTCTAAATTATCAAGAGAACTGACGTCCCCTTTCTTAAATTTTGGCTAAAATGATCTTTGTCCATTGAATAAAAAATCCAGAAGAGAAATTTATTGAAGTATTTATTTTTAAAAAAAATGCAACCCGGCCCTGCATATTTGTAAAATTCCCCCAGAGAATCCTCTGGCCCCGCTACTTTATTGTTTTTTTAAATAGATTCCCTGTAATTTCTTGATGTGAAATTTTCTTGCTAAAGTATTGTAATACTATTTGTAAGTTAGAGCGTATCATGGGAGTAAAACTTTTGAGTGTTCATCTGTATTTGACCGGGGAAATTTGGGTTAAATACAGCAAAAAAATGTTAAAACCATGCTTCCCGGAGAGTTTGGTATTGGCACATTGGTCTGCCAATGTGTTTTCCTGACGGCCAGAATCTATGGGGTAGTTTAGAGAGTCTTCAAACACTTTCATTGTCTGCGTTTTCCCCCAATTTTTTCTTTTCTTTTAGCAAGGACTTGTATCTTTCCTGAGATCTGGTAATTTACTCTCAGGGTCTCTGTATCCTCCTTTGAAAGTGTTATCGTCTTTGTTTTTTCCCGAAATTTTCAAAAGGATGTCTCCGCCCTTTCTTTTCTCCCTCACTCAAAATCGAACCATGTTTGTTTTTAAAATTTTCCCCAATGAAACTGTCTTTAGCATGGGGTTGTGCAAAAACCAAAATTCAAAAAAAGTTTAATTGGTTCATATAAAAAACAATCATATCATATGCTTCTTAAAATTTCTAGAATACAGCAGTTTTAAAACATTTTGAATTTTTTCTCTGTTTTTTTGCAGCCCAACCCATTTTTTTGGGGTTTTCCCATTTTTGGGGGTTTTAAATGCGATTTTTGGTTTCCTACATTTTTACATTCAGTGTCAGTTAAAGGAAAATTTTTTTGACTCTATTCTTTCCCAATGCCAACCCAATAGCCAATCAAGATACATCTCGATATTATAAAAAAAATCTATTACACTGCACCCCTTTTTAAGGAAAAACGTACAGTTTGAATCAAAGCTATGACTTATCAGCCCATTCAAAAAGAATCAAATTGAACTGCTGAAGAAAAAGCCCTTTCGGTGAGACTAAAAAACCGGGGCCCCCGTGTGGGAAGCATGCAAACATCTTGCGCACAGTTAAATCATTTCCGCTTTTCGAAAGAGTGGCCAAATTGTGTGCTTTGGGAACCGATGAAAAATTTTAAAAAAACCGCATAATAGGGGGACTGGATGTTAAAAAAAAGTTTTGAGGGCTTTTAAATTATCCTCGATATTTTAAAAAAAAATCATGTCTTCTGAGCGTTTTGTTTTTTGATTCACGCTAATAATTTTCCATACATTTTATTATTATTATTATTATTATTTTTATTTATTTATTATTATTTTTATTATTATTATTTTTTTTTAAATTATCATTTGCTTTTAAAAATTAAGAGACAAGAAAACCAGTGCACCCCCAAAAAAAACCAAAAGCAAATCTGAGTATTATTTTTTGGAATACAGAAACAAGAAACACAAAGGCACAAAAACAAATTTCCCCCGGCAATTCATAAAATGAAAGACAAACGTGCCATATTTGATATTTTGATATGCAAATCTTAACATTTTCCCTGGAGCTTTACCGTCTTTTAAAAAGCCACGCAAGACTTAATGAAGCAAGCATGAGACACAGAAAGCGATGTTTCATTTTCCAGAGTTATCACTCTTTCACCCTTTAAAAGCCAATGCGGGAAAAACGGCCCCACTTCATGCTATCACCATTTTTGGGCGGATGATTTAATAACCGGTCATAATGCAGCGAAATTTAAACGCTAAAACTGCCGATTTTCCGAAAACATGGACCCCCCACCCACCCATCCAAATCCCTCTCCCCTCCACCCGCCTCCAAAATATACGAAGTTTTAAAAACCAAAAACCTTGCCGCAGGGGCGCTTTTTAACTTCAACACCACTGCAGAGTCACCCTAGAACCCCTTCAGATCCCCCCTTTTGCTTGGTTCTCACAAGAGCTGATTGTTAATCTCTACATTTTGGAGTGGATTCCCAAATTTTTGGCCCAAAATCTGATGAAAAATCTAAAACTACGTGTCCCCGAAATGCAGAGCTGTACGTCCCTACCGCCCTCGTGGCCCATGCCCCCATCGTGGAACCACCCCCGGTTTTTTGCGGAGCAAGGAAATGCCAGACTCTCTTGGACTGGCCCTGGGCGGGTTTAGGACAAAGCGCCCGGCCCCCCGACGAAACATTTCCACCCCGCAAAAAAATGGGCTGGACACGCCAACCATGACGCCAAAGCGCCCCCCGACATCCCAATTTGTTATTCCGGGGTTGGGCCCCGGTGAAAATAGTTTTTTCTGACGGTGACCCTGGGATTTTTCTCCTCTGTGGGGTATTCGGTGGATGCGAGCGGCTTCATAGTGAATTGGGAGAGTGCTCAAACCTGGGGGAGCGTTCGTGGGCATGGGAATAAGAATGCCCCCCGGTGATCGAGGCCCCCTGAATCTGGAAACGTTTTTCAACCACGTTATGGAAAACCCCACCCAACATTAAATTAAGAGATGCGAAAACTGTTCCAGACCTACGATCTCCATTCCAGGACGCGGGGGGATGGGACGGCCCTGAAAGTGGACGAACGTGGACAGTGGGAATTCGTGGGGGTTTTGTTATTCATTGTCACTGTTTATTTTTATGCCTTCGCAACTGTCTAACCCCCCCATACAATCTCAGCAAAGGGTGCAAGGGATATACGAGGTGAAAAAGGAGAGGAGGTAAATCAAGGTCACAAAACCCATCCTTTCCTATGGGCATAAGCCACAGGCTGATGTCTTTTTGACTTTCCCCAAAAACCCCCATGTTGTCATCATGACGCAAAGAAAACCTGACGTCCCTTAACACCACCAAGACAAGTGTCACCCTTGGGTTTAACCAAGAACTCCCCCGTCATTCGAGGTAACAAGACATAACTCATCTCCTTAGGGGTAAAAGAATATATTTTCACCCGTCAAAAAGGTGTACCAACTGTTTTTTGGGTTTTAGATTCACCTTGACAAAAATGGCAGGTTTGGGGATTTATTTTTGTGTTTTTTTTTTTTGGGGGGGGGTTTTTTGTTTTCTTGTTTTGGTTTTTTTTTGGGTGTGTCAAAAGTGAGCCATTCTTTCTGGTAGAAATAACTGTGTACCCCTTCAGCACAGCAAAACTTGCGGTGAAATCCGGCAGCTCCCCTGGGAATGCAGAACCACTGCAGCGCCCTTTGTTTTCTAGTACTTTTGTTCTGTCTGCAAGATTCAGTTTGGGGGTTTTCCATTGATCAATGCCCTTCATTTTTTTCCTTCCTTTTTTTTTGGAGGGGGATTTTATTTTTTTTGCTTCAAGTTAAACTGTTTGCTCCGTCCTTTTGCCCGGATGGCTTTTTTTTTGCTGGTGGTTCTTTAAAAAAGCACCACATTTTTTTATTGCACACAGCAGAGTTTAATTTACAGTCGTTAAGGTAGTTACACGTCAGCAGAATTAGAAATAAAAAACGGTTTGTAACACTGCTGCTCGCGCAGTGACGTGAACAAAACCCGTATGATACGCGAATGCCTAGAGATGTGCTGGAGTGATTCACAGGCCTACTATGGTGATGATGGAAGCAGTTTTTATTACGGGCCCTGGAAAAAGGGGTGAGTCATCAAGGACGACAGATTCAAAACGCTGCGCTAGTTATGATTTAAAATATCAATCAGAAATTACGTGCTAGTGAAGATTTATACAAGGTTGGATTCTGGTTAAAAATCAAACGGCTTGGTACAGGGCGTATACTATTTTTCTAGTGAAGGGGGGTTGGAGGGATAGTGGTGGTGGTGATGGGGGGTGGTGGTGGTGGTGGTGGGTGGGTTGTTTACCAGGGGTTCACTTTTCATCCCTCTCGTATTATTTTTTATTTTATTATTATTATTATTATTATTATTATTATTATTTTTAATTTTTAAGAGTGTGGTGAGTAGTAGTAGTATAGAGTTTTTGTATATTATAGAAAGTAGTAGTAGTAGTAGTATTTGGAGTAGTAGTATAGTGAGTAGTATTTTTGTTGTTTTGTTATGGGGGGTTAATGGGTCCTACTTTATTTGTAACTGCTCATTACTTTTTAAAAACAAAAAAAGCACACTTGTTTCGTTTTTGCGGGTTCTCTTTTCTTTTTTTTTGTTTGTAATTTCTTTTCCTGTATCTTTACTCAAGATAGACACGTTAGGGCATTTTCTTTCCGTTGAGTGAGTTTTCTTTAAGCTACACTTATTCTTTTTTGGTTTTCGGAATCTTTATAAGCTTATTTTACTTTTTTTAAACTTGGTTGGCGGTGGGGGTGGGGGGGGGGGGGGGTTCCACATAATGAAAATGAATTTTTTTTTTCACAACCGCGTCCGTGAGGTTTCAGTTTTTTTGGGCTCTCATCGTTCCGCTTTGGGACACAAAAGGGCCCACCTCGGAAAGGGGTAGTTTTTTACAGTTGGCAAGATTTCTGTGGGTTCAAACACGAAACTTTGGTTTATTTGTGTCTGCAGACTTTCAAGATTAGGCACGATGTATGAATACCACCATCACCACCACCACCCAGTCTGTACCACATGGTCAAAAAAGGAACAAAAATTCATAAACCTGGCCATAAAACTATAACCTATCGCTCTTTTGCAAAATTTAATGAGCAGCTTTTTTTCCTAGAGTTAAGCAGTTCCATGCTCTCGGAAACATTCAATATTACTGATCCAGACCTGGCCATTGAGTTCTGGATAAAAGTTTTTACTGAAATCTATAACAAACATGCCCCATTAAAAACCATAAGGATCAAACATGTCCGCAAACCACCTTGGTTTACAAAGGAACTAGAAGAAGCATGCTATCTTAGAGATTTCTTAAAAGAACATAAATATTATGAGGAGGCAAAAAAATTAAGAAATGCCATAAATTCACAAAAACGGCGAGAGAAAAGGAAATATTTCCAAGATCTACTTTCATCCAAACAAAATTCAAAGACTGTATGGAAGGCAATCAATCAAATAACAAATAATCAATTGTCTTCCAAATCTAACGTAATTAAAGATATTTCTGCTGAAAAACTAAACAATCACTTCATTAATATTTCTTGTAACATAATTAACAATGATAAATCGAAGTCCAATGATCTCAATGAACTAAAACAATTCTGCCAAGAAAAGCGTATTCCATCAAAACTCCACATACCATTCATATCTGTTTCTGAGGTCTACGATTACCTGACTCACCTCAAACAATCAAGTACGCGTGGTCTTGATGGAATAGATGGCAGAATACTGAAACTCTCAGCTCCAGTTATTACAGACACTCTGACACATATCTATAACCTTTGTCTTTATAAGAACTATTTTCCCAACGCCTTCAAAACTGCTAAGGTGATTCCGATCCACAAGTCTGGAGACACTTCTGATCCCTCAAATTATAGGCCAATCTCTATTTTATCTTACCTTTCAAAACCCTTGGAAAAACATATGAATAAACACATAGTCCATCATATAGATTTTAACAACTTACTTCACCCAAATCAGTCTGGATTTAGAAAAAATCACTCGTGCCATACGGCATTAACTAGTCTTGTAGACAATTGGCTGTCTAACATTAATGACAATAAATTTTGTGGAGTATTATTTGTAGATTTCAAAAAAGCATTTGATACAATTGACCGAAAACTTCTCATTAAAAAGCTAGACTTATATAATCTCTCTACAAATACTCTTGAACTTCTTGCTTCTTATCTTACAAACAGGCAACAATGTGTTTCAATAGCTACGTCCACATCCACACTAAAACCCATTCATTATGGAGTACCACAGGGATCCATCTTAGGGCCAATTCTCTTTTCATTATACATAAATGACCTTCCTCTCCATATCAAATCTAAATGCGAACTTTTTGCTGACGACACAACCATACATACAAGCCATACTGACATTAACTCTCTTGCAAAGACATTGCAAAATAGCACTGATGATCTTGTCAAATGGACTGAACTAAATCACATGTCTATACACCCCAAAAAACAAAATGCATGCTTATCACTACCAGACAAAAGCGACAAAATCTATCTAATAAATTTTCTCCAATCCATATTGAAAAGGGAAAAACAATAGAACAAGCCTCTCACCACAAAGTTCTAGGAGTAACAATTGATAAAAAATCTCAGCTGGTACCATCACATATCCCATCTGTGCAAATACATGTCTCAAAGAGTATACCAACTGACTAAAATCAAAACTTTTCTTGACTTTCATTCAAGAAAAACTATTCTTTCAAGCTTATATACAATCCTCAATAGATTTGCTTCAACCCTGTGGGATTCTGCTAGTGCAAAACACTATGAAACCATTATTAAGTCTGTATAAACGTGCTCTTAAACGGTTCTTCTGAAGAAGACTACCTTACTAGAAGTGGATTATACCCAGTTAAATATTCTTCCCCTACACCAAAGACTAAGATTTAACAAAGGCATCATGATGTTTAAATATGACAGGAACTTTCCCTCACCCTTTAAAAAAAAGACAATTCCCCAAATCATTCCAGAAATCCCGAAAACCCAGGGGTTTCCCAACCCCAAGAAAGTTTTTGGTTCAAACTAGCTTACTTTCTGGGCCCGTGCTGGGGAACTCCTTCCTGACCATTTAGCAACCCCAATCTTAACAATCTTAAAAAGTCATTTTTTCATCCACTTAATGCATCAAAAATAAAAACCCAAAATTGATCTTTGGAAAAAAAGAAAATATATCCCCCCTTGCATTATACCAAAATTTCCTTCTCTCTCTTCTCTCTCTCTCTCTCTCTCTCTCTTCTCTCCTCTCTCTCTTTTCTTTTTCTCTCTCTCTCTCTCTCTCTCTCTTCCCTCTCTCTCTCTTCTCTTCTTTGGTTAAAACCCAGTGTGACTGGGCCCCCCAAATAGACAAAAAAAATTGCCCAAAACATTTAAATTTTAAAAAACCCCTTTTCAGTTACCCCCTTTTGGCCAGAGTGACCCTTAAAAAACGCTAATGCACAATGTAACGATAAACCGTTTTTAGGTTTGTTGGAATGCTTTGCCAAACAAACAAACCCCATTTCCTCAGTGAAAATAGAGCCCTAACCACACCCACCCCCACCTAGGAAAAATTTAAAAACAAAATACAAGTAAATTGTGGAGAAAAAAAAAAATGTCACATCACCACCTTTACACACAGGCGGTACTTGTGAAGGAACCCTGTGCAGAAGATGGTAAAAAAAATTTAGTTTATAAAGTGTCCGAGCCATCTTCTCCCTGACACAGAAAGAACCCCACCAAACCTGGACGAGGCTGTGCGTGACCTGTCCAAAGTACCTTACCCCAAACCCAAACCTTCCCCCTCGGGCGGAATAATTCTCCAGGACACCCCCCTCCCCATCCAGGAGCCCTGCCCAACCAGATTGCCCCCTTTCCGTTTCCCCCCACCCACCCCCCAGCCCTGAGCCCCACGTGTGATGCATCACCCCCTCCCCCCACCATTCAGCAGCCGCCCAGGTAACTTCAGCGAGGAAAACACAACACAAACCCTTCACCAAAAACACAGCGAAACACCCATTCCCCCCTAGCAGATCTAGTTCTCCCACTAAACAGTAAGCGTCCATAAAACATTTTCCAAAAAAAGCACAAAACACACTCTCCATACTGTGAAACCGTTGCACCATCTTACCCGTCTCCCCCAAAAAATCACATCGTTTTTCCCTTTTTCCCTGTGAAAACAAACAGTTCCCAAACATCAAACGATGAAGAAAAAGTACACTCACGTTTTGCTCAATCCAAAAAACCCCAAAGCTTTGGGTTCCCCCCCAAAAACTATTCTCACCTGCAAACAGAAAACCAACTTGAAGTCAGAATCGGAACTGAAGCACACTATCAAAAGACCAACACAAAGACTAAAACTAAACCCACGCAGTCAGACAAAGAACAGAACTCCTTACTATCATCTTCCCTACCCCCCAACGTTTTCTCTCTTCCTACCACTA
This sequence comes from Rapana venosa, assembly GCA_028751875.1. Classification (NCBI taxonomy): domain Eukaryota; kingdom Metazoa; phylum Mollusca; class Gastropoda; order Neogastropoda; family Muricidae; genus Rapana; species Rapana venosa. The sequence continues at coordinate 21,344,526 of CM054157.1, forward strand.
CGCGAACACAAAAATCAAGTACACATAAAAAAAATGACCAGAACCCAAACCCCACCGACTCAACAACTTCATACAACCGGACTACTGTGAACATCAAAAAACCAAACGACTTGCAAAACAAGCATCCGCATTCGTAGAAATCAACTCCAATCCAAAGCAACACTCCCAACACTGTCAGATCAAAAACCAAACAGATCGGGCAAAGCAACCCCGTGACAACACAGGGGGAAAGACCCAAACCAAATGTTTGGACAACAGCCCCTCAAAAAAAAAGAAAAGAAAACTCAATCACACACTTTGAAGACCTCGATACTCCAAAACAACACCCCCACCCCCGCCAAAAATAGCGCAAAGAGTACACTCCACACAACGAATCATCCTGGGTGATCAGTGACACGACACATCAAGTCAGTTTTTCTAATTACAAAGGAGAAATCAAAACATCGACCCGGGTCTCACAGTTGATGACTTATTCTTTGGTTTAAACACATTCCCCCCACAAAGATGTACCCCCTCATTTTTCATACTGGAATAACACATAAACATACATCCATCCGACAAAAAATGGACAAACTTTCAAAATATCAAGCATGTTTTCCCCCCAAGCAGGCTGTGGTATCGTCCTTATCCCCCCAAGGGGACACATCCTCTAAAAAAAACGCCCAATTTATCCAAATTGTCCCTTGCAAAGGTGTTCTGCAAAAAAAATCACGTTTAGACCACGCTCCCATATTTACAACTGTTGGGGGCCCCACGCAAGATTTATATTTCCCCTTTCCACCCCAGCCCCAAAGGTACAGAAGGTTGCGTACACCCCAAAATAGCGACCCCCGACCCAACGACAGCCTCCCCCGCGACCCCAACTACACGGCCCACTGACTACAAAGACGCAACCCTTACCTCTGCTTCAAAAAGGGTATCATGCCCGGGTACCTTTTTTCATCAGGGATGCAGGACGCCAACCTACCCCTAAAACCCCCGAATGACGGTGTTGGGCCAACAGACAAATCCCCCCACGTCAACGTATGTGACGACCCTCCCTCCTCCCCCCGCACCCCCACCCTACCAGCATGCCCGCCACCAGACTTCACCCCGCCTCAACTTTTTCCCTCTAGGGGTTTCACTAGAAACCGGTGAAAAAATTTCACTACCAATGTTCCCCATTAAGTTGTGTGTGTGTGTGTGTGTGTGTGGTGTGTGTGTGTTTTTTTTGTTTGGTGTGTGTGGTGTGTGGTGTGTGTTTTGGGGCGTGTGCGGGGGGGTGGGGGGGGTTGGGGGGGTGGGGATGCAGTAACCATGTGTGCCTATGTGGCATACGTGTGTGTTGTGTGTGTTTTGTGTGTGAAAAAGGGTTTTTATGTGGTTTTTACTGCTGCATGTGTATGAACATTCCCTTTCCAATAAATTTGTTAGAAGTTGCATAACTCTTTGGATTACTCCTGTTTTGCTCCCTGGCCTTGAAATGTATTTGGGGGAAGTTTTTAAATTTTTTAAACATAAATCTTTATTTTGTGCTCGAGCAGCTCACCCGTGCTGCATGTGAAGCAGAAGTTTAATTTTATATCATAAATCTGTATTTTGTGCTCGAGACACGCCACCCCGTGCTGCAGTGTGAAGCAAACAGTAAACAAAATGTAATTCTTTTTTACAGGGACCAAGCTTTCAGGAACAGTGCGGATTTCCCCATCCCCTTTCCCCCTTTCATTTATTTTTTTATTTTTCTTTCTTTTTTTTTTATTTTTTTTTTTTTTAAAATCTATTTTTTAATTCATTGTAAATTGTGTTATTATTCATATTTTGGCATCTTTTATTTCAGGTGCTTTACTTATTGCTCGCCTCGCTTGTTGAGGGTGATTTGTTGCTTTGTTTTTGTTGTTGTTTGCTTGGGGGGGGTTTTTTTGTTTTTTTGGGGGGGGGTTTTTTTTTTTTTTTTTTTTTTTGTTTTGTTTGTTTTTCCTTTTAAAAAATCTCCCCCTTTCTCTGGAACCAACCAGCCACCTGTAGATTTTATTTTTTTTTATTTTTTTTTTTTTTTTTTTTTTCGGGGCGACTACTGTCAGCTGATTTGGGTTTTTAAAAACACTTGTGTGTACGAGTGGTAATTTTATTTTACTCCTCTCTTCACCCTCCCCCCACTAACCCCTATCAAGTATTTACTCCCCCCCTATTATTATTTTTATTTATTTTCTCTCTTTCTTCCTTTTTTCACCATTTGTAAATTAATACTTTTCCCCAAACTAACTTTAAAAGATGTATTTAAAACACAATTCATGGCCCTCCAAGGGGCTTACGAACTTGTCACCTAAAAATAAAACCCTGCAGTCAAAAAAAATCGAAGTATAACAAGACCATCACAAACCAAGGCAAAACCTTTTTATAACTAGGTCTTTCCCAGTCAAGACTTACAGAACACATAAAAAACACTGACTTTCCCTTCCCGGATATAAAAAACATGCAAAAAATCCCAAAAGCCCAAAGAACAGGTCTTTAACTATATTAGTGAGCTTTTCGTTTTAACGCTTTTCCATCTTGAAAGTTATGAAGTAGAATCCATTGGATCGAAGTAGCTATAAAAGGTGCAGGCCTATTTAAGGGGTTCTGCTACAGAAAACAACAGAAAAAAAAAATTTGGGAAAACAAGTTTGACTCCCTGATGAACGTGTCCTTTGAATCTAGGGAAAATTTTTTTATAGGTGATTTTAAATTTGACCTAGCAAAAGTAAAAACAAACCCAAGTTATTAATCATTCAATCTTCACCCCAAATTTTTAAAATTCACCCCAAGAGTCCATCAAATTTAACACAATCTTGATCACATCATTATCAACCCTAAAAACATATGAAATTGTGTCCCTGTACAAACTGTAGCGACCCCTACCCAGTCTGGTACCACATGGTTCAAAAAAGCGGAACAAAAATTCCTAAACCCTGGCCATAAAACTATAACCATATCGCCACTTTATAGCAAAATTAATGACAGCTTTCTTCTTACTAGAGTGTAAAGCAGTTTCCATGCTCTCGGAACCATTCATATTACATTGATCCCTGACCTGGCCATAGAGTTTCTGGATAAAATTTTTATACTGAAATCTATAACAAACATGCCCCAATAAAAAACCATAAGGATCCAAACATGTCCCGCAACCACCTTGGTTTACAAAGGAACTAAAGAAGCATCTTATCTTGAGATTTCTTACAAAAGAACATAAATATAAATGAGGAGGCAAAAAATTTAAGAATATGCCAATAAATTACCCCACCAAAAGCCGGCCAGAATAAAATGTGAACTATTTCCAAGATATACTTTCCCATCCAAACAAAATCAAAGACAGTCTATGGAAGGCAGAATCAATCAAAATAACAAATACTCAAATGGTCCTCAAAATCTAACCGTAATTAAAACAGATATTTCTGCGAAAATCTAAACAATCACTCATTAAATATTTCTGTAACATAAGTAAACAATGATACATCGAAAGTCCAATGATCCGATGAACAAAACAATTCTGCCTAAAGAAAAGCGTATCCCATCAACACTCAACATACCATTCATTATCTAGTACGTCTGTGAGGTCTAGCGATTACCTGACTCACCTCAACAAACAAGAGAACTGTGGTCTTGATGGAATAGATGGCGAAATACTGAGAACTCTCGACAGCTCCAGTTAATTACAGAAGACACTCTGACACATAATCTATAAAAGGCCTTTGTCTTCATAAGAACTATTTCCCCAACGCCTTCCAAAACTGCTAAGGTGTTTTTCCGATCCACAAGGACCTGAACGCTTCTGATCCTCAATTATAGGCAATCTCTATTTTATCTTACCTTTCAAAACCCATTGGAAAAACAATGAATAAACACATAGTCCCATCAGAATAGATATTAACAACTTACTTGCACCCCAATCAGTCTGGTTTAGAAAAAATCACTCCGTGGGCCATACGGCATTAACTAGTCTGTAGACATTTGCTGTCTAACACTTATGACAATAAAATTTTCTTGGAGTATATATTTGTAATTATCAAACAAAAGCAATTCTGATACAATTGCGAGAACGAAGACTTCTCCATTAAAAACTTAAAGATGTATATAATCTCTCTACAAATACTCTTGAACTTCTGCTTCTTATCTTACAACAGCAGCAAACACAAGTGTTTCAATAGCTACGTCCACATCCACACAAAAACCCATTCATTAATGGAGTACCACAGGGATCCATCATAGGACCAATTTCTCTTTTCATTATACATAAATACCTTCCTCACCATATCAAATCTAATGCGAACTTTTTATGCTGACGACACACACCATACATACAAGCCATAATGACATTAACTCCTTGCAAAGACATTGCGCCAAATAGCAACTGATGACTTGTCAAATATGTGACTGAGACTAAATCACTCTGTCTATACACCACCCAAAAAACAAAATGCATGCTTATTCACTAGCCTAGTCATAAGCGACAAAATCGTATCTAAAAAATTTTCTCCAATCCAATTGAAAAAGGAAACAATAGAACAAGCCTCACACCAACAAAGTTTCTCTGAGTAATCAATTAGATGAAAAATCTCCGCTGAACCAGATCACATATTCCCATCCTGTGCAAATACATGTCTCAAAGAGTATACCAACTGACTAAAATCAAACAATTTCTTGAATTTCCATTCAAGAAAACTATCTTTCAAGCTTATATACAATCTCAATAGATATGCTCTCAACCCTGAGAGGGCTTCTTCGAGTTCAAACACTATGAAACCCTTAAAAAGTCTGTATAAAACTAGCTCTTAAACCTGGTTCATCATGAAGTAGAGACTACCTACAATTAGAAGTGATTATACCAAGTTTAAATATTCTACCCCTACAACCAAAACTAAGCGATATTAACAAAGGCATCATGATGTTTAAGATAATGACAGGAACTTTTCCCCCATCTTAAAAACACGTTTTCCCATGAATCCTTCCAGAAATACCTGAAAAGCCTTGTGTCCCAATCCCAAGAACTAGATTTTGTTCAAATCTAGCTTACTTATACTCATGGCCTCTGTTCTTGAACTCCCAGTTCCTGACCATAATATACAACTCCCAATCATTGCAACAATCTCAAAAGTCATTATTTTCTCCTCCACTTATAATGCATCAAAAATAAAAAACCACTAAATGATCTGTTGGAAACAACAGTAAATATAACCTCCCTGTGCAATTCTACCAAATTAACCTCTCTCTCTCTCTCGTCTCTCTCTCTCTCTTCTCTCATCTCTCAATCTCGGTGTAAATGACTATTAGTGAGCTTGCTTTGAATTATAGAGGTGTGTGTTTGTGTGTGTCCCTTGCTTGTTTTGATTTTGTTGAACAATGAAACTTGTCTGAGTTTTCCCTCCCTAAAAATGAAGTTAGGGTTGTCATTTGTTATTGTTAAAAGCAGAAGGGTATGGATTGTTTACAATTTGCAATGTTCTTTTGACAATTTCATTACATTCTGCTGTGGACTTTTTAATCAATTCTAATAATGTCTGTAAATAGGAATTGAGCGCATGCCAGAATATGAGTGTGTGTATATGTGTGTGTATTGTTGTGAGTCAGCGATTAGTAAAGGGGGCGGAGCGCCATTCACAGTGTTTGCATATGAGAAGCGGAAATAAAGCAGTACTGTGGTATATTGTTGAAATAGCTGAAGCTTAGACAGGACATATTTCTTGATGCTTTGTGCTTGCTGTATTCGAGACATCAAATAAATGTTTATTCCGGTTTTCTGTCAGTACAAATGTACGGTTTATGATATTTTGATAATTATGTACATATGTCTATTATCTTGATAGGTGATGAAATGTCTCGCGAAAGGATATGAGTAACCAGGATATGTGTTGGTGTGTTTTGGGTGAAGTGTGTGTGTGTGGTGAGTTGTCATATATGTGTGAGTGCTGTGTATGGTAGAGAGGAGTGGTGTTGTGTGTGTGTGTGTGTGTGTTGGTGTGCATGCTTGGCTATACTTGCGTAAGTGTGTGTGTAGGTGTGGTATGTGTGTGTGTGTGTGTGTGTGTGTGCACGAGCGCGGGCGCGCCACACGCTTTGTATTTAGTCTGGACCATTTGGGGGTTGTTGTTTGTATTCTAGGAGGGGGTTTTGGAAGTGGTAGTGTCTTTGTGGGACGAGCTTTCTTTTCTTGTTTAATTGGTTTGTTTATATTCATATATTGATTTTCGATTTTAGCATTTTCACTAATTGAATGGGAGTTTGAGTGATAATAAATTCATTTGTTATTTGAAAGATCTTGTTGTTAATTTAATTGATTTATAAATATTATGTGAACCAGTATGAGTATCCATGTGACAATGTTAGTTATGTTTATGCTATATGACTTATTGAAGTTTGGTTGTGTTATTTTTCTTGGCTCTGTTTTTCTTAGTTCTTGGTTTTTGTTGTCTGTCTGTTTTTCTCTTTTTATCATCTTTGTTGGTTTGGTTTTTCCTTCTCTTTAGTTTTGTTTGTTTGTTTTATTTGGATAAGGGTTATGTTTGTGGGGGTGGGGGAGGTGGGGTATTTTTATGGTTTTCTTTTATTGCTTGCTTTGGGGGGGGGTAGGGGTTGTTTGTTTGGGAGGGGGGTGGAGCTCATTGTAAAAGGGTTATATCACGCTTGTTCATTATTGTTAGGACTGTGTATAGAGTATTTGGTTTATTATTATTAATGAGTATCCCTGAACGGTGCGGGGAACAGAGATGTAAAAACAGCCCATGTTGCATATATTCATTATCCACGAAATAAAAGAATTTGGTCATTGCATAGTCATTGTACAATGTCTCTCTGCTCTTCTCTCTCTCTCTCTCACTCTCTCCAACTGGTATTCTCTATAATGAAATAGTATTTATTAATTTTTATATAAAATTTTGTTTTATACATTTTAATAGTGATTTATAGTCGAGTACATCATCGGCGTCCAAAAAGCATCAATATGTTCTCCTTCAATTAATATACCAGCTCTAGAATGAACTGGCAGTTTAAACTCGATTTGCCTAGCTTCGAATTGTTGTACTGATGCTGTGATGTTGCGGGACTGTTAAAACGTTTTTATATCAAGCTCTTCGAGACATTTGTAACTTAACTTTAATATCTTTATTGATAGTAATATATATTTTATGGGTTTTAGTGAGGATGTTTTAACGAATTTGATATCTGGGTTTTTTTGGATGTTTATGTAACTGAAAAGCCCTCTCCTCACGATGTTCAATGACAATGACTTAGATATTTCAAAAATACTGCCTTTAAAAAAACTTCGTTTTTTTTTGTTGATGGCATCCTTTAATTTTTCAAGAAGTTTTATTGCGTTAAAAAGATTAAAAAAGACTGCGTGTGGCTTTTATGGAATGATGGTAAAATTTGAAACTTCTTCTCAATTTTTAGCAGAAATTCAATAAATTTTCAATCTTTTCTGGATAAACATACTTCCCAAGGGCCCAAAACAAGCAAAAAAATTTTCCCTTGTTTAAATCAGGAAAATTCTTCTGTCCCTTTACTTCGACCTATTTATATATTATCATTTTTTTCAAAACCCTTGGAACAACATATACAAAAGGTATTCTTTCCCCATCAAACTGTATAACCTTATACACCCAATCATGGGGGGTTAGAGAACATCACTCATGCTAAGTTTTAACAAAACTGATAGTCAAGGGTTATCAAACATAAATAAAAAGAAATTTACAGGATATTTTTTTTAAATTTCGCAAAAGCGTTCGATGTTAAAAAATCTAAATTTCCCTTAAAAAAGCTATCCTTACAAACTATTCCAACACATAAATTAATCTAATCTTTTCTTTCTGATAGACACAAGGTGTCTTTGAACGCATCTACTCCATTTTCCCCCAAAACGTTTAGGTAACCTAAAAGCCGTTTTAGGTCCTTTGCTGTTCTTTTTGTCTATCAACGACCCCTTTATTTATAAGAACTCATGCGAAATGTTTTGCAGTGACACCACCTTTAAAATAACTAAATCAAAACGCTAAAGAAGTCTATGATCCCATGCAAAAAAGTATTGAAACCTGTTAAATGGACACATTTAAAACCAAAAGGCTCTTAACCCAATAAACTAAAATTTTTGGGTTTTTGTCACAAACAGACAAAAGCGTTGGGCTTTCTCAGACATTACCAAATCTTTATATTTTAATGTAAAGTTGACCAAATAGTAAATCCCGGTGTAACGATGGGCTAATATACATGGTCAAAAACATTTTTAAAACTACTGCAAAATTGAACTTTTAGACCTTCAAACAAGAAAAATATTCTATTTTGCATATATTCAGTGTCAAAATTGATTATGGTTTACACTGTGGGGGTCTAGCTAGCAAAAATAAATTTTAAAACCCTTAGAAGTTTCATAAAAAGCCACAAAATTTAATTGGCAAAACAATTTATTAATAGTCTCTACAAAAACAAAAGTTCTACCTCCGAAGCAAAATTCAAAACAATAAAGGGATTTTTAGTTAAAATTCTGCCGGAAATGCTCATTTTTTTTTAAGACATGTTTTATTAATAATACGAAAATTTCCATAAAAGAACTTCCTTTACACCATTACCTATGCAAATAGTCTAAAAATTCTGGGGGGATGGGTTTTGGAATAGTTTACCCGAATTCATAAGATCTGAATTAAAAATTTAAAAAATTCAAAAAACGGGTTTACAAATTACCTTATGGACCTCTCTGATTGAGCGTCTCTGCCCAAAGAGTATTGAGAACAATATTAAGCATAAATTTGTTTAATTTTTTTTCAAATGATGTTTTAATCAGAGTATATTTGTTTTGGTATGCATCTTGTTTATTCCCCCCCCCCCCCCTCCTCTCTCTCTTCTCTCCCCTCTCCTCTCCCTCCCCCCCTTCTCCAGTTTGTTTTCTCTGACACTTCAATATACTTAGAAAAATTAGGTGATTTTCATATCACATTCCATCAAGCTCCATAAAGTTTATTTATCATAATTAAAATTTTTTTACATGATGGGGTGATGATGGGGATGATAATGAGGGTGAAAAAAAAACGATGATGATAGTGGTGATGTTTTGGATTATTATATTATTTTCTTTTATTTTGCTGTTTACCTTCCCTTTTTTCTTTCTTTTCGAGGGGGAATTAAAAAAGTTTGTACTTATTTTATTTCCCTCAGAAAAAAATTTCTTTTCTATCGTTTTCGTTACGTTAATTTTCCTCTCTCCTCTTCCCCTTCTCTCTTCTCTCTCTCTCTCCTCCTCTCTCCTCCTCTCCCCTTCATTCTCCTCTCCTCTCTCCATCTTCTTTTTTCCCCTCTCTCTCCTCCCCATCCCCGCTCTCCCCTCTCTCTCTCTTCCTATCTCTTCTCTCTCTCCCCTTTCCATCTCTTCTCCTCTTTTTGCTTCTTGCTGTTTTCCCCTCTTTTTTTTTTTTTACTATCCTTTACCAAATTTATAATCAGTGTATCAGTTTTCATGTTAAAGTTTGATTTTTTTGAAAATTATATTTTTTTTTAACATATTCTCTTAAAAAAAGTATTTTAAAAGTTAATGTAAAATTTATTGGGATTAGTATTGTTAAATATATAAATTTTTTAAAATCATTTTTGTCGTTTTTTGTAGAAAGATTTTTCCCTTTGTTGTGTTGATAGTCCCAAAACAGGGAAAGGGCCGGGATGAAAAAAGTATGCGCTGCTTTTTCTGTTCCCCTTGAAAAAAAAGATTAATTCATTCATTCATTCATTTCTGTGTTAGATGTTGTACTCTTTCTTTTGCAGCAAAAGCATGTGTATACAAAAATTTTTTATTGAAAAATCATGTTTAAACCAAAGCATTGTACACAAAATGCAAAAACACCACGGGAGTCTCAAAAATATAATTAACAAAATTAAAAAATAGTCATATCTGACACTCCCCCTCACACTGGGTTTTGATAAGAAACTGTAAACCCCGATTAATCTAAAAAACGTTTTCTTGGTCCCCCCTTTTTCCAGCGGCACGCTGCATTCTTTTTCTACCTCAGCTCTGCTCGCTGCTCTAAAAACCCCTTGAGGGAGGAAGAAGATTCGGGGCCGTTGACACAGCCTTGTGTGCACATGAATGAATGTAACCTAGCTTACAACAAGCACCCTCCTTTTTTCAGTATCTGCAGAAACCAACCTCTGTCATGTCGAAAAGGACTTCAATTTCAGGGTTTTTTTATTATTATTTAATATTTTCAATTTTCCTATTTTTAACTCCTTTTTCCCTTCTATTTCTTTATAACCTATGTAGATATTTTGTCACATTCAATTAATAAAAGATTAGGTGTTTTATCTTACTTTATATGATGTATTATATGAAGAAATAAAAAAGCGGGGGCCCCCCCAAAACCTTTGCCCCCAACCATAAAGGGGAAAAAAACTGATGTGGTTTGGTCACACCCAAGACAAAACCTTAGAAAAATCCATTTGCAAGGAACGTCCCGAAGGGAAAAGAGAAGAAGAGGCCCCCAAAAAAAAGAAATCATGGTTAAACATCAAAGACGGACCGCCAAACCCCTAAACCTTTTATACCACACAGGATGTGAAGCATGGAAAAAGTCTCGTTGCTTTTCTCCCATGTCCCCCCTACTTCCTTTGGGACATGGGTGAGTGGTGAGTAGGATTTGTATATATCTTGATGTCATTTTAGAAAAAAGGAAAGGGTTTTCAATAGTTACATTGTAACAATTTTTCACATTCCCTCCTTTGATATGATTAAATCATTTCATTTGTTCCAAATTTTTTAAAAAAACTGTTTTTTCTTTAGTTTTTGCACTGTCCACCCCTTTCAGGTACACAATATTTTTTTAAAACAAAACATCAAAAAAGTTGACTCTCAACATGTGGAAACCCCAAAAGTTACTTCACCTACAAGGGAAAAAAACTGCAGTTCCATTATAATTAAAAATCACCCCCATCAAAGAAACCCAAACTGCCTGCAACTAACCGTGAACCGCACCCAAAAGCAGAGTCCTTTCCCCCATTACCCTAGGGACGGGGGGACGCAGCCTGACGGGAAATAAAACTTCCCCATTTTCCAGCTTTTGGCAATCCCCAAAAAAACGCAAAAAATCTAAAGCAATTGAAAACATTTACGATAGTCATATATATTGGAGATGGTTTGGTTTTGGATGATTTGGTTATAATTGGACATTTATGGTTTGTCTATTTTGGGGATGGTTTGGGCTTGTGGATTTTTTGATAATTGGGCATTTAGGATGTATATTGAAGTCTTGTGATTTTGGTTAATAAAAATGGGGACTTTGGATAGTATTTGAAGTCTTGGTGATTTGGTTAATTAAAAATGGACATTTGGTATGTATATTGAACTTTTGGGTGATTTTGGTTAAAAGTGGACATTTTTGGGTAAATTTTATTGGTCTTTTGTGAAAATTGGGTTTAAAAATGGGCACTTAGGGGTTCATATTGAAGTCTTTGATGATTTGGTTTAAAATGGACAAAAGGTATTCAAAAGAAGTCTTGGGGAGATTTTTGGTTTTTAAAATGGACATTTTGGATTGTCATATTGGTCTTTTGATGATTTGTTAAAAAAGTGGACATTTAGGATATGCCCAAATTTAAGTTTGTGATGATTTGGTTAATAAAAATGGACATTAGGATATGCAATTGAAGTCTTGTGATGATTTTGGTTAATAAAAGTGGAATTTAGGATATGTCTATTGAGTTTTTTGTGATTTGGTTAAAAAAAGTGGGACATTTTTGGATAAGTCATATTGAAATTTGTGATGATTTGGTTAAAAGTGGGCTTTAGGTATGTCTATTGAAGTCTTGTATGATTTGGTAAAAAATGGACATTTAGGATTTGTCAATTGAGTCTTTATGATTTTGATTAAAAGTGGCATTTGGATTTGTCATTTGAAGTCTTGTGGATTTGTTAATAAAGGGGCACTTAGGATGTCTATTAAATCTTGTGTGATTTGGTTTAAAAATGCATTTAGGGTTTTTTTCTATTGAAGTCTTGTGATGATTTGGTTAAAAGTGGAATTTAGGAATTCTATGAAGTCTGTGAGATTTTGGGTTTAAAAATGGGGATTAGGATATGTATTTTGAATCTTTTGATGTTTTTGGTTAAAAGTGGGGATTTAGGATAAGTATATTGAATCTTTTGATATTGGTTAATAAAAGTGAACTTTAGGTATGTCTATTGAAGTCTTGTGATGAATTTTGGTTAAAAAAAGTGGACATTTAGGGAAGTATATTGAAGTCCCTTGGATTTGGTTAAAAAATGGACTTTTTGGGGTATTCATATTGAAGTCTTGTGTATTTTTGGTTTAAAAAAAGGGGCATTTTGGGTTGTCATATTTAAGTCTTGTGAGATTTGGTTAAAAGTGGACATTTAGATATGTCTTTGAAGTCTTTGATGATTTGGAAAAGTGGGCATTTTGGATTTTTTTGTTGTTGTTGTTTGTTTTTCCCTTTATCCTGACGTCCTCGTTGTTTCCCACGCCCCTCATTCCAAAATGGTGATACGACGAGTGATGATACGAAATTAAAAAAAATGACGATTACTTGCCAGAAATGTCAAAAAAGCGATGAAAACGATGAAACTACTAATAAAAACATTTAAAAAGATCATGTTTCAAAAATTTCCCAACACAAAAAACACAAAAAACACACATACAATAAACCATGGGGCCCCAAACCCCTTATAATTATTTTTCTAACCACAATTTTAAACACACACAATCACAAACCCACTCCCAATCCAAACCCATGCTGGGGTGCAAACAGGGAAACACGTAGGCTTCATCTGCGCATACATTCAATACACACACTCAGCAAAAAGAACAATTTAATGCGCATACTTCTTACACCACATCATGCTACAAGTAAAAAATTTAATGCGCATACATTCAATACACAACATCTGCTACAAATACAATTTTTAAGCACCCCAATTTTTATAACACCCCAAACGCTACAAGATGCAATTTAAAGCACTAATTATATACACACCAAAAATTTCTACAAGAACAATTTTTAAAATTTTTTGAATAAGAATATTCAAAAACAAAACAAAATAAAGCAACAAAAAAAACAAAAAGAAAAAGAACATTTAGGATATGTCATATTGAAGTTTTTGTGTGATTTGTTTAAAAGTGGCTTTGGGATATGTCATATTGAGAATTGGTCCTTGGAGTTTGGTTAAAAGTCAACATTAAGATTAAAATTTTGGGAGATTGTGGTTAAAAGGGGGACATTTAAATAATTGGTCATATATGTGGTTTTTTGTGAGTTTTTTGTTGATGAGGGACTTTCATGAATGTCTAAGGACATGATTTGTCTTGTGATAAATGTCCCCCGCCCTTTTGGTATATTTTTTGAAGTTATGACTATGGGGAGTTTAAAGGGGTTTAAATAAGGATTTTTCCTTTTTTTAAAGGACATCATTTTTCATTTGATTCCCTAATTTTTCTCATCTTTGATTAATAATTTTTTTTTATTGTCTCTGAACGGAACCCGGATCTATTGTTTGTTTGAAAGTCTGATTTGTTGACAAAAATACCATGTTGGGAAACGCCACTTTTCTGTATAGTTTTAGTAGTTGATTGACTGATAGATCATGATTTGTATCAGCACCTTCAGTTTAAGTTGACTGATGAAGCATATTGGGAACATCACTTTCTGTTTTAAGTAGTTGTTTGACTAAAAGTTAGCATGATTGGGTACACCACTTTTCTGTTTAAGTGTTATTGACGATAATAGCAATTGGGAAACCCACTGTTCTGTTTAGTTTTGTAGTTGATTGACTGATAGATGCATGATTGGTGTACAGTCATTTTTTCTGTATATTTTTTAGATTGATTGACTGATAGATGCATGTTTGAGTTCATCACTTTTCTTTTAAAAGAATTTATTGCGATAGATAGCTGATGGTGTATCAGTCACTTTCTGTTTGTTTAAATTTGATTGACTGATAATACAGATTGGGATCAGCCATTTTTCTGTTTTTTTTTTAGTATTGATTGACTGATAATAGCATGTTTGGTATCATCATTTTTCTGTTTTAGTATTGATTGACGATGATAGCAAATGGTGTATCTCACTTTTCTGTTTAAGTAGTTGATTGACTGATAGATAGCATGATGGTGTATCATCACTGTTCATTTTTATAGTTACTGATAAAGCATGATTGGTGTATCAGCCACTTTTTAGTTTTAGTAGTTGATTGATTTGATAGATAGCATATTGGTGTATCACACTGTTCTGTTTAAGTATTGATTGACTGATGATACATGATTAGTATCGCCACTTTTCTTTTTAGTTTTTAGTACGATTGACGAAGAAATGAGGGGTGTATCACCACTTTTCTGTTTAGTAGTTGTTTTGACGGGATAGATAGCTGATTAGTGTATCACCACTTTTCTGTTTAGTTTTAGTAGTTGATTGACTGAAATAGCATATTGGGACACCACTTTCTGTTTTTTTAGTATATTGACTGATAATAGCAGATTGGTGTATCCACTTTCTGTTTGTTTTTTAGTTAAATTGAGAAGATACATGATTGGGGGATCAGTCCGTTCGTTTTAAGTGTTTTGAGATAATAGCAGTTGTGTACATCACTTTTCTTTAATGTTGATTGACTGATAGATACCATGATTGGTGATCACCCTTTTTTTCTTTTTAGTTTTAGTAGTTATTGACTATAGAAGCAAAAAGGGTACAGTCACTTTTCTGTATATTTTAGTAGTTGATTGACTGTAATACATTTGGTGACAGTCACGTTCTGTATATTTTAGTATTTTTATTGACGATAATAGCATGATGGTTAAACGTCACTGTTCTGTATAGTTTATATTAAATTGACGAAGAAAGCAGATTGGTGTATCACCACTTTTCTGTTTGTTTAGAGTTGTTTTATGATAGATACAGATTATGTATCACCACTTTTTTTTAGTTTTATAGTTTTTTGACTGATAGATACATGATTGGTGTATCAGTCACGTTCGTTTAAGATTTAAAGACGAAGATACTGATTGGGTATCAGCCACGTTCTGTTTATTCTTCTCGCCAATAGCAACCATACCCAACATCAAGGTTTTTTTCTACTTTAAGGAGATGCGGGTTGTTAGTTAAGAGCTTGTCAAGCTGAAGGCAATCTCAACAAACGTTTTACAACATAACAACATTTTAGTGAAGGCCTTGGCAGTTAGCTGACATCAATAACTGACACAGCTTTTGGCCTGGCCAAAAATGGATAATTCCCAAACTAAATCAAGCATTGTAGTGGGGGTGTGAGATTTCTTCTTTTGTCTACTTAGAAGGGTTAATACTAAACAAAATCAAAAGAAGAAAACCACCCCCATCTCACTACAGTACGCTTCAAACTGGCCCCATCACCACATCATCACCCTCGCCATCACCGCCATCATCATCATCATCATACCACCACCACCCCCATCATCACCCTCCCATCTCATCACCACCACCACCACCATCTCCCCCGCCATCACCATCACCGCCATCATCATCATCACCACCCCTCATCACCGCATCACCCTCTCTCATCACCCGCCGCCACCATACACCACCACCACCCCCATCACACCAACATCGTCATCATCATCATCATCACCACCACCACCACGTCAACACCCCCACCACACTCACACCACCCCCACCACCATCACCCAAACACCATCACACACCAACTCAATCATCACCAACACCATCATCACCATCGTCAACACCACCACCAAACCACCATCATCACACCCCCACCATCATCATCATCACCACCCCCACCATCATCATCATCACCACCACCCCCCACCACATCATCACCACCACCACCACCTCATCACACCCCCCACCCCCACCATCATCACACCACCACGCCACTACAGCCACAAAAATGACCACCTCACCACCGTCACCATCACCATACGGACGATATAGAACTGACCACCTTCCCACCGAAACCACACCATACGGGCCCTTGTTAAAACTGACCACCTTCCCACCGCACCAACCATACAGGACTGATATAAAAACTGACCACCTTCCCCACCGCCCCCACACCAACAGGTGCTACAAACGACCCCCTTTCACCACCATCACCAACAGTACTGATAAGAACGACCCCCTTTCACCACCACAACATACCTCAGGACTGCTACAGAACTGACCAGTTACCCCCCACCAAATCACCTACAGACGATATAGAACGACCAGAAATTCCCCCCACCACATCACCACCACACACCGACCAAGTCAAGTCAAGTCAATCGGGAAACACTCATCACCCATGAAGGGAAAATTCAATACGACAGCACATTGATACCATATTATCCGAAAGACAAAGAAAAATACATTTCAAATTTTTATGAACATCCCAAATAGCTTGAAAAAAATCACACACACAAACCCAGGGGCGCGCGCAACAAACCAAAACACGCACGAACCCACCTTAGCTCGCAAAATACACTACTCACATTTTTGCAAACACACCTAAATAAAAAAACAATACAAAAAAACAAACGCGCCGCACACACCACACACCAAACATCATCACGCACACACTCACAACACACACACTCGCGCACAAAAATACACAAACCACACATCACGCACACACACACGCACAAAAAACACTCGCGCGCGCGCGCGCGCACACACACACCACACCCCCACACACACACACACAAAAAAACCACACACCACACACACACACTGTTCTCATATATTGTATCATTAATGGTCTAATATCCCCTTTTGAACAGACGTTAAATTTAAAAAAAAAAAACACACACACAAACACACACACACCCACACAAACAACACACACACACACCACCCACACCAAAACACACACAAAAACTCGTCAATACATTTTTAAATGAACAACTAAAATTGAAGAAACAAACACACCACACCACACACACCAATTAAATCAATTTTAAAAACCCCGAGGGGAAAAAAAACAATAAACAAACAAAAGGGGCGCACACACACACCCGTGCGCACAAACCCCTACACACACACACACAACACACCCAAAAAACACACACACCAAAATGAACCAATTCGTAAAACTTTTGACTATAGACACACACGGCGCGCGCACCGTAATAACCATTGACCGTAAAGGCTAAACAACACCAATTTAAAAAACATTTAACCAAAAATAAATACGGAAAAATTTTTTTCAGACTACACACACACAACACACACCCACCCACAACACAACACACGCGCACACACACACACACAAACACACACACACACAACCACAACACAACAACACAACACACACACACACCCACCACATTTGACAATCAGGGAGGTATACAAGAATTAAAACTGGCCAGTGCTGTTTTTTAATTTAGAATTTGAATGACTACTGGGAAAAAAAGAATTTTTTTTTCTTTTGTTTTACTTTCGGGGCACCAAAACGGCGTCCCGAAGGGAAAAACTGATATTCCAAGACATAGCATGGGGAAGGATCAGCCAAGATGGAATTGCTTTGCGCACGCTGCTGACGCAGTACGACTTGAGATCCTGACTTCCCAAATTTTTTTTGAGCAGATTCTAACAACTCTCCGAAGACTTTTTTTTCTTTTAACACTAAGGTTGTTGTACCTAAAACACTCTCTAATAGGACTTTAAACAAAAAAGAACTTTTTTTCAACAAAAAATGATGAAGCTTTCCGAAAAAACAAACGTTTTTGTCTCTTTTTGACATACGTCAGTGTTAGCATCCCAGTTTAATTTTTTATCAAAATAGTTTTCCCGGTACTTGTACTTTTAAACATTTTCGACTCGACTAGGGGAAAAATAGCTCAGAATTTGGGCCCCCATTTCTGAAATCATTGAAATCTTAATTTAGAAACATTTAGCCCAGATACCCTCATCCACCAGTTTCGAAAAACATGAGGGCTGGACCCTGGGGCTGGACGACCCAGAAAAAGAGACAAAAGAGCACTGCAACGGCAAATTTTACAAGAAAGGAATTTTTATAGCGTTTTTGCAAACACTTGGGAAAATGTACAGAAGCGGGGAGAGAGCGCAACCCCGTGGAGAACCCTTACAGGGAAATCTTAACCTAAAAAAACTTAAAAGGAAAAACCCTTCCCAAAAAAGAAAATTCAAAAAAAAAAAAAAATTGAAACAAAATTTAAAAATTTTGGGAAAAAAAAAAAAGTATTAAAAAATAAAACAAAAAATTTGGGGGGAATCATTTTCTAAAAAAAAACAACTTTTTTAAAAGAAAGTTTCATTTTAAAATGCCCCCAAAAAATTCGGGGCCCCCTACAAAAAAAGATTTACGCTTTTCTAATTTTTTATCAAGTATTGAGTGCCACCACCACCCACATTTCACCCCCACACCACACCCCCCCCACCACTACCCAACAAAACCCCCCCCCCACCTCCCCACACCTCACCCCCCCTCCCCCCACCCCCAACAACCCCCCTTCACCACAACCCCTCCCAAAACCACCACACCCCACCATTCCACCCCCAAACCCCAAACCCCCAGCCCACCCACCCCAACTATCCTCAAACCCCCCCCCCATCACCCCTAACAATACCAAACCCACCCACCACCGTATAACCCCGTTTTTTTCCCCACAAAATTATTGCCGCTCTCTTAAAAATATGCCCACATTTCACATTTGCAAGACGGATTGTTTCTGTTTAGCCGCAAGAACAGTTTGCTTTTCCACAGCGGTAGCAATTTGGGTTTTTTTGACTTTATTTGAGGGAAGAAACCTTATTTTCCCAAGGGGGTTATTTTTATGAGATGTTCCATGCGCACTTTATTCCGTCCCCTCCCCTCCTTTTAAACCCAATAAAAAAACTCACCCCCCTCCTCCCCAGTAAAACATTCCCCTTTTACAAAAATAATAACAAAATTTTCCCCATAATTTTTTTTAAAACAAAAACAAACTAAAAACCCCAACCCAAACCCCAACTTTTTTTAATTTTCCCACCGATTTTCAGAAGGGCTGCGCTCTTCCGGGGAAGGCGAATTTTTGGCAATTTTTTCAAAAAATTTGGGACCCGACGCCCTTTTTGCCCCCGTCGAAAGCCTTCTTGAATCGATGGGGGAAATTGTGAAAGGGTTCCTTGACAAACCCCAAAAATGGTTTTTTAAATTTACGGGAGGCAAAACATATTCCTCTACCAAAAGGCAGAAAAAATTTTCCCCCGTTCACCGCAGAAACATGGTCCCTCCTCCCCTTTATCCAAGGTTGAGGATCAAGGGGCTTCCTTGGATAGACAATAAACCAGGCCCCCGGGAAAAAAAGCAAAACTTGACCAAAACCAAATGGGGTTTTCCCTTTTGAAAAAGGAGCCATCGTGGGGGGGGAACAATGCAAATTTTAAAAAACCCCACAGGGGCAATGTAAAAAAAACTTGAGTCTATTTACCACTATGAAAAGAAAAATCAAATAAAAAAAAAAAAAAATCCTCACATAAACTCGACACAAAAAAGATTCCTATGTCACCTGGATGAAAGTCAGGCACAGTTATGTTATCAGTCAGTGTGTTGAGGTGAAGGATTGTTTCGTGATTGTGACAGAGTTAGTAATCAATGTGGTGAGGGGAATGATTGGTTTAGTGTTTGTGATATATATATTATTTTAGATAGATAGATATAGATATAAATAATAATAATAATAATGAATAGCATTTATATAGCACATTTCTCAAAGCAATGACTCAATGCGCTTTCATACCATGCGCATTTATACACATGCACACACAGCACATAATTATAACAACAACAACAACAATGATAATGAGCATTTCTAAAGCGCAAATAAATTTACAATAGATACCTATCGCACTGTAGAGGCACACACTTGCGTCCGGGCACACACTAGCAGGGCAATTAACAGTACACTCAGAGAAAAGGCACTAGCAATAACATAACTAACAAAAAAACAAACAAACCCATAACCAACAGCCAGGCATGCACATGAAGTAGCCTACAGTGTGACAAACGGCGACCGTCAAGACAAGCACAATATATTAACTAGCTAAGAAATACATTAAAGAGATGTGTCTTCAATGAAGACTTAAACTGGGATAAAGTGGGAGCATGTCTGACGGCTGGTGGCAGAGAGCTCCAGATCGTGGGCGCGGCAACACCAAAAGATCTACGACCTGCGGTTTTGAGGTTGCAATGGGGTACAACAAGTAAGTTATCATTCGAAGACCGCAGGGTTCTAGTTGTGGTGCGTGGTTTCAAGGCAGCTGACAGAGATGGAGCAAGCGAGCCTTCAGAGTGACGGTATGCCAAGACCGCAACTTTGTACTGACAGCGTGCCCTTAACAGGTAACCAATGAAGCTCCCTAAGCATGGGAGTCCACATGGTCCCTTTTTGCTCTTTCCAAGGATAGCCTGGCAGCAGAGTTCTGAATTCGCTGCAGGCGTGTAAACTGTTCATCACTTATACCGATAAAACAGGAGTTGCAATAGTCCAGTCGCGACTAGACGGTCGCTGAAACGAGCTTGATCACTGCATCTCGAGGCAAGAATTTCTTAATGTGTGCAATACGGCGCAGCTCTAGAAAGCATGCTCTGCAGACGTTACTAATGTGGTCTTTCATGGAGAGAGTAGGATCTAGCTGAACACCCAGATACCGCACAGAACTCTGAAAAGCTATGTCACAGCCACCCAAGACCACAGAACTCTCCGACACCCGCAAAGACTAGATGGTGAACCAACTGCCATAACTTCTGTCTTGTCTGTATTTAATTTGAGTTTGTTGCGTGCCATCCACTGAAGGACACTGTGCGTGCAATCTGCTAGTGTGCGTGTGGCGTCTGAAAAATTTTGAGGTGTTGCATTTGCCGAAATTTCTGTATCATCTGCATATTTGTGAAACTGGCAATCATGTAAGGTCATCACATTAGACAGAGGCTGAGAATATAGTGTGAACAATTACGGGACCCAAACAGAACGTTGAGGTACGCCATATAGGAGGGGGGCAGGTTGTGACTTAACTCCCCTATCAGCACGCTCTGCGACCTATCAGAGACATAAGAGGTAAACCATGCCAAGGCAACACCTCTTTTCCAAAAGAGTATTCTAGTCTTTTGAGCAAAATAGAGTGGTCAAGCGTGTCGAATGCCGCACTGAGGTCCAACAAGCCCATGACTGACACTCTGCGGTCGTCATTCTGCAAAAGCAGGCTGCTGGTGACACTCAGTACGGCAGTCTATACGCTGACTGATGATCTTCCAAAAGGTGGTTACAAGCTAGGTGCTTCTGAAGCTGTTTGAGACGACCCTCTCCAAACTTTTGAAAAAAAGGAAGATTAAAAACCCGGGGCCTGTAATTTTTCATAGTTTTGCATCTAGACCTTTTTTTCTTGAGGAGGGGGGGTAACAATAGCATTTTTTTAAACTGCAGGGAAAAAGAGCCCGCCGCAGAGATGCATTGATGATTCGTTCCCAAAGGGTCCCAAAAAATAAAAGGTTTTGCTTTAAAAACAGGGGGAGAGATCTAAACACAGCTTTTTGTTGGCAGGACAAAAATACTTCATGGATTCTTTCCAGAAAGGGGTTAAAAAGGATGAAAAAAATGGGACCACATACACACACAGAAAATAATTCTGTTTGTGTGACGGGAGCTATCTGTCCAGAGCAATCATGAGACATTCTCTTGAAAATCTGGGTTAATATGATCGGGGGACCAATGGGTTTTTTTGGTGTTTTTTTCTAAACCAGTTTTTTGTCTGTCTTTTCTAACTTCCCTTCTGTCTTTTTATCTGTCTCTCTAACTCAGTCTTGGTTAGAGAAAAGAGAGAGAGAGAGAGAGAAAAGAGAGAAGAGAGAGAGAGAGAGGAGAGGAGAGATCTACCCGGGGGGTTGGATCACATACAGGTTATCAGAAATTTTATTGAAACCCCAAAGAAGCACCCGGGGGAGGTTTAGGAAAAAGCCCGATGTTTTTTCAGTATTATCGGGCGTATCCTGACTTCAGCTTTGAACTACTCTGAAAGCTGGGGGAATTTTTTTCCCCTCTAAAAAACCCCCGGAAACCGCATTTTCACAGGTTCTTACGCTCGGGACATTGTGATCGTTACAGCCCTCCTGTCTTTTGGGGCAGGGGAACATGCCACGGCCCAGAAGAGGATTACTCATTGTGCTACTTCCCGGGACTGTAGCATTATACACTGCAAGGCCTGACACAGGGGAAGGATTTGTTTTGTCGACATGCTTTGTAATTATTAAAAACGTCATTGTCATTACCTTGTGCTGTCATCGTCATTCCCTTTTGGCGTCACGCATTTTGTGATCATTTGATGCTATCATCGCTTTACCTTGGGTGTTTCATCGTCTTTTTGTAATTATTGTATGCTTCATCGTCTTTACCTTTGGTTGTCATCGTCATTACCTTTTGGTCATCGCCCTTCCCTTTTGGTGTGTCATCGTCATTACCTTTGGCTGTCATGTCTTTACCTTTGGTTGTCATCGCATTACCTTTGTGCGTCTCGTCATTACCTTTTCTGTCATTGTCATTTATGATTATTGATCGGGGCCATCGTCATTACCTTGGCTGTCATTGTTTTTATGTTATTTTGCTGCATCGTCAACCTTGGCTGAAACGTCATTTATAATTGTTGATCTTAATCGTCATTACCTTTGTTTTTGTCATCGTCATTACCTTGTCTGCCCTCGCATTCCCTTTGTGCTGTCTCTCATTTATAATTATTGTATGCTGTCATCGTCATTACCTTTGTGCTGCATCGTCATTACCTTTGTGCTGCACGTCATTATAATTTTTGTATCTGTCATCGTCATTTTTTTATTATTATATGTTTCATCGTCATTTATTATATTATATCTGTCATGTCATTTATATTATTATTATATGCTGTCACGCATTTATATTATTGATGCTGTCATCGTCATTTTTTTAAAATTATATGCTGCCCTCGCATTCCTTTGTGTTGTCACACCATTTCTTTGTGTTGTCATAACCCTTTGCTTTGTTTTTGGTCATCGTCATTTGTTTGTGATATCATCGTTATGTTTTGTTTTTGTCATCTTTTGTTTGTGCTGTCACGCATTGTAATCATTGTATCTGTCATCGTCATGCCTTTTGTCTGTCATCGTCATTATAATTATTGTATACGCATCGTCATTATAATTTTTTGTAGCGTCTCGTCATTCCCTTTGTCTGTCACACACTTGCTTTCGTTGTCATCCTTTTTTAAAATTTTTTGGTTACCCCAAATCGTCATTTTTTTTCTTTGTCATCCCCATTTGTATTGTGATGTCACGTTTTGTTTTGTGTGTCATCGCATTTATGATTTTTGTACTTCATCGGCTTTACCTTTGTGCTGCATCGCTTTTAAAATTTATTAAAAAAACACATCAGCTTATTTCTTTTACCCCGATATAACAGAATCAAAAAAAAAAAATAAAAACCAAAAAACACATACCCTGTCTCCGAACCTTCTCTTTACGGGTAGACAGGAAAAAAGCCTTCCTTTAAAGGTAGACGGGAAAAGACTTCCTTTTACAGGTATGACGGGAAAAACCCTTCCTTTACATTTTGACGGAAGAACCTTTTTCTTTTTAAAGGGTATGACAGAAAAGATTTTTTTACAGGTAACAGGAAAAAGCCTTTCTTTTTACAGGTATACAGGAAAAAAACTTCTCTTACAGGTATGACAGAAGAAGCCTTCTCTTTACGGGAAAGACAGGAAAAAGCTTCTCTTTACGGGTATGACAGGAAAAAGACTTCTCTTTACGGGTTAACAGGAAGAACCTTCTCTTTACAGTATACAGGAAGAAACTTCTCTTACGGTTGACGGGAAAAACTTCTCTTGGAAGCCTTCTTTTCACCTGTACACCCCTTCTCGTTCCCTTCGCTCTGCTGCAGTTTCCCTTGTGTTTACAAATACCTAGATCAAAACCCTGTTGGCCGCGCTCTTTCTCTGTTTCTGGTCCATCGATTTTGGGAAGGGGTCCCCATTCCTTCGCCAAACCTTTTTGTGACACTTTTTAAAACTGGCCCCAAAAAAATTTGTTTTCAAAATTAAGAATTTCCTTTTCCCTTTTTTTATTTTATAGCATCCCTGCTTTTTAACAGCCAAAGATTCCATCACCTTGCCCAAAGTGTAAAAACCTGTTGTGTGTGTTGTTGGGGTTGTGGTGTGGTGTGTGGTGTGTGTGTGTGGTGGGTGCATTTTGGGCTTGTTAGAACTTTTCTTGTATTTGGGGCTACGGTAAGAAGAGTTGAGTGCAAGCGCTTGATTTGTCTGTGCAAGATACAGCGCTATATAATTCCTTTTTTTATTAATTTTTAAAATTTACGGTATGACAGGAAGAAGACTTTCTTTTCAGGTATACAGGAAAAAAGCCTTTCGTTCAGAGAAACACAGAACCTTTTCTTTAAAAGGTATGAAAAACAGAAGCCTTCTCTTTACGGTATGAAACACAGAACCCTTCTGTTACACTTTGCGTAGGGGAGGGGGGGAGAAGGGATTCATGCAGGCAATATTGTCAGTAATATTTAAGAAGCCTATATTTTCTAACGTTTTGTTCCTGAAACCCTTTTTTTTCTAAAGATAAGGAAAAAATGGATATATATAGGTGAGTGTTTGTCTTGACGTTTTTGATTTGATTTTATTTTAATTCTTAAAAAAATTTTTTACTAAATGATTTGGGGTGGGGTACGCGTGCGCGCACGCGCGCAGGTGTGAGATAGTGTGCGCGTGTGTAAGGTAGGTGTAATTTTATTTCCAATGTTTTTTTAACGATTTTCCTCCTTAATTTTTTTTCAATTTTGGGAAAGGTTCAATAAAATAGTATTTCAGTAAACATTAAGAAATTTGTTTTAGATAGATGGCGATGATAAAAAGCAAAAGCATTTTCTTATTCAATGTACCCCTTTGGAAAAAAAAATTTGATTGCTTGACTTGACTCTCTCTCTCTCCTCTCTCTCCCCTCTCTCCTCTCTTCTCTCTCCTCTCTCTCTCCCTTCACAAATAACCAACCACAAAAAAGCTCAAATTTTTTGGGAAAAGAGAAAAATTTGATGGGAAGAGTGGGTAAAAACTCCCCACAGCTGAGGTCACAGCTTAGTCACAGACAGGCGGGAGGGGAGGCAGGCCGACAGCTGAGGCACAGCTGAGGTCACAGACAGGCAGGGAGGCCGACAGCTGAGGGCAAGGGGAGGGAGGCCACAGCTGAGGTCAAGGCAGGCAGGCCACAGCGAGGGCACAGGGTGCAAAACACTGTGTATACATTTGAATCAAACTACTAAAATACTACTAACTACACCAAAATACACAAAACTTGCTGCGCGCTGCTGCTGCGCTGCTGCTGCTGCTGCTGCTGTTGTTGCTCTTCTTCTTTTTCTTCTTCTTTCTTCTTCCCTTTGCAATTTTTCTTTGCAATTCTTCTTCCGATTATTCTTCTTCCTTCTTCGCCATCTTCTCTCCCTTCGGCATCTCTTTTTCGAAATGCCATTCTTCTTCTTCTTCGCGTTTCTGCATCGTCTTCCGCAAATATTCTTATGTTCTTCTCTTCTTGTTCTTCCTTGTTCATGTCTTGTTCTTGTTCTTGTTCTCTTCTTCTTCTTCTTCTTCTCTCTCTCCTATTGCAATTCTTCTTCTCTTCTTCTTCTTCTTCTCCCTTTGCAATTCTTCTTCTTCTTCTTCCTCTTCTTCTTCTCCTTTGCAATTCTTCTTCTTCTTCTTCTCTTCTTCTCTTCTATCTTCTTTCTTTTCTTCTTCTTCTTCTTCTTCTTCTTCCTCTTCTTCTTCTTCTTCCTTCTCTTACTCTTCGCAATTCTTCCTTCTTCTTCTTCTTTCTTCTTCTTCGTTCTTTCTTCTTCATCTTCTTTCCTTCTTCATCTCCTTCTTCTTCTTCTCTTCTTTGCAATTCATCTTCTTCTCCCTCCTTTTGCATTCTTCTTCTTTCTTCTTCTATCTTCTCTTCCTTCTTCATCTTCTACTTCTTCTTCTTCTTCTTCATTTCTTCTTCATCTTTACTTCTTCTTCTTCTTGTACTTCTTCTCTTCAAACGCTCAAAAAGCCAGCTACTGTTGTCTGTCATAGTAATGAGCGTCCCATGCTTGTGCAGGAGCATAGACAGGAGAGCAGGAAGTACACCAGGTACCCCAGGAGGAAGAGGAACCAGGCAGAAGCAAGGATGAGAGAGAAGAGAGCGAGAGAGAGAAGAGAGAGAGAGAGAGAGAGAGAGAGAAGAGAGACATGGAGCGAAAGAGAAGGGGAAAAAAGAGAGAGAGAGAAAGAGAGAGAGACAGAGAGAGAGAGAAAGAGAGAGAGAGAGAAAGAGAGAGAGTACAGAGGAGAGAGAGAAAGATGAGAGAGAGAGAAAAGAGAGAGAGAGTAGAGAGAGAGAGAAATAGAGAGAGAGAAAAGAGAGAGAGAAAGAAGAGGAGAGAAGAGAGAGAGAGAGAGAGAGAGAGAGAGAGAGAGGAGAGATATTTCCTTGCGCAGAACTTGCAGGAGGTTGGGATGCAATCTATTACATGACTCCCCCTCCCTCACCACCCCCCCCCCCCCCCTCCCGGTGCGTGATGGCATTACACTCGGAACGCTCATGCTCAGGTGATGACGTCCAGAAACACCGGAAAAAACGAGAAATGAACTGTTTTAAAGAGTGTAAGGGAAAAGGAGGTCCTGGAATGGTTCATGTCACACACTGGCACATCCTTTCCCTTGCACATGCACGACTCTGTAGAAAGACGCAAACTGAAAGCAGTGGCATTTACATCAATCGAGGACTTTTCCGCAAAAGTTGAGGGAAGTCAGAAAGAAAGCTGCTCCACACCTCAAGTGAGCCGCCAGGGACCAAGGAAAGAAAGCACCATGATCCATAACACTTAGTGATAGACGTAGAAAGTTCTTTCTCTGTGATGAAGTGGAACTGAAAGAAAATACTAGGATTTACGGGCCGGCCCTTGAAAACAGAGTATTAAAGTTTTTCCTCTTCTGATTTAAAATATTCCTGTTCTTTTATACAAGGGGACACTTTTGTGACTTGTAGCACCGCGGTAAATAGTTAATGGGGTAATGTGGAAGATGGAAGGGAGTTTTGCCAGCCTCTCGGCCCCGTTGGTGATGACAGTGAATTTTTTCGTGCAATCGGTGAGGTTGGGGAGGGGGTGATGAAGCCCAATGACATAGACAGGCGAGTGCAGATTTCGGGCAAGGGGTGTCCCTTTAGCTATTAAACAATGTTGCGCGTTGCCCTGGTTTTATCCCCCCAAAATGTCATAGCAATGTTGTGGAAAAAGAAATGGGATATATGATATAATTGCGTGTGTACTTGACTCCAGTGTTTGTTGTGGCTGAAAAAAGCGTTGTCCTCACCAGATCCCTCTTCTCCCTGTGAGGTGAACATGCCAAAGTATGGATAAACATGATCTGTGAATGTCGGCAGTGGAAAGGTGGGGATGAAATGTGGGTGTGGAGAGTGACATTGCTGTTAGAGAAAACATTTGACGAGCAGGATAGTATACGAAGATAAAGGTGACGTAACTGAAGGATGTGCATAGAAAATCAATGAAGAAATGGATGAAGAATGATGGTTAGGGAGTTGATAGTAACATTCTTTGTTTCACATTATCGGGAGATTTTGTAAATAAATTTACTTTTCTTCACTGTGAATATATGTGGTTTACTTTTCAAAGCTTGATGATATTGATTTCATTACCTTCTTTGTCATTTGACTTTGTGTGTCTGAGAAACATTTGTTGATCATTTTGAGTCTGATCTATTTAAAGACTATGAAAAGTTATGAAACCAGCAGGTGAAGCTTGACACAGCATTGGAAAAGATCTCGTAAGTGTATTATCTGTTTTTTGTACTTACAATCCTAGTTTCCCTTATATACGACACGTGGATGATGATAGTGATTGTTGTATGCATTTTGTATTAATAAAGATTACTTCCCTTTTTTCTAAACATGTCCTATTTACTTGTACATATGTCCCTCCTGAAAAAATCGCATCATTTTTTCTGTATCCTCGATTTTGATACGGAATTTCCTTGCTTGAGGAAAATGTTTTAAATAATGTATTCTTGTGAATGATCATGATATACTTTTGTGTGGGCGATTTAAAAATGCCATAACTTCTGATTGTTTCGCCAACATCCTATAGTATTAGACAGCATATAGTGAGTGCAGTAGAAACGATAGTGAAAATCACAGAAAGAGGCATTCTCAACGACACAGATTTTGAATTCCCTTGGTTAAAGAAATTTGTAGACAAGTGTACCGGTTTAGATTAAGTTTTTTGAATGGCATTTGTAATGCGGACTGTGATGGGTCGTTACACAAATGTCCTCGGATCATGGAAGCAGTGTAAATGACTATTACATATGTTTCATAAGTTTACTGAGGAATCTATCTTGTGATAAGATCACACTAAATGTAATAGACCGAATGAGGAATCAGATCATCTTCCTCTTTGCTCAGTCTGATATTCAGGTAGATAGGCTTTTCTGTTATAAAGTCCCTTGATAAGAAAAAGGAACAATCTGGGGTCAAATATAGATGTCTCCCAACCTTCGCTCAAACTTTTTTCAGAGCCAAATAATTCAAACAAAGTAAAAAGATGAAATAAATGATGCAACAGGTCTGATCAATACTGACGTAGCTCAGCGATAAACAAGTTTAATAAAAATCATAAGAACAAGCCGAAAGTCTGAGTAAAAAACAAATCTCCATGCACAGACCAAAACAAACAGAATGGTATGATCACGAATTAAATTTTGCAAAACTGAAAAATGCGGAGACTTTGGAGGAAGATTCAAGCGTTTTCTATGCAAAAAGATGACAGAGTAGCCTTTGTAATATCACGAGGGAATATAAATAATACAATCATTAAGGAAAAGAAAGTAAACAAAGATATTATTTTGAAAGAAATTGTTAAATACTGTTGGGTGTCAGGAACAATTTTGGTAAAAATGAAAAGAATATATAACAAAAGTCACAACACAAAATGGCATCTCTGTGACAATGGTTTTTTAGATCACTTTAAAAGTATTTTAGAAAAGTGGATAGATGAATTAAAGATTACACTTGTATCAGATGAAACCTTTAGATGTAAGAAGAAATAGACGAAGTTCAAGATAGACCTATTTAACAAGGAAGAAGTAACACCTGGCAAATAGAAGATTTAAAGAATGGCAAATCCAGCTGGACAGATGAATTAATCGGGGAGTTTTTTAAAGTAAATCTGGGGAACCTGTTGAGTAAATTTTCTTGTAACACTATCTTAATTACCTAATCGATTATGGAATTTAATCCTGAAAGCTGGACAGAATCTACTATCTTAACGCACTATTTAGAAAGAGATGTAAAAGAGACACCAAAAACTATAGGGGTAATCGTTAAGTAAAAATTGCAATTAAATTTGTATAGTTCTGTCATTAATATAATAGACTGCAGGAGTGATAAACATTAAACGATATAACATGGGAACATCAAGCTATGTTTTAAAAAAACGTGGGGGGGGTTATGGAACAATAGATCACATATTTACTCTGTTAGCCGCAGATCAAAAGCATTTTGCAAATATCAGTAAATTATATATGTTCCCTAATAGATTTCGAAAAGGCCTTGATTCTATTTCAAAGAAAACTATTATGGCCTGTGTTGCCTGAAAATATGATAAGGGTAAGTTATTAACATGATGTTTAAGAGTATGTATCGAGCATGAAAAGCTAGAATAAGATGTGTGGAGTATCAAATATATCAGAATTTGTTAATTGTACAAAAGGGGTGAAACAAGGTATGTTGTGCAGTCCCTGTACTATTTCGTTGTTGTAAATGAGCTTGCTATTTTGAAATGTATTGAACCTGGGAAACATGTGAAACTTTTATTTGACAGAATTGTTTATATCTTTTTGCTGATGACATTGTCCCTTGACTGTCTATATCTGTGGTAGGGTTACAAAAGGCAATTGGAATAATCTATACACAGCTGCACGAGAAATTGGCATTAAAAGTACCATGGAAAACACAAATATCATTGTGTTTCGTAAAAGGTGGGTACCTTTCTAAGCCAAGACAATGGAATATGGGTAAAGAGAGAATCAAGATAGTTAATGCAATGATAAATATCTAGAAGATAATATTCAACCAGGCTTAGTTTTTCTTATGCCTGTCAAGATTTGGTAAACAAGGAAAAGAAAAGCTGCTTTGAAGATTCTTCGTGCATTGTATTAAACTAATTAGTTCTTTTAGTATTTTTAAAAAAAGCTTTTTTTGATTCACTAGTGCAATCATTTTGCGAGTTATGGTCAAAAATATTGGGCTATTTTGAGAATAGCGAGAATGAGAATTGAAAAATTACACTTATATTGCTATGAAACGCCTTTTTTTGAATGTAGACAGTATAACACCCATGACCTTGTATTATGGTGAACTCGTAAGGTACCCTATATATTAAATTCGTATGTATAATGCATAAAATAATGGTTAAAATTGGACTAGACTGAATTGTAGTAGATTGCCGTATAAATCATATCTGACTTTGTATAGATTGGACCATAAATGGAAACAAGAACTCTGGGCCATTAATCGAAATAGTTTGTCTATACATATGGTATTTGCATCTGTCTGGGAAAATCAAGAGTACAAAAAATTACATCAATTAATTAAAAGTTTTAACAAAGAATCATAGACTGCAGGTGGCAGGAGTGGCCATGATCATATGGGAAACTAGTAATAGATTTTTGCAGAGTATAGGATTGTTCAAGTCGAAAATAAAATTGAAATGTACAGTGAATTACAATGAATAGATATGTGGTAAAGAGTGCGTTTGACAAAACTTAGGTTGGTGATCAGACATAGCATGTCACCGGTTTCCAGATATAAAAAGAGGAGACTGATAACGTACAATGTTCCTGGTTATGTCATAGTTCTGAGGAAAATGAAGATTCATTTAACATGTTCTATGCTGCCCTGTTCTTCATGATTAGAGAACTGAATATCCTTCAGCTAAATTTATAATAATCCATGTCGCTTTAGAATCAATTAACTTATGGCATTCAAAATGAGAATATATCAATATAATTTGGCATTGTATACTTACAAAGCTTAGAGAAATATTTATATCCTGAGCAACATAATCTATAGAGCTGCTAATACAATTTTTTTTTTTTTTTTTTTTTTTTATATGGAGAGAACGCCCTGTTAAAATGTTTATGATGCTTATAGAAATTCAAAATTCAACTTTATACTTGTGGTAGATATCAATTGTATCCCCCTTCAGAAGGGGCCTAGGCCTAAATCTGGATAAACGTTTCGCATTCCGCATTCGCAATCGCATCGCATTCTCTCTCTCTCACTCTCTCACTTCTCTCTCCTCTCTCTCTCTCACTCTCTCTCTCTCTCTTTTCTCTCTCTCACTCTCCTCTCTCTCTTTCTCTCTCTCTCTCCTCATCTTTTCTCTCTCTCTCTCTCTCTTTCCTTTATCTTCTCTCTCTCCTCTCTCTCATCGTTGAACTTTCTCTCTCTCTCTACTCTCTCTTTTGCTCTCTCTCTCTCATCTATCTCCCTCTCTCACTTCTTCACTCTCTCTGCTCCTCTCTCTCATCTTTCTTTCTTTCTTCTCTCACTCTTCTCTCGTCTTTCTCTCTCACTCTTTGCTTTTCTCTCGTCTCTCGCTCTCGTCTCTCTCTTTCTTCTCACGTCTCTTCTCTCCTCTCTCTCTCTCCTCTCTCTCTCCTCTCTCTCTCTTTTCTGTCTTTCTCTCTCTCATCCTCTCTCTCTCATTCTTTCTCTCACTCTCTCTTATCCTCTCTCTCTCTCTTTCTCTCCTCTCTTTCTCTTCTTCTCTCTCCTCTCTTTCTCTCTCTCACTTCTCTCTCTCTCTTTCTTTCTCCTCTCTCTCGTTTCTCTCTCTCTCTCTCTCTCTCTCTCTTCTTCTCTTTCTTACTCTCTCTCTCTCTCTCTCTCTCATCTCTCTCTCTCCTCTCTCTCTCTCTCTCCTCTCTCTCTTCCCTCTCTCTCCCCCTCCTCTCTCCCTCTCTCTCTCCGCTCTCTCCTCGCGCTCCCCCTCTCTCACTGCCTCTTGTGTGTGTTTATTATATTATTATTTATTTTTTTAATTCTTTATTTCGAAATAATGGAATAAGCACTCATGTGCTATTTTTACAACAATTCCCTGGCTTGTAAGTTAAGTTTTGTAGCATCCACACTGCCTCTCTCCTCGCATCACAATGTGGCCTACTCTACCGAAAAGCGGAACGGGGATTTAAAGTGTGCACAAGATGTTCTGCGTGCGTTTGCACACGTGACCTTGGTTTAATAGTCTCATCCGAAGGATTTGTGAGGTGGGGTAGGTGGGGGAGTCGGAGTCTGCACTTGGATATTAACTCCAATAGAAAAATCCATTGATGGGAATCAAAATCGGGTCAGAAGATCACGAGCGCAACACCCTAACCACCAGGAAATCGCCATGTGTGTGTGTGTGTGTGTGTGTGTGTGTATGTTTTGTCTCTTTATCTACAACTCTCTTACTGCTGTCTTCCATGCCCGCCTGATCTCTTCTTCTGCTGTTGCCTCTCTCTGTATGTCTCCGTCTCCGTATTTCTCTCTGTTTTTCGGTAGGTCTGTCTGTCTGACGTCTGTCCTGTCCTGCTGCCTGTTGTCTGTCTGTCTGTCTGTCCTCACAGATCTTCTGATAAGAATAATAAAACCAAGGCGTAAGTGAACGCAGAGCAGAACGTTCACACACGACTTAAAACCTGTTCTGCTTTTAGAAAGAGTTAGGCTATTATGTGCCGGTAGGGATCGGAATGACAAAAAATACTAAACTGCCAATGCGCACGGGATTGGATGTACAACACACAGATGCTTTATTCCATTATCCTGGAATGAGAATAAATGAGACCGACGACAAACTGTTCTTGCTCCAAACACCAAAGGCAAGAAGCAGGCTCCCCAGCATCCACACCTCTCTCCTGCACCACACCATTATTCCATTGCTTCATCAGGGCGAGAGAACTCCATGGTGTGTGGCTTGGGATGGGGTAACTACCTACGGGCGCCATC
The DNA here is from genome assembly GCA_028751875.1 of Rapana venosa. Classification (NCBI taxonomy): domain Eukaryota; kingdom Metazoa; phylum Mollusca; class Gastropoda; order Neogastropoda; family Muricidae; genus Rapana; species Rapana venosa. The sequence continues at coordinate 21,377,554 of CM054157.1, forward strand.
TTCTAGATTGTCAAACATGTCCAGCATAAAAGCCATCAAAGCATTTTCACTTTCAAAGCAATTTTTTACTGATGCTTTTGCGTTGTGTTCACCAGATTATAGTTTGAACTTCCCGAAAGAATCCGACATGTTGCGCCTGATAGAAGTAAGCATACCCGAGTTTCTGCACTATCAACAATCTGGGTTTTCAGACTCCAGTACTGGGTTTTGTCTCCGCTTATGGTGTGGCTTTCCCACAGCCTGGGGACGGTGCTGACTGAGGTGACGGCTACTTTGACATGTTGGGGAACTGTTTTCTGGTTGACAAGTTTCCTTTCCCCTGTGTAGAGTTGCCCAGTGCCATCATCATCACGACATGGAGAGTCTAACGAGGTGACAGCTACCCCGCCACGTGGCCTGTGCCGTCAGTGGACGCTAAGCCAGGGGATTACCTGGGGTAGGAAGGGGGAGGAGAGGCAGGTGGCTCTCTACTCGGGTGTGCCTTTGTCTCCACAGATAATAATTTATGTGGACACACAGTATGTGTCTGTATACACATGTGTTTGTATACACAGGCGTGTCTGTATGCACCAGTGTGTGTGTCTGTATGCACCAGTGTGTGTGTGTGTGTATGCACCAGTGTGTGTGTCTGTATGCACCAGTGTGTGTGTCTGTATGCACCAGTGTGTGTGCGTGTGTCTGTATGCACCAGTGTGTGTGTCTGTATGCACCAGTGCGTGTCTGTATGCACCAGTGTGTGTGTGTCTGTATGCACCAGTGTGTGTGTGTCTGTATGCACCAGTGTGTGTGTGTGTCTGTATGCACCAGTGTGTATGTGTGTCTGTATGCACCAGTGTGTGTCCGTATGCACCAGTGTGTGTGTGTGTCCGTATGCACCAGTGTGTGTCTGTATGCACCAGTGTGTGTGTCTGTATGCACCAATGTGTGTGTGTCTGTATGCACCAGTGTGTGTGTGTGTGTCTATGCACCAGTGTGTGTCTGTATGCACCAGTGTGTGTCTGTATGCACCAATGTGTGTGTGTCTGTATGCACCAGTGTGTGCGTGTCTGTATGCACCAGTGTGTGTGTGTGTGAGTGTCTATATTGCACCAGTGTGGTGTGTGTGTGTGGTGTGTGTGTTGTCTGTATGCACCAGTATGTGTGTGTCTGTATGCACCAGTGTGTGTGTGTGTCTGTATGCACCCGTGTGTGTGTGTCTGTATGCACTAATGTGTGTGTGTCTGTATGCACCAGTGTGTGTGTCTGTATGCACCAGTGTGTGTGTGTGTCCGTATGCACCAGTGTGTGTGTGTGTCTATATGCACCAGTGTGTGTGTGTCTATATGCACCAGTATGTGTGTGTCTATATGCACCAGTGTGTGTGTGTCTGTATGCACCAATGTGGTGTGTGTCTGTATGCACCAGTGTGTGTGTCTGTATGCACAAGTGTGTGTGTGTGTGTGTGTGTGTGTGTGTGTCTGTATGCACCAGTGTGTGTGTGTGTGTCTGTATGCACCAGTGTGTCTGTCTGTATGCACCGTGTGTGTGTGTGTCTGTATGCACCAGTGTGTGTGTGTGTGTGTGTGTGTGTGTGTGTGGTGTGTGGTGTGTGTGTGTGTGTGTGTGGTGAGTGTGCGTGTGCGTGTGTGTATGCACCAGTGTGTGTGTTGTGTGTGTGTATGCACCAGTGTGTGTCTGTATGCACCAGTGTCTGTATGCACCAGCGTGTGTCCGTATGCACCAGTGTGTGTCCGTATGCACCAGTGTGTGTGTCTGTATTCACCAGTGTGTGTCTGTATGCACCAGTGTGTGTCTGTATTCACCAGCATGTGTCTGTATGCACCAGTATGTGTCTGTATGCGCCAGTATGTGTCTGTATGCGCCAGTATGTGTCTGTATGCACCAGTATGTGTCTGTATGCACCAGTATGTGTCTGTATGCACCAGTGTCTGTATGCACCTGTGTGTGTGTCTGTATGCACTAGTATGTGTCTGTATGCACCAGTATGTGTCTGTATTCACCAGCATGTGTCTGTATTCACCAGCATGTGTCTGTATGCACCAGCATGTGTCTGTATGCACCAGTGTGTGTGTCTGTATGCACCAGTGTCTGTATGCACAAGTGTGTGTCTGGATGCACCAGTATGTGTCTGTACGCACCAGTATGTGTCTTTAAGCACCAGTGTATGTCTGTATGCACCAGCATGTGTCTGTATGCACCAGCATGTGTCTGTATGCACCACATGTGTCTGTATGCATCAGCGTGTGTCTGTATGCACCAGTGTCTGTGTCTGTGTGCCCCAGTGTATGTGTCTGTACGCACCAGTATGTGTCCGTATGCACCAGCATGTGTCTGTATGCACCAGTGTGTGTCTGTATACATCAGTGTCTGTGTCCGTGTGCACCAGTGTATGTGTCCGTATGCACCAGTATGTGGCTGTATGCACCAGTGTATGTCTGTATGCACCAGTATGTGTCTGTATGCGCCAGTATGTGTCTGTATGCACCAGTGTGTGTCTGTATACATTAGTGTCTGTGTCTGTGTGCACCAGTGTATGTGTCCGTATGCACCAGTATGTGGCTATATGCACCAGTGTATGTCTGTATGCACCAGTATGTGTCTGTATGCACCAGTGTGTGTCTGTATGCACCAGTATGTGTCTGTATGCACCAGTATGTGTCTGTATGCACCAGTGTGTGTCTGTATGCACAAGTGTGTGTCTGTATGCACAGGTATGTCTGTATGCGCCAGTATGTGTCTGTATGCACCAGTGTGTGTGTCTGTATGCACCAGTGTGTGGTCTGTATGCACCAGTATGTGACTGTATGCACAAGTGTGTGTCTGTATGCACAGGTATGTCTGTGTGCACCAGTGTGTGTCTGTATGCACCAGTGTGTGTCTGTATGCACCAGTATGTGTCTGTATGCACCAGTATGTGTCTGTATGCACCAGTGTGTGTCTGTATGCACCAGTATGTGTCTGTTTGCACCAGTGTGTGTCTGTATGAACGAGTGTGTGTCTGTATGCACCGGTATGTGTGTCTGTTTGCACAGGTATGTGTGTCTGTGTGCACAGGTGTGTGTGTCTGTTTGCACAGGTGTGTCTGTACTCACAGGTGTGTGTCTGTACACATATATTTGTATCTGTCTACGCGCGCGCTCGTGTGTGTGTGGTGTGTGTGTGTGTGTGTTGTGTGTGTGTGTGTGGGTGTGTGTGTGTGGTGTGTGTGTGTGTGTGTGTTTGTGTGCACAACCAGGTGAAGTGTAGCCACAGTCTGACGCCAACCTGTCAGGTTGCAGTCCTGCCGCAGGTACACCTGTTGAGCTGTACACGCTAGCTGTCAAAGACCTGCTCTGCCTTTCCTTATAATAATAATAATAATAATAATAATGATAATGTTCACTGTTCACTGTTCACTGGTCCCGTAACCCGCCAGGGTCGTAGGGGCGCTGCATGGTGGACGAACGGTGGACCAGCTGGCTCCACTTAGCGCGGTCGTGGGCGAGTGCCTGGGTGACACTGAAGTCCTCCCCTGTCCAATCACAGATGTCGTCGGCCCACTTTCTCCTCTGTCTGCCCCGTCTCCTCTTCCCCTGGACTGTTCCTTGCAGGATGGTCTTTGCAAGTCTTCTGAGCGTGTTACGTGCCCATACCATCTGAGTTCCTCTTTTTCGCCGTGGTCCCGTAGGTCTCATAGTCCCGCACTTGTTGAGTGATCATTCTGCGGACTTCATTGTTGGTGGAATGGTCCTTGTATGAGGTGCCCAAAGGGGCCTTCTGACGCAAACTCCCTTTCAAATCTTGGATCCTCCTTTGTAGTCTGCGTTCAGTGTCCATGCCTCACATGCGTTAAAGCATGATTGAGGTGACTAGCGCGTTAGTAACTTTACCTTGGTTCCGAGAGGGATGTTTCTGTCTCTCCATATGGTCTTCAGTCTTGCCATTGCTGCTGCAGTTTTGGCCGCTCTTGCTAGGATTTCGGTCTTCGATCCCTCCTCACTTTTGATGGTCCAAAGTACTTGAAATGGTCAACTGTCTCCCTTCTTTCCGCTGGGGTGATCTTGGGGGTGATTGCTGGCATGTTTGACTAGTTGGGTTTTTTTCGGCGTGATTTGCTGATGACACATCCCTCTATTGTAGTGATTCTGACCCCCACAGACTTACACTCAAACTTCAAACAGTATTGACAGATTGAGTTACTTGGACTCAGCTAAACATCAAAATTATTAATTTCCAGATGGTACATGAAATAAGGCAATGTAATGCTTTTTTCATCAAGCCATCTATCTAAGAACAAGTTTTTAAATGATTTATATGTCCATATGTCCCTAAATACTCGAACAACTAAGTGTTATTTATGTGTGTATAAGCAAGACCCAAAGAGACAAAAGATGAAAGGTATATTCCAACCTCTGTTGTAGTAAAAAGGATTTGGAGAAGTGACTCCCACAGAGTTTCTGGGTGTAATTATTGACAAAATCTTACTTGATGGCCTCGTGATGCGGTAGGAAAACGTCTCGCATTTGCCTATAGTTGACTCGTTCATTCTCTTTGGGACAGCTGCTTGAAACAATTTTAAAATTGATTTCATAGGATTATATAAAAGCGCACTGAAACTTGTTCTATTCAAATCAGTTCCTAACCATCAACGATTATATAGCTAACAAATATTATACCTTCAAAAAAACAGACTTTATCTAAATAAAGCTCTATTTGTACAGAAAGTTGTCAATGGAAAATGTCCTCCAAGTCACCATAGTTCAAAGTCAATGAACACAGACATGAATCATCTACTAACATTTCCGAGGACCAAGAAATAATCTTTACAAAACAAGCTTCTTGTACTAGGTAGTGAATTTATGGAACAAGCTACCAAAAACGCTTAAAATGTATATCAAATTAAATCATAGTTCAAAACACAGCTAAAAAGCATCTAATGCATGAATGCCTTAGGAATTGGTCTAATAGGCAAATCAACCATGACTAACTATGGCAAATCAACCATCTTACAATTTATCAAGCACTTACTGCATTTCTAAAATTACATTTCAAGTATGTCTATACTGTGACTAGAAAATCTCACTGCCAAATTCATTACGCTGCATGTGTGTGGAGGGAGGGGGTAGAAGGAAAGAGCCACTAATTATGCAAAGAAGTATGAGTACTTCTATACAAGCTTCGGATATAATTACAATTTTAAAAACAAACATGGAGAGGAGAATTTTTGTAATGGTACAACTGTAGAAAACTAGATATTGTGACGTCTCTCTCTCTCTCTCTCTCTCTCTCTCTCTCTCTCTTCTCTCTCTCTCCTCCTCTCTCTCTCTCTCTCTTCTCAATCCTCTCCTCTCCTCCCTTTTTTCTTGTCCAATTCAATAGGTTTATCGTGGATGTTGTTCTTATTGCAGTTATAGATGAGATTATTAGTTACTATTATAAAGCGATATTGGTTTAGTTGATAGTCCAGCTGATTATGGGCTTTTGATTTTTGTATGTATAGGGGTTTACTGTTTGAATAATTGTGTATTTGTTATCATTTTTCATGTGATTGGACTGTGGCTTTCTCCCTCCCCTTTGGTACTCCACCCCACCCTCATCTTTCCATGCTTTTTTGTTTATTACGTTGTGTTGTTGTCTCATGGTGATGGGATTATTTGTTTATATTGTTTCTCATGTGATGGGTGATGGTTGTTATTATTTGTATCTCTATTTATAATTATCATTATCAATGTCTTATTTGACTTATTTTGCTTGTTTGGTGTTATTGTGTGAATATTTTATATTTAAAAGCCTTATTTGAAGGAGTATGAGCGATAATTATCAGACACGTTTGCTGGGTGGAGGGGAGAGGAGAGAGTCGTGAAGAAGGCAGCATTCTGTGTCAGTAATGACGGCAACGAATGCCTTGTGTTTTCTAAACGTCTGGGTCTCTGTAACCTGTTTATTAATCTATAAAGTTTGAACGTGAAAGAATGATGATTTAGTAGGTGAAAACTAATTTGTTTGTCCTGACGTTTTTATTGATTTGATTTTTGTTAATTATTAAAGAATTCTTATTTTAAGTTGAGTGTTCTAGGCGTTCGTGCGGCAAGTGTGCAGGTGTGTATGAGTATGTATGTGCGTGTGTATGTATATGTGTGTAATTTGTATTTTCCAATGTATTAGCTTTCGATTTTTTCTCTTTTTTTACAGGCTTAATTTATTTGGTAATGGTTGCAATAAGGCAGTATTTCAGTCTTGGTTTTTTTTTTAAAAAACGGTCATTGTTATAGTTATTATGTAACACAGTCTTTCTTTTAGTTATATGTACACATTGTTTACAGTTATTCTGTACACATTCTGTGTTACCAGTCTTTCTGTACACATTCTTTGTTACAGTCATTTCTGTACACAAACTTTGTTACATATATACTGTTACACAGTCTTTGTTACGGTTTCTGTATACAATCGTTGTTACCCTGTCTTTGTAATTCATTCTGGACACATCTTTGGTATACAGTTATTCTGTCACTGTCTTTTTACGCCATTCTGTACACAGTCTTTTTTACAGCCATTCTGTACACAGTCTTTTTTACAGTCATTCTGTACACAGTCTTTGTTACAGTCATTCTGTACACAGTCTTTGTTACAGTCATTCTGTACACAGTCTTTGTTACAGTTATTCTGTACGCAATGTGTGTTACAATTATTCTTTACACAGTCTCTGTTACACAATCTTTGTTACAGTCATTCTGTACACAATATCTGTTACAGTCATTCTGTACACAGTCTTTGTTACAGTTATTCTGTACACAGTCTTTGTTACAGTCATTCTGTACACAGTCTTTTTTACAGCCATTCTGTACACAATCTGTGTAGCAGGACTCTCCACTGGAACTTCTGGTCTGCTCTTCCTCTGCACAACATCTCCTTCATCACCCTGTCCTCTACCTGCTGAAGTCACCTCACTCACGCTGTCATTTCAATCATCTCCTGCCTCAGCAAGGCCTTATCCATATCTGTTTACTTGAGTGCGCGGTGTCTGGCCATAGGGTAAAGCTCAGATTTCATATCTGAACAGAACATCGATCTGACTTTTCTCACAGAAACCTGCTAAACCCACAATGGTCATGAACCAACAATACAACATACTTGACACCTCCTGGCTACAAAACCTCTTTCTTTTCACGACTCTCCCGTGGATGGTGGCATCGCGGTCATCTACAAAGACACACTGCAACCAGCTCTTCTTTCTGCCACTCCCTTCCTTTCTCACATTGGAATCTTTCAAGAGTCTGTGTACTCTACTTCAACTACTGGCCTTTCTGATTACTTTCTGCTGTCTTTACCGTCCATCTACCAGCGTAAAAACAATCCTAAACATCTTCAGTTTTCATAGTGTTTCTGTCGCTTCTTGATCACTAAAGCCCTCTCTTCCAGAAGGCTTATTCATCCTCGGCGACTTTTAACTTCCACTCTTCGAAACAGTCTTCTCCTGATTTCAAGCGTCTTTCTCTTTCTATGATCGAACCACTCTCTTTCCCAGCTGGTGAACGAACCAACTCACAGATCAGGTCATATCTTGACTGGGCTCATTACGATGTTTCAAGATCTTGTCACCACATCTGTATCTGTTCACTGATGAAAACTACTTTCTGATCATTTCCGCTGTTTTTTTTCGCTAAAACATTGCCAAAGTACTATCATAAAGAATAAAGTATGTCACCCGTCGCACCTCAAGGATATAGATATTCAAACTTTCTCTTCACAAGCTGCGAAAGGCCTTATCCCAAACCTTGAAACAATAACCCTCTAAAACACGACATGATATTCTCAGACTGACTGCTTGGCATGTATGAGCACGCATCTCCCACTGACGTCTCCTGCCTGATTAGGCCATGTGCGCCTGGTACACCCATGACATCTGTCGCAAAGCACAAACGCAGGCATATAGATCAGCAGTGGTGAAAGCAAAAACGAAAATTAATAAGCAGCTCTTTCAAAAACAAGTAAACAAAGTCAAATCTTTAATTCTTTCAGAAAAACCAATTGTATTACTCTTTTCAAGTTCTTGATGCCAGTCTATGATCTCTCTTTTTCATCACATCTACTCTTCTTGGATCTGTTGAAGGCAAGCCCTCTGCCTTCAATCCACAACCACTCTGAAACTGTCCTTCTATTTTTAAGCTTCTTTTCTGAATAAGTCTATAACATTCGCTCCAAACTGGTCAGACTCCTTTCCAACCTGTACTTCTGATCCCAATTCTCTTGCATCTCTCCTTTTCTCTCATCCGACAAGTGAGAAAGAAATCATGACAATTCGAAGAACTGACTATAAAGTCATGTGGGATCTTGATCCCATACCTGCTTCTCTGTTCACACAGTGCATACCAAACTCATACCCGTATCATGAAAATAGTAAAACTTCATTCTATTGGTTCAGGAAATTGTACCATCAGCTCCAAAATGCTATAGTCACATCTCTACTCAAAAAAGTGACCTTGCCCTTAACAATTCTGAAGATTATAGCCTGTTATCAATCTACCTTTTATTTCGAAAGTCTCAGAAAATATTAGTTCTCCAACAATCTTCTTCCTGAGTTTCAGTTGCCTTCGCTTCCAACCACGTATAAAACCTCCCTAGTAAACACTTTAACGTGCTTCTACTCGTTTCTGACCTCAGGGAAAATCTCCCTTCACTTACTTGATTATCAGCAGCCTTTGATACTATAGACACTCAATTCTTTCTCCCGTCTTCAAAAACGTTTGGTGTTGCTGGCACAGCCCTCACCTGGTTTTATTCATACCTTACTGACCGATTCCAGACAGTGGCAGTAAACAAGATTCAATTCAATACCTGCTAAAGTTGTAATGCGGAGTCCACAGGGATCAGATCTAGCCCCTATTCTTTTCCACTCTTTACACTGCCCCACTGTACCATATAATAAACGTATTTCAATTCAACCATATTTTTACGCAGATGGACTCTCAGATTCAAAGCAGTGTTACTCCTGAAAATCTGCCTTCTCTCCTCACAAAATATGCCCTTGCTTTGAAGATATTCAAAAATGGATGACACAGAATCAAATTACGCTAAATGCAGATTAAAAACTGAGCCAATGGATCGTAGGGACCAAAACACAAACTCTCTTCCATACAAACAGCTTCAATAAACTCGCAATACATCAGTCCCTCTATCCACTGCTGTGACGTATCTAGGTGTCGTTATTGACACACAACTCTCTATGAAAAAAATTAACTCACCAGACCTGTCAGTCGTGCTACTATCAATTACGGCGTATTAGTGCAATTCTGGAAAGTACCTGTCCACGATTGCAACAGCCAAACTTGTCACTTCTCCTCATTCTTTCACGGTCTGGACAATTGCAATTCTCTTTGTTCTGGTCTGCGCATCATCTATCCACTCCTTCAAGTATACAAAACTCCGAAGCTCGATGGTTTCAGAAAGAAAAATCTGGAGCTTATTACTTCTCTCTTGAGTTCGCTCCCTGGCTGTGTGCCTCAGAGGTAATTTATAAGATCAGTACCCTCTGTTTTAAATGTCTCACAAAACTTCACCTTACCTTGTGAAGGTTCTTTAATGTACACTCCTTCACGTTCCTCCGCTCTGCTGCAGATTACCTTGTGCCTAGGAATACCTAGATTCAACCAATCCACCGCTTCTTTCTCTATTTCGGCGTCCATCGACCGGGATTATGAGCTTCCCCCTCTCTCTTCGCCAGAAACCTTGTTATGACACTTTTAAACTCCAGCCTCTAAGACATATTTTATTCAAACCTAAGTTCCCCCCTCCTGTGTCATATTCAGAGCTATCCCACCTTTCTACTAACCTATGTCTATCACCCTGCTCAAAGTATACGACATGTGTGAGTGTGTTTTGTGTGCTTGTGTAAAACATTTGACTATTGCAATTTTATTTCTTAGATTTGGGTCTGCAGCGTACTATGTTTGCATATATCTTGTTTGTTTAAACTTATGATTATCTATCATTGATTGCCTATGACTGTGTAAGATATATGTTGTTTATTATTATTATTTTCTATTATTATTCGTATATTCTTCTCTCTTCTTCCATCTTTTCTTCTTTTCTTCTTCTTCATTCTTCTTCTTATTATAAGAAAGCAAAAAAATTGGGTGGCCTCAGGGTCGCCAGCCTTTCATGTCATTTCATGTCAGCAATGTGTGTGTGTGTGTGTTTGTGTGTGTGTGTGGGTGGGTGTGTGCATTTGGAAGTGTTAGACTATTACTCGCTATTGTTGCTGACTGTGTAGAATGAGTTGAGTGCAAGGCTTTGTTTTGTCTGTGCAAGATACAGCGCTATATAAATTCCATTTTTATTATTATTATTATTATTATGTATTATTATTATTTATTATTGTTATTATTATTATTTCATGGGTTTCTCGTCCCATCCGACCACGAAGGGCCATATCAGGCCGCCTCCCATTCAATTCAGTATTCCAGTATCAGTCACCAAGCTATAAAACCTGTTCCCCCCACTCTCCTCAAACTTCGGCCACTGCAAGCTGAAATGGCCACCCAAATGCATAGTACCGCAAATCACTTTCCTCCCACAAGCCATTCAAACCATGCCTATGCTAGATGAAAAACCCGCTATTTCGATCGATCATCATCCCAGCCACAAAAAAGCACAAAAAAATACCAAATAAACTGAACATATACAATGAAAAATGCACATACATCCTCATAGGTGGAAATGCTTTAAACTCCTGACCAATGCCAAAAAGGTTATATTCTGAGCGGGACATTCTCTCTACCCCCCATCCCAGCGTATCAACAGCACAAACCTGGTCGCCAGAACAAAAAAAAATTAAGATAGGTTTCCACTAAATAATACATTGTAAGGAATGCTGACATAGACAAGGGATAGCAACTGGATGCAGAGGAGCAAGCAAGAGAGATGCCAGAAAGGTAAGGCGGAAGGCAGAACAGATAGTTTAGGGATATGATAGAAAAGGGAAGATTCAGCAGTTTCCAGATGGGTGGCCAGGCCTTATCCTGAAGCGCCTCCGGCATCCCACGGGGTTGCCGGCCCATTCCTCCAAACCAGTTCACCCAACTTCCACAATGAAAAACGTATAAGGATATTCACAAAAACTCCATGAATAACCATTTATATCACCACAATCCATGGAAAGGTATCCATCCCCGAGACCCCCCGCAATCTCACACACACACACAACACAGACACGCACGCTGCTCGCGCGCTCACACACACACACAGAACTGCCCCTGGTTAGCCCCTCCCTTGTGCAAACTCTCAGTCAGTGGAATCTGGCCTAGCAAAATGGCTACTGATAAGACACAAAGTAAGATTATTCATGGAAGATTATTCAATACAATGCAGCGCACGGTTATACCCAAAAACCACAAAAACAAACTATGCCCTGATGTCCAAAGGACACCAGTAATGGCGGAAATAGAAGATACCAGAAAAAGTAACCGTGCATAAAATCTCCAAACGTCGATTTCTCTTGCTGTTGATCCCCACAATAAATAACGTTTGCTATAGTTATTCTATACACAGTCTTTGTTACACAATCTTGGTTAGAGTTACTCTGTACAAAGTCTTTGTTACAGTTATTCTGTACACAGTCCTTTTTACAGTTATTCTGTACAGTCATTGTTACAGTTATTCTGTACAGTCATTGTTACAGTTATTCTGTACAGTCATTGTTACAGTTATTCTGTACAGTCCTTTTTACAGTTATTCTGTTGACCAGTCATTGTTACAAGTTATTCTGTACAGTCTTTTTTACAGTTATTTCTGTACCAGTCATTGTTACAGTTATTCTGTACAACGTCTTCTGTTACAGTTATTCTGTACAGTCATTGTTACAGTTTATTCTGTACCACGTCCTTTTTTACAGATATTCTGTACAGTCATTGTTACAGTTTATTCTGTACAGTCATTGTTACAGTTATTCTGTACTTAGTCCTTTTTACAGTTATCTGTTACAAGTCTTTTACAGTTATTCTGTACAGTCATTGTTACAGTTATTCTGTACAGTCCTTTTTACAGTTATTCTGTACAGTCATTGTTACAGTTATTCTGTACAGTCCTTTTTACAGTTATTCTGTACAGTCATTGTTACAGTTATTCTGTACAGTCCTTTTTACAGTTATTCTGTACAGTCATTGTTACAGTTATTCTGTACAAGTCTTTGTTACAGTTATTCTGTACAAATCTTTGTTACAGTTATTGTTACAGTTGTTCTGTATACAGTCTTTGTTAAGTCATTCTTGGCACAGCCTTTGTTACAGTAATTCTGAATACAGTCTTTGTTACAGCAATTGTTTGGCACAGTTTTTGTTACAGTCATTATATACACAGTTTTTGTTACAGAAATTCTGGGCTCAGCCTGTGCTACAGTTATTGTATGTAGTCTTTGTAATAGTCATTGTGTGACCAGTCTTTGTTACAGTCATTGTGTGAACAGTCTTTGTTACAGTCATTATGTGAACAGTCTTTGTTACAGTCATTGTGTGAACAGTCTTTGTAATAGTCATTGTGTGACCAGTCTTTGTTACAGTCATTGTGTGAACAGTCTTTGTTACAGTCATTGTGTGAACAGTCTTTGTTACAGTCATTATGGGAACAGTTTTTGTTACAGTTATTGTATGTACAGTCTTTGTAAAAGTTATTGCATTACAGTCTTTGTTACAGCCATGGTATGTACAGTTTTTGTTAGTTATTGTATGTACAGTCTTTGTTACAGTCATTTTGTACACAGTCTTTGTTACAGTAAATTTTGTACACAGTCTTTTGTTCACATCATTGTATGTACGTCTTTGTTTCATTCATGAATGTAGACTTTGTTACAGTCATGTATGTACAGTCTGTTTACAGTATTGTATGTACAGTCTTTTGTTACAGTCATTGTATGTACGTCTTTGTTTTACTTTAATTAGTCACACTTCGTTGTTACAGTCATTGTATGTACAGTCTTTGTTACAGTTCATTGTTTTTTAATTGGGTACAGTCTTTGGTACATTCAATTAGTACACTTCTTTGTTACAGTCATTGTAGGTACAGTCTTTGTTTCAGTATTGTAGTACAGTCTTTGTTACAGTCATTGGATGTACAGTCTTTGTTACAGTCATTGTATGTACAGTCTTTGTTACAGTCATTGTATGTAAAATCTCTGTTACAGTCATTGTATGTACAGTCTTTGTTACATTCATTTTGTACAGTCTTTGTTACAGTCATTGTATGTACAGTCTTTGTTACAGTCATTGTATGTACAGTCTTTGTTACAGTCATTGTATGTACAGTCTTTGTTACATGCATTGTATGTAAAATCTCTGTTACAGTCATTGAATGTAAGTCTTTGTTACAGTCATTGTATGTACAGTCTTTGTTACAGTCATTGTATGTACAGTCTTTGTTACATGCATTGTATGTAAAATCTCTGTTACAGTCATTGTATGTACAGTCTTTGTTACAGTCATTGTATGTACAGTCTTTGTTACAGTCATTGTATGTACAGTCTTTGCTTCAGTCATTTTGTACACAGTCTTTGTTCAGTCATTTGTACACAGTTTTTGTTTACTGTCATTTTGTAACAGTCTCTGTTACAGTCATTGTATGTACAATCTCTGTTACAGTCATTGTATGTGCAGTCAATGTTACAGTCATTTTGTACACAGTCTTTGTTACAGTCATTGTATGTACAGTCTTTGTTACAGTCATTGCATGTACAGTCTTTGTAACAGTCATTGCATGTACAGTCTTTACCACAGCCCAGATACATTCAACAAGGCTATTTTTGTGGAATAAATATGTCAAAGATTCCAGGGCAGCTTATCGATTTCGTTCTGTTTTTAGCCAGCAAAATGAATGCACGTGCCTTGTGAGAGATATATCAACCAATCCTTACACAGAAAAAAATACATCAAACCAAAAAAGATACGTGATTAAATAATCTGTATAGGAGACTTGAATGTTCTAAATATCTTCAATAGGTCCAGGCATTCAGGGCAGGCAGTTAGCGGAGGCAACAATGGAAACTAACAGGCCTCCTGTCGCTCCAACAACTATAAAATATTGCAGTCAGCTCTCACTGCTGTCTTCGCTGCCATAGCCTTGTGTTGAGCTGTAAGGATGTAGAGGCTGTAAAGGCTGTTAGGGCTGTAGGCTGTGGGGCGTAAGGATTGTAAGGCTGTAAGGATGTAAGGCTGTAAAGAGTAGGGCTGTAGGATGTAGGACTGTAAGGCTGTAAAGACGTAGGGCTGTAAGGATTGTAGGGCTGTAAGGGGATGTAGGGCTGTAGGTTGTAGGGCTGTTAGGATGTAGGACTGTAAGTATGAAGGGCTGTAAGGATGTAGGGCTGTAAGGATGTAGGGCTGTAAGGATGTAGGGCTGTAAGATAAAGGGCTGTAAGGATGTAAAGATGTAGGGCTGTAAGGATGTAGGGCTGTAAGATAAAGGGCTGTAAGGATGTAAGGATGTAGGGCTGTAATGATGTAAAAGATGTAGGGCTGTAAGATGAAGGGCTGTAAAGATGTAGGGCTGTAAGATTAAGGGCTATAAGGATGTAGGGCTGTAAAGAGGTAGGGCTGTAAGATGAAGGGCTGTAAGGATGTAGGGCTGTAAGGATGTAGGGCTGTAAAGATGTAGGGCTGTAGATGAAGGGCTGTAAGATGATGGGCTGTAAGGATGTAGGGCTGTTAAGAAGTAAAGATGTTAGAGCTGTAAAGATGTAGGCTGTAAGGATGTAAAAATGTAAGGCAGTAAAAGATGTGGGCTGTTAGGATGTAAAAATGTAGGGCTGTAGATGTAGGGCTGTAGGGTTGTAAGATATGTAGTTTTATGTATATTGTTTTGTATTTTTTTTTTTTTGTGTAGGGCTGTAAAAGTTCTTGGGCTGTAAGATATGTAAGGCTGTAAAGTGTAGGGCTGTAAAAGATGTAGGGCTGTAAGGATGTAAGGCTGTAAAGATGGGGCTTAAAGATGTTGGACTGTAAGGATTAAAGATGTAGGGCTGTAAGGATGTAGGGTTGTTAGGACGTAAGAAGTAGGGTTGTAAGGACGTTAAAGATGTAGGGCTGTAAGGATGTAAGGCTGTAAAGATGTAAGGCTGTAAGGATGTAGGGCTGTAAGGATGTAAAGATGTAGGGCTGTAAAGATGTAGGGCTGTGAAGATGTAGAGCTGTAAAGATGTAGGGCTGTAAAGATGTAGGGCTGTGAAAAGATGTAGGGATGTAAGGATGTAAGATGTAGGCTGTAAGGAATGTAGGCTGTGTAAAGTTGTAGGGCCTGTAAGATGTAGGCTGTAACAGATGTAGGGCTGTTAAAGATGTAGGGCTGTGAAGATGTAGGGCTTTTGTAGGATGTAAAGGATTGTGGGCTGTCAGGATGTATAGGCTGTATAGTTGTAGGCTGTAAAGATGTAGGCTGTAAAGATGTAGGGCTGTAAAGATGTAGGGCGGTAAGGATTGTAACGTTGTTGACTTTAAAGGATGTAGGATGTTAAGATGTTGGGCTGTATAGGGATTGGCTGTAAAGATGTAGGGCTGTAAAAGATGTAGGGTGTAAAGATGTAGGTGTCAGGATTTAGGCTGTAAGGATGTATGGATGTAGAGCTGTAAAGATGTAGGGCTGTAGGATGTAAGGCTGGAAAGTTGTAGGGCTGTATAGATGAAGGGCTTGTAAAGATATAGGGCTTTTTTTGTCAGGGATGTAGGGCTGTAAGATGAAGGCTGTAAGGATGTAAGGCTGTAAAGATGTAGGGCTTGTAATGACGTAGGGCTGTGCGGATGTAGGGCTAGTGTAAAATGAAGGGATGTGCGGCTGTAGCTGTAAAGGAGTATGTAGGTCGGTAAGGCCGTGGAGGGCTTGTAAGGATATAAGGATGTAGGGTTGTAGGATGCAGAGGCTGTTAGGGATTTTTAAGTTATTTGGCTAGTAAAAGCCTCTAAAGGTGTAAGGCTGTAGGATGTAGATGATGGTGGTTTTTTGAGTGGATTGGTAAGTCTGTCTAAGTTGGTAGGGTTATCAAGGTTGTAAATGGCAGTGAGGATGTTAGGTTTATAGGGCTGTATGGATGCAATAGGCTGTTTGGCTGTATGTATGTAAAATTGTTATGGATGTAAGGATGTAAGATGTAAAGGCTATAAGGGCTGGTAAGGGCTTGTATTGGCTGTATGGCTGACAAGATTAGAGGGGTAGGGTTTGAAGGTGTGTTTGGCTCGATGTGGTGGGTTGTATGGGTGGGTGGGCGGGTGGTTGGTAAGGTTGGTTGTTTGTTTAAGGCTTGTTAGGTTGAGTTAGTGTCGGTGAGCTTGGTGTTGATAAAGGTATGAGCTTGTTTGAGATTGTGTGTGGGTTGTTCAGTGGCGGGTATTGGCGCGTGGGTTTGTTTTGTTGGTGAGAGGAATTAGCTTGGGGTCAGTGGTTGTGATTTGTGATTTATTTTGGGTATGTGGTGTTCGATGTTTGACTTGTTGGGGGTGTCGCGGGTCCGGGAATGCGGGGCGAGCGGATGGGTTTGTGGGTAGGAAGGGTGGGTTGGTTGATATGGTTGCCCGGGTGAGCGGCAGCGGGGCGGGTGTTTTGTGGGCATATATGTCCTAATTTATTTGTTTTTTTTCTTTAGGTAGGTAGGAGGCATATGTTTCAATTCATTGTAGAGTATGAGGGGTCGACTATCTGTTTTTTTTTTCGTTTTTTTATAGCCTTGTAGATCTGTGCTGTGTTTGTTTTTGTTACCTTTTCATTATTGAATTTTTTCTATATACTTTTATTTGTTTTTTGTTTGTTCTTTCCTTTTTTATGATTGTTCTTTCCTTAAGTTATTTTTTGTTCTTTTTTTTATTCTGTTTTTTTTATTTAGTTATATTTTATCTTACTTTCTGTTAGCTTTTTTGTTTGTTGTGTGTTGTTAGCTCAATGTATTTTTTAACGTTTACTTGTCTGAGTTTTTGTTTGGCGTAGAGACGGGTTAATGCGGGTATGGCTGTTAAGATGTTAGGCTGCGGAAGTTGTAAGGTGGTTAATAATTCGTGGGCTGTAAGGATGGGGCTTGGTTTAAGGTCGGTTGAGTTGTTATGGAGGGTAGTTGGTTCCCAGCCTGTAAGGATGAAGGAGGGAACGGAGGGTGAGGCATTAGGGGTGGGTGTGGTGGGGTGGGGAGGGTATAGGGGAGACGAGAGGCTAAAGGGGGGCAGGGACCAGCGCAGAGGGGAGGGTGCAGGTGACAGGAATAAACACGGGGCGGAGCGCGCCGGCAGCGTGATGGGCTCGAGGGTCGAGAAACCATGCGGGGAGACGACCGCCGCGACGGAGCGGGCGGGACGGCCCGCCCCCCCTTTAGGCCGTTGGTAAGCTACGCCGCTCCTGGCCGTGGGCGGAGCAGGCTTACCTCTCACGTGTAATCGCCTGTTGAAGGGGTCTTCCCTGGAACTGTGTGTTGGCCTCCTTGTACTCCTGCGTTGCTGCTGTTCTGCCTGTATTCGATCTTCCTCCTTCCATCTGTCCTCTTCTCTTCTCACTTCCTTTCCCCCTCCTGCTCCTACTTTCCTCTCTCTGTCCTGTTCATGTCTCTTTTCTGTTTCCATCTTCTCTGCTAGTAAGTCTGTAGTAAGGATGTAGGGCTGGTATAAGGATGTAGGGCTGTAGGAGCTAGGGCTTTGTGAAGTAGATATTAAGGGGACTTGTAAAGATAAAGGTTAAAATCTACGGCTGTAAGGATGTAGGGTCTGTTAGGATCATGTAGGTCTGTAAGGATATTTGTAGGGTTTTCTATGAAAGGTGTAGGGCTGTAAGGATGTAGGGCCTGTAGTGATGCAGGCTGTAAGATATAAGGGCTGTAAAAGATATTCGGCTGTAAGTATGTAGGGCTTGTAAGATATAAGGCTGTAAAGATATAGGCTGTAATGAATGTTGGTCTGTAAGGATGTAGGTCTTGTTAAGGATTGTAGGGTTGTACGGAATCTAGGCGGTATAGGATGTAGGGGCTGTAAAGTTGCAATGGGCATGTAAGTTAGTTATTAGGCTGTACATGTTATTAAGGCTTTGTAAGGTTTGTAGGTCTGTATAGGATGATAGGGGTTGATTAGGATGTAGGGCTGTCTCCTGTAAGGATGTAGGCTGTAAGGATGTAGGGCTGTAAGGTTTAAGGATGTAGGGCTGTAAGATGTAGGCTTGTTAAGGATTTTGTAGGGGGCTGTTAGGAGGCAGGGCTGTAAGGATGTAAAATGTAGGGCTCTAAAACAATGTTAGGGCTGTAAGATGTAGGGTTTGTACGGATGTTGTTGTTGTTGTTGTTGCCTTCAATTTAACGTCCTTTTTGTTCACTCTAAGTGATATTGTCGGATGTAGGGCTGTAAGGATGTAGGGCTGTAAGGATGTAGGGCTTTGATAAGGATTGCTAGGGCGGTAAAGGGGATGCAGGGCTGTAAGGATGTAAAATTAGGGCTCTTCTAAAAATGTAGGGCTGTCAAGATTGTAGGGTTGTACGGATTGTAGGTGTAAGGATGGATGTAGGTGCTGTAAGGATGTAAGGTCTGGTAATGGATGTAGGGCTGTAAGGGATGTGTAGGGCTGTAAGGATGTAGAAGCTGTAGGATGTAGATTTTAATGCTGTATGTAGGAATGTAAAGGATGTAAGGATTTGATAGGATGTAAGGATATGTAAGGATATAGGGGATGTCAAGGATGTAGGGCTGTAGAGATGTACATCTTTAAGGACTTGTAGGGAATGTAAGCTGTAGCGCTTTTAAAGATGTAAGGCTGTTAAAAGATGTAGCGCTTGTTACGGATGTCAGCTTGTAAGGATTTGTAAGTATGTTTGGCTGTAGTGATGTTAGGATTATGGATGTAAGGGGGCTGGTTTTTTTAAAACAGGGGGCTTAAGGCTGTAGGGCTGTAAAGTATTGTAAGATTGTAATTGATGTAAGGCTTTAAAGGATGTAAGGATTTATAGGGTCTATGATTGTAAGGATATTAGGAGATATAAGGTTTTCAGGGATGTAGGTATGTAGGTATGTTAGGGATGTAAGTATGTAATGATGTAAGGTTGAAGAGGCTGCAAGTATAGAGGGATATAGGACTGTAAAAGTATATAGGGCTGTAAGGATGTAAGGCATTTAGGGTTGTTTTAAAGGAGATGTAGGGCTGAAGGGCTTGTAGTGATTGTAAAGTTGTTGGGATCGTATTGATGTTCATATGGATATTGGGGTCTTGTAAGGATGGTAAGGAATATAGGGGGTTATATGTATATAGTGTTGTAGGGTCTGTTTAGGGATATAAGTATTGTATGGGGCTGTTAGTATAGAGGGATATAGGGATTTATAGGATGTAGGCTGTAAGGATTGTGTTATGCAAATAGGGATTCAAGGATGTAGGGACTGTAAGGGATCTTAAGGTCGTAGGGAATGGTTAAGGGCTTTTTTAAGATGTAAGCATATGGGATGTAAAGATGTTTGGGCGATTAAGTATAGTAGGATATGATATAGGATGTAAGTACAAGGTTACATCTTAGATTTGAAATAAATGTGTTTTAAGGTGGGATTTAAAAAAGTATCATAAGTAGGCTTTTGGCGAAGGGATGGAGAGGTGAGATCATTTCAGTTCCACTGGCCTCAGAAATAGAGGAAGGAGCGACAGCCGACTGTGGACTTGGTTGAATCTCAAGCTATTCTCAAGCACAAGGCATCTGCAGCAGAGCGGAGAATTCGAGGAGTGTACAGTGTGAATGTAATTCACGAGGTAGGAGGGTTGCTGTTCTGATGGAGACATTTGTACCAGAGATGGTACTGATGTTATGTTTATCTCTGTGAACACAGGCAGCCAGTGGGAGAGAGAGTTGCTAAGAAAAGAGAGGTTTAATGTGCTAAGATTTTTTCTTTATGAGGACTATGTTAGGGTGGTTAGAGTTTTGTATTCGTTTTTGAAGCGAGTGGATTATAGTTGATGGATGGAGACCAGCCAGGAAGAAAAACTGCAATAATCCAGACATTGAGAGAATGAGAGGACGTTGATTAGTGTGGGATGTTTGCATCAGTGGACAGGTATTTTGAAACCTGCACTAGTACGCCGTAATTGTTAGTAGCAATGTCTCGACCCATGTTTTTTGTGGGGTGTGATAAAGTTTTGCATGGAGAGTGTGTTGATCGATAAAGGAACCACTAGATATTTCACTACAGTGGCTAGAGGGTACAGAACCGTATTGCCAATTCTATTGAAGCAGTTGTTGTTGGATGACAGTTTGTGTTTCGTAACCTACAAGCACCGGGAACTTAGGTTTTATACTACATTTAGCAAGTAATCTGTTCTGTATCATCCAATTTTGGATATCTTAAGCCAGTAGGACATATTAATCAAGGACAGACAAAGGAGGATTTTCAGGAGTATCTCACTGCTAAGAAATCTGACAGTCTTCTGCATTTAAATAAAATGATTGGCTTGATTCTGATAACGATTATTTTTATTTTTTTGTGAAAGTGTGAGCGTTTGCTGATGACACATCCCTCTATTGTAGTGATTCTGACCCCCACAGACTTACACTCAAACTTCAAACAGTATTGACAGATTGAGTTACTTGGACTCAGCTAAACATCAAAATTATTAATTTCCAGATGGTACATGAAATAAGGCAATGTAATGCTTTTTTCATCAAGCCATCTATCTAAGAACAAGTTTTTAAATGATTTATATGTCCATATGTCCCTAAATACTCGAACAACTAAGTGTTATTTATGTGTGTATAAGCAAGACCCAAAGAGACAAAAGATGAAAGGTATATTCCAACCTCTGTTGTAGTAAAAAGGATTTGGAGAAGTGACTCCCACAGAGTTTCTGGGTGTAATTATTGACAAAATCTTACTTGATGGCCTCGTGATGCGGTAGGAAAACGTCTCGCATTTGCCTATAGTTGACTCGTTCATTCTCTTTGGGACAGCTGCTTGAAACAATTTTAAAATTGATTTCATAGGATTATATAAAAGCGCACTGAAACTTGTTCTATTCAAATCAGTTCCTAACCATCAACGATTATATAGCTAACAAATATTATACCTTCAAAAAAACAGACTTTATCTAAATAAAGCTCTATTTGTACAGAAAGTTGTCAATGGAAAATGTCCTCCAAGTCACCATAGTTCAAAGTCAATGAACACAGACATGAATCATCTACTAACATTTCCGAGGACCAAGAAATAATCTTTACAAAACAAGCTTCTTGTACTAGGTAGTGAATTTATGGAACAAGCTACCAAAAACGCTTAAAATGTATATCAAATTAAATCATAGTTCAAAACACAGCTAAAAAGCATCTAATGCATGAATGCCTTAGGAATTGGTCTAATAGGCAAATCAACCATGACTAACTATGGCAAATCAACCATCTTACAATTTATCAAGCACTTACTGCATTTCTAAAATTACATTTCAAGTATGTCTATACTGTGACTAGAAAATCTCACTGCCAAATTCATTACGCTGCATGTGTGTGGAGGGAGGGGGTAGAAGGAAAGAGCCACTAATTATGCAAAGAAGTATGAGTACTTCTATACAAGCTTCGGATATAATTACAATTTTAAAAACAAACATGGAGAGGAGAATTTTTGTAATGGTACAACTGTAGAAAACTAGATATTGTGACGTCTCTCTCTCTCTCTCTCTCTCTCTCTCTCTCTCTCTTCTCTCTCTCTCCTCCTCTCTCTCTCTCTCTCTTCTCAATCCTCTCCTCTCCTCCCTTTTTTCTTGTCCAATTCAATAGGTTTATCGTGGATGTTGTTCTTATTGCAGTTATAGATGAGATTATTAGTTACTATTATAAAGCGATATTGGTTTAGTTGATAGTCCAGCTGATTATGGGCTTTTGATTTTTGTATGTATAGGGGTTTACTGTTTGAATAATTGTGTATTTGTTATCATTTTTCATGTGATTGGACTGTGGCTTTCTCCCTCCCCTTTGGTACTCCACCCCACCCTCATCTTTCCATGCTTTTTTGTTTATTACGTTGTGTTGTTGTCTCATGGTGATGGGATTATTTGTTTATATTGTTTCTCATGTGATGGGTGATGGTTGTTATTATTTGTATCTCTATTTATAATTATCATTATCAATGTCTTATTTGACTTATTTTGCTTGTTTGGTGTTATTGTGTGAATATTTTATATTTAAAAGCCTTATTTGAAGGAGTATGAGCGATAATTATCAGACACGTTTGCTGGGTGGAGGGGAGAGGAGAGAGTCGTGAAGAAGGCAGCATTCTGTGTCAGTAATGACGGCAACGAATGCCTTGTGTTTTCTAAACGTCTGGGTCTCTGTAACCTGTTTATTAATCTATAAAGTTTGAACGTGAAAGAATGATGATTTAGTAGGTGAAAACTAATTTGTTTGTCCTGACGTTTTTATTGATTTGATTTTTGTTAATTATTAAAGAATTCTTATTTTAAGTTGAGTGTTCTAGGCGTTCGTGCGGCAAGTGTGCAGGTGTGTATGAGTATGTATGTGCGTGTGTATGTATATGTGTGTAATTTGTATTTTCCAATGTATTAGCTTTCGATTTTTTCTCTTTTTTTACAGGCTTAATTTATTTGGTAATGGTTGCAATAAGGCAGTATTTCAGTCTTGGTTTTTTTTTTAAAAAACGGTCATTGTTATAGTTATTATGTAACACAGTCTTTCTTTTAGTTATATGTACACATTGTTTACAGTTATTCTGTACACATTCTGTGTTACCAGTCTTTCTGTACACATTCTTTGTTACAGTCATTTCTGTACACAAACTTTGTTACATATATACTGTTACACAGTCTTTGTTACGGTTTCTGTATACAATCGTTGTTACCCTGTCTTTGTAATTCATTCTGGACACATCTTTGGTATACAGTTATTCTGTCACTGTCTTTTTACGCCATTCTGTACACAGTCTTTTTTACAGCCTTTCTGTATCACAGTCTTTTTTACAGTCATTCTGTACACAGTCTTTGTTACAGTCATTCTGTACACAGTCTTTGTTACAGTCATTCTGTACACAGTCTTTGTTACAGTTATTCTGTACGCAATGTGTGTTACAATTATTCTTTACACAGTCTCTGTTACACAATCTTTGTTACAGTCATTCTGTACACAATATCTGTTACATGTCATTCTGTACACAGTCTTTGTTACAGATGATTGGTACACTGTCTGTGTTAAGTCATTCTGTACCACAGTCTTTTTTTTACAGCCATTCTGTAAACAGTCTGTGTAGCAGGACTCTCCACTGGAACTTCTGGTCTGCTCTTCCTCTGCACAACATCTCCTTCATCACCCTGTCCTCTACCTGCTGAAGTCACCTCACTCACGCTGTCATTTCAATCATCTCCTGCCTCAGCAAGGCCTTATCCATATCTGTTTACTTGAGTGCGCGGTGTCTGGCCATAGGGTAAAGCTCAGATTTCATATCTGAACAGAACATCGATCTGACTTTTCTCACAGAAACCTGCTAAACCCACAATGGTCATGAACCAACAATACAACATACTTGACACCTCCTGGCTACAAAACCTCTTTCTTTTCACGACTCTCCCGTGGATGGTGGCATCGCGGTCATCTACAAAGACACACTGCAACCAGCTCTTCTTTCTGCCACTCCCTTCCTTTCTCACATTGGAATCTTTCAAGAGTCTGTGTACTCTACTTCAACTACTGGCCTTTCTGATTACTTTCTGCTGTCTTTACCGTCCATCTACCAGCGTAAAAACAATCCTAAACATCTTCAGTTTTCATAGTGTTTCTGTCGCTTCTTGATCACTAAAGCCCTCTCTTCCAGAAGGCTTATTCATCCTCGGCGACTTTTAACTTCCACTCTTCGAAACAGTCTTCTCCTGATTTCAAGCGTCTTTCTCTTTCTATGATCGAACCACTCTCTTTCCCAGCTGGTGAACGAACCAACTCACAGATCAGGTCATATCTTGACTGGGCTCATTACGATGTTTCAAGATCTTGTCACCACATCTGTATCTGTTCACTGATGAAAACTACTTTCTGATCATTTCCGCTGTTTTTTTTCGCTAAAACATTGCCAAAGTACTATCATAAAGAATAAAGTATGTCACCCGTCGCACCTCAAGGATATAGATATTCAAACTTTCTCTTCACAAGCTGCGAAAGGCCTTATCCCAAACCTTGAAACAATAACCCTCTAAAACACGACATGATATTCTCAGACTGACTGCTTGGCATGTATGAGCACGCATCTCCCACTGACGTCTCCTGCCTGATTAGGCCATGTGCGCCTGGTACACCCATGACATCTGTCGCAAAGCACAAACGCAGGCATATAGATCAGCAGTGGTGAAAGCAAAAACGAAAATTAATAAGCAGCTCTTTCAAAAACAAGTAAACAAAGTCAAATCTTTAATTCTTTCAGAAAAACCAATTGTATTACTCTTTTCAAGTTCTTGATGCCAGTCTATGATCTCTCTTTTTCATCACATCTACTCTTCTTGGATCTGTTGAAGGCAAGCCCTCTGCCTTCAATCCACAACCACTCTGAAACTGTCCTTCTATTTTTAAGCTTCTTTTCTGAATAAGTCTATAACATTCGCTCCAAACTGGTCAGACTCCTTTCCAACCTGTACTTCTGATCCCAATTCTCTTGCATCTCTCCTTTTCTCTCATCCGACAAGTGAGAAAGAAATCATGACAATTCGAAGAACTGACTATAAAGTCATGTGGGATCTTGATCCCATACCTGCTTCTCTGTTCACACAGTGCATACCAAACTCATACCCGTATCATGAAAATAGTAAAACTTCATTCTATTGGTTCAGGAAATTGTACCATCAGCTCCAAAATGCTATAGTCACATCTCTACTCAAAAAAGTGACCTTGCCCTTAACAATTCTGAAGATTATAGCCTGTTATCAATCTACCTTTTATTTCGAAAGTCTCAGAAAATATTAGTTCTCCAACAATCTTCTTCCTGAGTTTCAGTTGCCTTCGCTTCCAACCACGTATAAAACCTCCCTAGTAAACACTTTAACGTGCTTCTACTCGTTTCTGACCTCAGGGAAAATCTCCCTTCACTTACTTGATTATCAGCAGCCTTTGATACTATAGACACTCAATTCTTTCTCCCGTCTTCAAAAACGTTTGGTGTTGCTGGCACAGCCCTCACCTGGTTTTATTCATACCTTACTGACCGATTCCAGACAGTGGCAGTAAACAAGATTCAATTCAATACCTGCTAAAGTTGTAATGCGGAGTCCACAGGGATCAGATCTAGCCCCTATTCTTTTCCACTCTTTACACTGCCCCACTGTACCATATAATAAACGTATTTCAATTCAACCATATTTTTACGCAGATGGACTCTCAGATTCAAAGCAGTGTTACTCCTGAAAATCTGCCTTCTCTCCTCACAAAATATGCCCTTGCTTTGAAGATATTCAAAAATGGATGACACAGAATCAAATTACGCTAAATGCAGATTAAAAACTGAGCCAATGGATCGTAGGGACCAAAACACAAACTCTCTTCCATACAAACAGCTTCAATAAACTCGCAATACATCAGTCCCTCTATCCACTGCTGTGACGTATCTAGGTGTCGTTATTGACACACAACTCTCTATGAAAAAAATTAACTCACCAGACCTGTCAGTCGTGCTACTATCAATTACGGCGTATTAGTGCAATTCTGGAAAGTACCTGTCCACGATTGCAACAGCCAAACTTGTCACTTCTCCTCATTCTTTCACGGTCTGGACAATTGCAATTCTCTTTGTTCTGGTCTGCGCATCATCTATCCACTCCTTCAAGTATACAAAACTCCGAAGCTCGATGGTTTCAGAAAGAAAAATCTGGAGCTTATTACTTCTCTCTTGAGTTCGCTCCCTGGCTGTGTGCCTCAGAGGTAATTTATAAGATCAGTACCCTCTGTTTTAAATGTCTCACAAAACTTCACCTTACCTTGTGAAGGTTCTTTAATGTACACTCCTTCACGTTCCTCCGCTCTGCTGCAGATTACCTTGTGCCTAGGAATACCTAGATTCAACCAATCCACCGCTTCTTTCTCTATTTCGGCGTCCATCGACCGGGATTATGAGCTTCCCCCTCTCTCTTCGCCAGAAACCTTGTTATGACACTTTTAAACTCCAGCCTCTAAGACATATTTTATTCAAACCTAAGTTCCCCCCTCCTGTGTCATATTCAGAGCTATCCCACCTTTCTACTAACCTATGTCTATCACCCTGCTCAAAGTATACGACATGTGTGAGTGTGTTTTGTGTGCTTGTGTAAAACATTTGACTATTGCAATTTTATTTCTTAGATTTGGGTCTGCAGCGTACTATGTTTGCATATATCTTGTTTGTTTAAACTTATGATTATCTATCATTGATTGCCTATGACTGTGTAAGATATATGTTGTTTATTATTATTATTTTCTATTATTATTCGTATATTCTTCTCTCTTCTTCCATCTTTTCTTCTTTTCTTCTTCTTCATTCTTCTTCTTATTATAAGAAAGCAAAAAAATTGGGTGGCCTCAGGGTCGCCAGCCTTTCATGTCATTTCATGTCAGCAATGTGTGTGTGTGTGTGTTTGTGTGTGTGTGTGGGTGGGTGTGTGCATTTGGAAGTGTTAGACTATTACTCGCTATTGTTGCTGACTGTGTAGAATGAGTTGAGTGCAAGGCTTTGTTTTGTCTGTGCAAGATACAGCGCTATATAAATTCCATTTTTATTATTATTATTATTATTATGTATTATTATTATTTATTATTGTTATTATTATTATTTCATGGGTTTCTCGTCCCATCCGACCACGAAGGGCCATATCAGGCCGCCTCCCATTCAATTCAGTATTCCAGTATCAGTCACCAAGCTATAAAACCTGTTCCCCCCACTCTCCTCAAACTTCGGCCACTGCAAGCTGAAATGGCCACCCAAATGCATAGTACCGCAAATCACTTTCCTCCCACAAGCCATTCAAACCATGCCTATGCTAGATGAAAAACCCGCTATTTCGATCGATCATCATCCCAGCCACAAAAAAGCACAAAAAAATACCAAATAAACTGAACATATACAATGAAAAATGCACATACATCCTCATAGGTGGAAATGCTTTAAACTCCTGACCAATGCCAAAAAGGTTATATTCTGAGCGGGACATTCTCTCTACCCCCCATCCCAGCGTATCAACAGCACAAACCTGGTCGCCAGAACAAAAAAAAATTAAGATAGGTTTCCACTAAATAATACATTGTAAGGAATGCTGACATAGACAAGGGATAGCAACTGGATGCAGAGGAGCAAGCAAGAGAGATGCCAGAAAGGTAAGGCGGAAGGCAGAACAGATAGTTTAGGGATATGATAGAAAAGGGAAGATTCAGCAGTTTCCAGATGGGTGGCCAGGCCTTATCCTGAAGCGCCTCCGGCATCCCACGGGGTTGCCGGCCCATTCCTCCAAACCAGTTCACCCAACTTCCACAATGAAAAACGTATAAGGATATTCACAAAAACTCCATGAATAACCATTTATATCACCACAATCCATGGAAAGGTATCCATCCCCGAGACCCCCCGCAATCTCACACACACACACAACACAGACACGCACGCTGCTCGCGCGCTCACACACACACACAGAACTGCCCCTGGTTAGCCCCTCCCTTGTGCAAACTCTCAGTCAGTGGAATCTGGCCTAGCAAAATGGCTACTGTGAAGACACAAAGTAAGATTATTCATGGAAGATTATTCAATACAATGCAGCGCACGGTTATACCCAAAAACCACAAAAACAAACTATGCCCTGATGTCCAAAGGACACCAGTAATGGCGGAAATAGAAGATACCAGAAAAAGTAACCGTGCATAAAATCTCCAAACGTCGATTTCTCTTGCTGTTGATCCCCACAATAAATAACGTTTGCTATAGTTATTCTATACACAGTCTTTGTTACACAATCTTGGTTAGAGTTACTCTGTACAAAGTCTTTGTTACAGTTATTCTGTACACAGTCCTTTTTTACAGTTATTCTGACAGTCATTGTTCAGTTATTCTGTACAGTCATTGTTACAGTTATCTGTACAGTCATTGGTTACAGTTTTCTGTACAGTCCTTTTTACAGGTATTCTGTTGACCAGTCATTGTTACAAGTTATTCTGTACAGTCTTTTTTACAGTTATTTCTGTACCAGTCATTGTTACAGTTATTCTGTACAACGTCTTCTGTTACAGTTATTCTGTACAGTCATTGTTACAGTTTATTCTGTACCACGTCCTTTTTTACAGATATTCTGTACAGTCATTGTTACAGTTTATTCTGTACAGTCATTGTTACAGTTATTCTGTACTTAGTCCTTTTTACAGTTATCTGTTACAAGTCTTTTACAGTTATTCTGTACAGTCATTGTTACAGTTATTCTGTACAGTCCTTTTTACAGTTATTCTGTACAGTCATTGTTACAGTTATTCTGTACAGTCCTTTTTACAGTTATTCTGTACAGTCATTGTTACAGTTATTCTGTACAGTCCTTTTTACAGTTATTCTGTACAGTCATTGTTACAGTTATTCTGTACAAGTCTTTGTTACAGTTATTCTGTACAAATCTTTGTTACAGTTATTGTTACAGTTGTTCTGTATACAGTCTTTGTTAAGTCATTCTTGGCACAGCCTTTGTTACAGTAATTCTGAATACAGTCTTTGTTACAGCAATTGTTGGCACAGTTTTTGTTACAGTCATTATATACACAGTTTTTGTTACAGAAAATTCGGGCTCAGCCTGTGCTACAGTTATTGTATGTAGTCTTTGTAATAGTCATTGTGTGACCAGTCTTTGTTACAGTCATTGTGTGAATCAGTCTTTGTTACAGTCATTATGTGAAAGTCTTTTGTTATCAGTGCATTGTGTTTTGTGAACAGTCTTTGTAATAGTCATTGTGTGACCAGTCTTTGTTACAGTCATTGTGTGAACAGTCTTTGTTACAGTCATTGTGTGAACAGTCTTTGTTACAGTCATTATGGGAACAGTTTTTGTTACAGTTATTGTATGTACAGTCTTTGTAAAAGTTATTGCATTACAGTCTTTGTTACAGCCATGGTATGTACAGTTTTTGTTAGTTATTGTATGTACAGTCTTTGTTACAGTCATTTTGTACACAGTCTTTGGTACAGTAAATTTTGTACACAGTCTTTTGTTCACATCATTGTATGTACGTCTTTGTTTCATTCATGAATGTAGACTTTGTTACAGTCATGTATGTACAGTCTGTTTACAGTATTGTATGTACAGTCTTTTGTTACAGTCATTGTATGTACGTCTTTGTTTTACTTTAATTAGTCACACTTCGTTGTTACAGTCATTGTATGTACAGTCTTTGTTACAGTTCATTGTTTTTTAATTGGGTACAGTCTTTGGTACATTCAATTAGTACACTTCTTTGTTACAGTCATTGTATGTACAGTCTTTGTTACAGTCATTGTATGTACAGTCTTTGTTACAGTCATTGTATGTACAGTCTTTGTTACAGTCATTGTATGTACAGTCTTTGTTACAGTCATTGTATGTAAAATCTCTGTTACAGTCATTGTATGTACAGTCTTTGTTACATTCATTTTGTACAGTCTTTGTTACAGTCATTGTATGTACAGTCTTTGTTACAGTCATTGTATGTACAGTCTTTGTTACAGTCAATTAGTACAGTCCTTTGGTTACATGCATTGTATGTTAAATTCTGTTACAGTCATTGAATGTAAGTCTTTGTTACAGTCATTGTATGTACAGTCTTTGTTACAGTCATTGTATGTACAGTCTTTGTTACATGCATTGTATGTAAAATCTCTGTTACAGTCATTGTATGTACAGTCTTTGTTACAGTCATTGTATGTACAGTCTTTGTTACAGTCATTGTATGTACAGTCTTTGCTTCAGTCATTTTGTACACAGTCTTTGCTTCAGTCATTTTGTACACAGTTTTTGTTACTGTCATTTTGTACACAGTCTCTGTTACAGTCATTGTATGTACAATCTCTGTTACAGTCATTGTATGTGCAGTCAATGTTACAGTCATTTTGTACACAGTCTTTGTTACAGTCATTGTATGTACAGTCTTTGTTACAGTCATTGCATGTACAGTCTTTGTAACAGTCATTGCATGTACAGTCTTTACCACAGCCCAGATACATTCAACAAGGCTATTTTTGTGGAATAAATATGATCAAAGTATTCCAGGGCCAAGCTTATCGATTTCGTTCTGTTTTTAGCAGCAAATGAAAATGCACGTGCCTTGTGAGAGATATATCAACCAATCCTTACACAGAAAAAAATACATCAAACCAAAAAAGATACGTGATTAAATAATCTGTATAGGAGACTTGAATGTTCTAAATATCTTCAATAGGTCCAGGCATTCAGGGCAGGCAGTTAGCGGAGGCAACAATGGAAACTAACAGGCCTCCTGTCGCTCCAACAACTATAAAATATTGCAGTCAGCTCTCACTGCTGTCTTCGCTGCCATAGCCTTGTGTTGAGCTGTAAGGATGTAGAGGCTGTAAAGGCTGTTAGGGCTGTAAGGCTGTGGGGCTGTAAGGATGTAAGGCTGTAAGGATGTAAGGCTGTAAAGACGTAGGGCTGTAAGGATGTAGGACTGTAAGGCTGTAAAGACGTAGGGCTGTAAGGATGTAGGGCTGTAAGGGGATGTAGGGCTGTAGGTTGTAGGGCTGTTAGGATGTAGGACTGTAAGTATGTAGGGCTGTAAAGGATGTAGGCTGTAAGGATGTAGGGCTGTAGATGTAGGGGCTGTAAGATATAAGGGGCTGTAAGGATGTAAAGAAGTGTAGGGCTGTAAGGATGTTGGGGCGTAAGTTAAAGGGCTGTAAGGATGTAAGGATGTAGGGCGTAATGATGTAAAAGATGCTAGGGCGGTAAGATGAAGGGATGTAAAGTTGTAGGGCTGTAGATTAAGGGCTATAAGGATGTAGGGCTGTAAGAGGTTGGGCTGTAGATGAAGGGCCTGTAAGGGATGTAGGGCTGTAAGGATGTTAGGTGCTGTTAAGATGTAGGGCTGTAGATGAAGGGCTGTAAGATGATGGGCTGTAAGGATGTAGGGCTGTTAAGAAGTAAAGATGTTAGAGCTGTAAAGATGTAGGCTGTAAGGATGTAAAAATGTAAGGCAGTAAAAGATGTGGGCTGTTAGGATGTAAAAATGTAGGGCTGTAGATGTAGGGCTGTAGGGTTGTAAGATATGTAGTTTTATGTATATTGTTTTGTATTTTTTTTTTTTTGTGTAGGGCTGTAAAAGTTCTTGGGCTGTAAGATATGTAAGGCTGTAAAGTGTAGGGCTGTAAAAGATGTAGGGCTGTAAGGATGTAAGGCTGTAAAGATGGGGCTTAAAGATGTTGGACTGTAAGGATTAAAGATGTAGGGCTGTAAGGATGTAGGGTTGTTAGGACGTAAGAAGTAGGGTTGTAAGGACGTTAAAGATGTAGGGCTGTAAGGATTGTAAGCTGTAAAGTTGTAAGGCTGTAAGGATGTAGGGCTGGTAAAGGATGTAAAGATGTAGGGCTGTTAAAGATGTTAGGCTGTGTAGATGTAGAGCGGTAAAGATGTAGGGCTGTAAAGATGTAGGGCTGTGAAAAGATGTAGGGATGTAAGGATGTAAGATGTAGGCTGTAAGGAATGTAGGCTGTGTAAAGTTGTAGGGCCTGTAAGATGTAGGCTGTAACAGATGTAGGGCTGTTAAAGATGTAGGGCTGTGAAGATGTAGGGCTTTTGTAGGATGTAAAGGATTGTGGGCTGTCAGGATGTATAGGCTGTATAGTTGTAGGCTGTAAAGATGTAGGCTGTAAAGATGTAGGGCTGTAAAGATGTAGGGCGGTAAGGATTGTAACGTTGTTGACTTTAAAGGATGTAGGATGTTAAGATGTTGGGCTGTATAGGGATTGGCTGTAAAGATGTAGGGCTGTAAAAGATGTAGGGTGTAAAGATGTAGGTGTCAGGATTTAGGCTGTAAGGATGTATGGATGTAGAGCTGTAAAGATGTAGGGCTGTAGGATGTAAGGCTGGAAAGTTGTAGGGCTGTATAGATGAAGGGCTTGTAAAGATATAGGGCTTTTTTTGTCAGGGATGTAGGGCTGTAAGATGAAGGCTGTAAGGATGTAAGGCTGTAAAGATGTAGGGCTTGTAATGACGTAGGGCTGTGCGGATGTAGGGCTAGTGTAAAATGAAGGGATGTGCGGCTGTAGCTGTAAAGGAGTATGTAGGTCGGTAAGGCCGTGGAGGGCTTGTAAGGATATAAGGATGTAGGGTTGTAGGATGCAGAGGCTGTTAGGGATTTTTAAGTTATTTGGCTAGTAAAAGCCTCTAAAGGTGTAAGGCTGTAGGATGTAGATGATGGTGGTTTTTTGAGTGGATTGGTAAGTCTGTCTAAGTTGGTAGGGTTATCAAGGTTGTAAATGGCAGTGAGGATGTTAGGTTTATAGGGCTGTATGGATGCAATAGGCTGTTTGGCTGTATGTATGTAAAATTGTTATGGATGTAAGGATGTAAGATGTAAAGGCTATAAGGGCTGGTAAGGGCTTGTATTGGCTGTATGGCTGACAAGATTAGAGGGGTAGGGTTTGAAGGTGTGTTTGGCTCGATGTGGTGGGTTGTATGGGTGGGTGGGCGGGTGGTTGGTAAGGTTGGTTGTTTGTTTAAGGCTTGTTAGGTTGAGTTAGTGTCGGTGAGCTTGGTGTTGATAAAGGTATGAGCTTGTTTGAGATTGTGTGTGGGTTGTTCAGTGGCGGGTATTGGCGCGTGGGTTTGTTTTGTTGGTGAGAGGAATTAGCTTGGGGTCAGTGGTTGTGATTTGTGATTTATTTTGGGTATGTGGTGTTCGATGTTTGACTTGTTGGGGGTGTCGCGGGTCCGGGAATGCGGGGCGAGCGGATGGGTTTGTGGGTAGGAAGGGTGGGTTGGTTGATATGGTTGCCCGGGTGAGCGGCAGCGGGGCGGGTGTTTTGTGGGCATATATGTCCTAATTTATTTGTTTTTTTTCTTTAGGTAGGTAGGAGGCATATGTTTCAATTCATTGTAGAGTATGAGGGGTCGACTATCTGTTTTTTTTTTCGTTTTTTTATAGCCTTGTAGATCTGTGCTGTGTTTGTTTTTGTTACCTTTTCATTATTGAATTTTTTCTATATACTTTTATTTGTTTTTTGTTTGTTCTTTCCTTTTTTATGATTGTTCTTTCCTTAAGTTATTTTTTGTTCTTTTTTTTATTCTGTTTTTTTTATTTAGTTATATTTTATCTTACTTTCTGTTAGCTTTTTTGTTTGTTGTGTGTTGTTAGCTCAATGTATTTTTTAACGTTTACTTGTCTGAGTTTTTGTTTGGCGTAGAGACGGGTTAATGCGGGTATGGCTGTTAAGATGTTAGGCTGCGGAAGTTGTAAGGTGGTTAATAATTCGTGGGCTGTAAGGATGGGGCTTGGTTTAAGGTCGGTTGAGTTGTTATGGAGGGTAGTTGGTTCCCAGCCTGTAAGGATGAAGGAGGGAACGGAGGGTGAGGCATTAGGGGTGGGTGTGGTGGGGTGGGGAGGGTATAGGGGAGACGAGAGGCTAAAGGGGGGCAGGGACCAGCGCAGAGGGGAGGGTGCAGGTGACAGGAATAAACACGGGGCGGAGCGCGCCGGCAGCGTGATGGGCTCGAGGGTCGAGAAACCATGCGGGGAGACGACCGCCGCGACGGAGCGGGCGGGACGGCCCGCCCCCCCTTTAGGCCGTTGGTAAGCTACGCCGCTCCTGGCCGTGGGCGGAGCAGGCTTACCTCTCACGTGTAATCGCCTGTTGAAGGGGTCTTCCCTGGAACTGTGTGTTGGCCTCCTTGTACTCCTGCGTTGCTGCTGTTCTGCCTGTATTCGATCTTCCTCCTTCCATCTGTCCTCTTCTCTTCTCACTTCCTTTCCCCCTCCTGCTCCTACTTTCCTCTCTCTGTCCTGTTCATGTCTCTTTTCTGTTTCCATCTTCTCTGCTAGTAAGTCTGTAGTAAGGATGTAGGGCTGGTATAAGGATGTAGGGCTGTAGGAGCTAGGGCTTTGTGAAGTAGATATTAAGGGGACTTGTAAAGATAAAGGTTAAAATCTACGGCTGTAAGGATGTAGGGTCTGTTAGGATCATGTAGGTCTGTAAGGATATTTGTAGGGTTTTCTATGAAAGGTGTAGGGCTGTAAGGATGTAGGGCCTGTAGTGATGCAGGCTGTAAGATATAAGGGCTGTAAAAGATATTCGGCTGTAAGTATGTAGGGCTTGTAAGATATAAGGCTGTAAAGATATAGGCTGTAATGAATGTTGGTCTGTAAGGATGTAGGTCTTGTTAAGGATTGTAGGGTTGTACGGAATCTAGGCGGTATAGGATGTAGGGGCTGTAAAGTTGCAATGGGCATGTAAGTTAGTTATTAGGCTGTACATGTTATTAAGGCTTTGTAAGGTTTGTAGGTCTGTATAGGATGATAGGGGTTGATTAGGATGTAGGGCTGTCTCCTGTAAGGATGTAGGCTGTAAGGATGTAGGGCTGTAAGGTTTAAGGATGTAGGGCTGTAAGATGTAGGCTTGTTAAGGATTTTGTAGGGGGCTGTTAGGAGGCAGGGCTGTAAGGATGTAAAATGTAGGGCTCTAAAACAATGTTAGGGCTGTAAGATGTAGGGTTTGTACGGATGTTGTTGTTGTTGTTGTTGCCTTCAATTTAACGTCCTTTTTGTTCACTCTAAGTGATATTGTCGGATGTAGGGCTGTAAGGATGTAGGGCTGTAAGGATGTAGGGCTTTGATAAGGATTGCTAGGGCGGTAAAGGGGATGCAGGGCTGTAAGGATGTAAAATTAGGGCTCTTCTAAAAATGTAGGGCTGTCAAGATTGTAGGGTTGTACGGATTGTAGGTGTAAGGATGGATGTAGGTGCTGTAAGGATGTAAGGTCTGGTAATGGATGTAGGGCTGTAAGGGATGTGTAGGGCTGTAAGGATGTAGAAGCTGTAGGATGTAGATTTTAATGCTGTATGTAGGAATGTAAAGGATGTAAGGATTTGATAGGATGTAAGGATATGTAAGGATATAGGGGATGTCAAGGATGTAGGGCTGTAGAGATGTACATCTTTAAGGACTTGTAGGGAATGTAAGCTGTAGCGCTTTTAAAGATGTAAGGCTGTTAAAAGATGTAGCGCTTGTTACGGATGTCAGCTTGTAAGGATTTGTAAGTATGTTTGGCTGTAGTGATGTTAGGATTATGGATGTAAGGGGGCTGGTTTTTTTAAAACAGGGGGCTTAAGGCTGTAGGGCTGTAAAGTATTGTAAGATTGTAATTGATGTAAGGCTTTAAAGGATGTAAGGATTTATAGGGTCTATGATTGTAAGGATATTAGGAGATATAAGGTTTTCAGGGATGTAGGTATGTAGGTATGTTAGGGATGTAAGTATGTAATGATGTAAGGTTGAAGAGGCTGCAAGTATAGAGGGATATAGGACTGTAAAAGTATATAGGGCTGTAAGGATGTAAGGCATTTAGGGTTGTTTTAAAGGAGATGTAGGGCTGAAGGGCTTGTAGTGATTGTAAAGTTGTTGGGATCGTATTGATGTTCATATGGATATTGGGGTCTTGTAAGGATGGTAAGGAATATAGGGGGTTATATGTATATAGTGTTGTAGGGTCTGTTTAGGGATATAAGTATTGTATGGGGCTGTTAGTATAGAGGGATATAGGGATTTATAGGATGTAGGCTGTAAGGATTGTGTTATGCAAATAGGGATTCAAGGATGTAGGGACTGTAAGGGATCTTAAGGTCGTAGGGAATGGTTAAGGGCTTTTTTAAGATGTAAGCATATGGGATGTAAAGATGTTTGGGCGATTAAGTATAGTAGGATATGATATAGGATGTAAGTACAAGGTTACATCTTAGATTTGAAATAAATGTGTTTTAAGGTGGGATTTAAAAAAGTATCATAAGTAGGCTTTTGGCGAAGGGATGGAGAGGTGAGATCATTTCAGTTCCACTGGCCTCAGAAATAGAGGAAGGAGCGACAGCCGACTGTGGACTTGGTTGAATCTCAAGCTATTCTCAAGCACAAGGCATCTGCAGCAGAGCGGAGAATTCGAGGAGTGTACAGTGTGAATGTAATTCACGAGGTAGGAGGGTTGCTGTTCTGATGGAGACATTTGTACCAGAGATGGTACTGATGTTATGTTTATCTCTGTGAACACAGGCAGCCAGTGGGAGAGAGAGTTGCTAAGAAAAGAGAGGTTTAATGTGCTAAGATTTTTTCTTTATGAGGACTATGTTAGGGTGGTTAGAGTTTTGTATTCGTTTTTGAAGCGAGTGGATTATAGTTGATGGATGGAGACCAGCCAGGAAGAAAAACTGCAATAATCCAGACATTGAGAGAATGAGAGGACGTTGATTAGTGTGGGATGTTTGCATCAGTGGACAGGTATTTTGAAACCTGCACTAGTACGCCGTAATTGTTAGTAGCAATGTCTCGACCCATGTTTTTTGTGGGGTGTGATAAAGTTTTGCATGGAGAGTGTGTTGATCGATAAAGGAACCACTAGATATTTCACTACAGTGGCTAGAGGGTACAGAACCGTATTGCCAATTCTATTGAAGCAGTTGTTGTTGGATGACAGTTTGTGTTTCGTAACCTACAAGCACCGGGAACTTAGGTTTTATACTACATTTAGCAAGTAATCTGTTCTGTATCATCCAATTTTGGATATCTTAAGCCAGTAGGACATATTAATCAAGGACAGACAAAGGAGGATTTTCAGGAGTATCTCACTGCTAAGAAATCTGACAGTCTTCTGCATTTAAATAAAATGATTGGCTTGATTCTGATAACGATTATTTTTATTTTTTTGTGAAAGCGTGGGGGGTTGATTCATATCAACCCAATAATAATATAGATCAATGTTTACACTGTATTCTATATGAATATGAAAACTTGGTTCATATCTGATTTTAATGACAAGAATAACGTCAGTGACACTTAAATCACTCTCTTAAGTTTACAAGTCGTGTTCTGTATTTTTATTCATGAAATATCTTTTAAGATGTGTTTTATCTGATTTTTGCTTTTAATACATTTCAAATTTGGGGGAGTTTATTCCATAGGCCCACTGCCGGGAATACAAGAGGCTCGTTTTATATAGGTAATTTCTGGGTCTTGGAAATGTTAGCAAATGGTTGTGTCTATGTTGATTAACTTTGAAAGCTTTGGTAATCTTGGAGGTGCATTTTAAATTAACAACTTTTTGCATAAACACAGCTTTATTGAATAAAAGTCGGTTTCGAAATGTCGGGACATTTATTTGCTTAAAAATCCTCAATTGTCAGGGTGCTTGTTTTTAACAATACAAGTTTTACTGCTCTTTTATATAAACTATGAATGAATTTCAAGTTCGTTCCACTGCAGGTATCCCAAATAGTTTGACGCATAGTCAATGATTGGTAGAATGTGACCGCAAAAAAATAGTTTTCGAGAATGATTATTTAGAAAGTGTCTTATTTTGGATAATTAAAAGTAGCCTGTGAGCTAGGCGTTTACCTAGTGACATTATGTGATCAGTCCAAGTCATATTTTTGTCATGGTAACACCTAATATTTTATGTGAGTCAACTTCTTCAACTTTCCGTTATCCAACAACAGAGGTTGAAACCATCATTCATCATGTGGGGTTTTGGGGTGTATGTGTGTGTGTGTGTGTGTGAAAGTTTGTCAGTTAGTGACAGACTTGGTGAGGTAGCTACCTAGTTTGTCAGTGACGTGGTTGGCAAGTGGACAGGGTGGCAGCTGGCGGGTTTTTGTTGCTGTTTTTGACTTGTTTGTTTGATTGGGCCTTTCGAGCTGTAGTGAATGGCAGTGAGTGACTGAAGCAAGCTTTTACTGATTTGTAACAAGTGAAGAATGTCACGAGTGAGTGACTGAAGCAAGCGTTACTGATTTGTAACAAGCGTTACTCTCATTCTTTCACGTCTGGACTATTGCAATTCTCTTTTGTCTGGTCTGCCAGCATCATCTATCCACTCCCTTCAACGTATACAAAACTCCGCAGCTCGACTAGTTCTCAGAAAGAAAAATCTGAGCACATTACCCCTCTCTTGCGATCTCTCCACTGGCTGCCTGTGCCACAGAGAGTAGATTATAAGATTTAGTACCCTCTGTTACAAATGTCTCCACAAAACTGCACCCTCCTACCTCTGTGAATGTCTTCACCTGTACACTCCTTCACGTTCCCCCCGCTCTGCTGCAGATACCTTGTGCCTAGGAATACCTAGATTCAACCAATCCACTGTTGGCCGCCGCTCTTTCTCTATTTCGGGTCCATCGACCTGGGGAAAGAGCTCCCCCTCTCTCTTCGCCAGAAACCTAGTTATGACACTTTTAAATCCAGCCTCAAGACATATTTATTTCAAACCTAAGATTTTCCCCTCCTGTTTCATATCAGTACTGTCCCACCTTCACTAACCCATGTCCCATCACCTGATAAGAATATGGCCTGTACGTGTGTGGTTGTGTGTGTGGTGTGTGTGTGTGTGTTGTGTGTGTGTGTGGTGGTGTGTGTGTTTTGTGTGTGTGTGTGTGTGTGTGTGTGCTTTTGAAAAACATTTGACAATTGGAATATTTTTCATAGATTTGATCTGCAGCTACCATGTTTGTCATATCTGTTTGTTTTAAACTATTGATTGTTCGTCGTTGGTTGCATGACTGTGAAAGATTAGATTGAATGCATGCGCTTAGATTTGTCTCTGCAAGATAAGATTAGATTGAATGCATGCGCTTACATTTGTCTCTGCAAGATATAGCGATATGTAAGTTCCATTCATTATTTATTATTATTTTTTTCGATTTGTAACAAGCGTTCTGATTTGTAAAAAGTGAAGAATGTCACGAATGAGTGAGTGGCTGAAGGAGTGAGTGTTTGGGGGGAAGGTATTTGAGTAAGTCAATGAGTTGTCACCTGAATCAGTGCTTTGATCTTTCAATCAATCAATCAATCAATCCATCACCCATCCATCAATAAATCAATCAATTTATTAATCAATCAGAAAATCAACCAATCAAATAATCAATTATAAATTGACGTGTAGATAAAGACAGTGAGGTCTTATATTAAAAGGTGTTATTATCTTTTATTTATTATATTATCTTTAAATATTATTTTATATATATATATATTATATTTATTATATATTTATTATTTTTTTTTATTTTTTCTATCTTTTTATTATTTTGAGCGCTTTGATTTGTTGCTTTACAAGATTATGCGCTATATAAATTTCATACATTTTATTATTATTTTTATTTTTAAATTATTATTATTATTATTATTATTGTTTGTGTTGTTGTTGTTATTATTATTTATTATTATTATTATTATTATTATTATTATTATTTTATGTTTCAAAGTAAATATCCAGTATATGATACTTTTCAAAATAAGTTTTTAAAAACGAACAGAAACAAAATGCAGCAACATGAAAAACAAACCCAAACCCCTTCACCACCCCAAACCCCCTAAGACATGCGTATTTGGACTTGTCCATGACAGGGCTCCAATGAATGCTGTCCTCATGAGGGGATTGCTCAGTTCTCTCCCCTCAAGTTTCTCTGGCATGGGTCAACTTGATGTGATCTGTCTTTTTCTTCTTTAAATGCACACTTTCACACCTGACCACTTTTTCTGTGCACGTGTGGTATCATTATTTCTTTCTTTCATCGGCTGAACACTTCTAGACAAGTTGTTCCTCTTTGGACAAGGCTTGTAAATCAAAGGGGGCCTCACTTTTCTGGAAGCCTTTTTTTTCTTTCTTTACCTGTCCTTTTCCTTCTTTCTTTTTCTGTCTTTCTTCCTTCCTTTTTTTCTTTCTTTCGTTCTTCCTTTTCTTTTCCTTTTCTCTCTCTTTTCTCTCTCTCTCTCTCTCTCTCCCCTCTCTCTCTCTCTCTCTCTCTCTTCTCTCTCTTTCTCTCTCTCTCTCTCTCTTCTCTCTCTCTCTCTCTCTCTCTCCCTCTCTCTCTTCTCTCTCTCCTCTCTTCTCTCTCTCTCTCTCTTCTCTCTTCTCTCTCTCTCCTTTCTTCTCTCTTCTTCTCTCTCTCTCTCTCTTCTTCTCTCTTCTCTCTCTCTCTCTCTTCCCCTCTCTCTTCTCTCTCTCTCTCTCTCCTCTCTCTCTTTTCTCTCTCTCTCTCTCTTCTCTCTTCTCTCTCTCTCTCTCTCTCTCTCTTTTCTCTCATCTCTCTATTCTCTCTCTCTCTTCTCTCTGTCTCTCTCTTCTCTCTCTCTCCCTCTTTTCCTCTCCTTTTTCTGTTTTTGGAATTTTCCTTTTCATTTAAAAAAAATAATTTTTCTGTCTTTTTAACTTCTAGTTCTTTTTAACTTCTAGTTCTTTTTAACTTCTAGTTCTTTTTAACTTCTAGTTCTTTTTAACTTCTAGTTCTTTTTAACTTCTAGTTCTTTTTCCAGCCGCCATGGCGCAGTGGTTAGCGCCTTGGGTTACGGACTGGAAGGTCGCGGGTTCGATTCCCATAAGAGTCATAGAGATTTTTCGGACTCCGGCCGGCTCCTACCCAGAGTGAGTGTGCTGTGGGCTCAGTGGGAAGACTGGGACCACACAGTCGAGCTTCATCCACTTAACGGATGCGAGTTTGACAGTGTTGCTCAAATTACCTACCAACACTGCAGGTGTCTGTATTTCTCGGGCCCGGTTGACGCCGGGATATTTATGATAGTAAGCGTAGAGTACATTCCCTGTCAGTAGTCTCAAAGCATATGCACTTCCACAGTAGCATCATTACATCAAACCTGAAAATCATCGATCATCATGCAATACACCCCCCCCCCCCCCCCCCCCCGACCGCCCGTCTT
>CM054157.1:21418881-21468983 GCA_028751875.1 Rapana venosa
AAGTTGTAATAAAAAAAGGGTTTTAAAAAAAAACACGGCATTTTCGTGAAGGTTCGTGGGGAAAGTTCCCCCCCTTTAAAAAACAAAAAAAAATTTTAAAAGGAACCCCAAAATGCTGATTTAACACAATGTTTTGCCCTTTT
The DNA here is from genome assembly GCA_028751875.1 of Rapana venosa. Taxonomy (NCBI): domain Eukaryota; kingdom Metazoa; phylum Mollusca; class Gastropoda; order Neogastropoda; family Muricidae; genus Rapana; species Rapana venosa. Next base: position 21,419,025 of record CM054157.1, read on the forward strand.
CTTTTTTTGAAAAAAACACCCAATCTGTTTTTCAAAAAATAAATTTTTTTTCCCGAGTTGTGGGCCGAAATTTTTGGCCTTAACCGATGGTTAAAACTTGAATTTTTTTTTAAAACTGTGTCGATTTTTCTTCTAATTCCTGTAGGGGAAGGGGTTTTGGGGGTGTTCCCCTTCTTTTTAAAAAGTTTTTATGGGAAAAATTTTAAATCCCCTGTTTTCCTTTTTTTAAACGTTCTTTTTTTCCGCCAGTTTTGTTTTTTAAAAAGCATTTTTTTTTTATCCAAGGGTGGGGGTTGTCTTATTGTTTTCATCTTGTTTTGTTCTTTTTGAGATTTTTAACCTTGTTTTTCTTTCTTTTTTTTCCTTCCCGTTTCCCCTCGAAGTTGGTTTCTTTTTTTTTCAAGTTTTGGGTGGTTTTGTTTGCTTTTTTTAAACAGTTTTTATCTTGCAGTTTTTATTCCCCCTTTTTCTGGGTGGGGGTTTTTTTAGTTTTCTTGGTGTTTTTTTTGCTTTTAAAGAGTTCCCTCTTGAATATTTTGTCTTTTTTTCCCATTTAAAACTAAGTTTCCTTTTTTTTGTTATTTTTTTTCATTTTGGTTGTAACCTTTGGGGGTTTTGGTTGTCATGGTTAAAATTTTCCTGCTTTCCCATTATCTCTTTTGTTGATTTTTCAAAAAACTGGGGGTTACTTTTCTTTTGTTAATAAAACCTTTTTTTTTTTAATCAAGTTTTTGGCCTTTAAATTTTATTAGGTTTATTTTTTTCCCCATTTTGGAAAAAAAGGCCAAAAACTTTGGTGAATAAATTACCCTTTCAACTTTAAAAGCTGGCTAAAAACCACAAATTTTTAATCAACTCCCTTTTTTCTTATTGTTTTTTTTTTTTGCCTTAAAAAAAGTCCCAAAAAAATTTGGGAATCCTTTCCCAACAATTTTAAAGCCTTGGTTTTAAAAGGAAAGACAATTTTTTAAAACCCCCTTAGAGGTTTTGAGAAAATTTTTTTAATTGGGGGAAAAGATGGTATGGTAGGACAAAAAGCGAAATGCAGGTTGGGGATACCCAAACGAATGTGGTAGCAAATTAAAAAAAAGGACTATTAAAAACAAGATTAGGTCAAGTAAAGGCAGGAAGTGCATCATAAACAATGCGGACTTTTTCTTGATTATATATTTATGGATACAAAAAAAAAAAGAGATGATCTTATTTATAAAGGGCTACAGGATGTAAGGGACTAAAACATAGGTAGATTTGTGAAAAGGGAAAAAAGAAAAAAGATGGCCATGCAAGAGCTATGGAAAACAGGTTTTGTATTCCTTTTGACTTTAAAACTGCTCAGCTTTTCAATGCTTATATCGGGGCCCACTCAGAGAAAAACAGTGCTATGAGCAACGTTTAATGAAAATCCCGGTTTTACACCCAGGGGGAAAGTGGAGCTGGGTACAAAATTCGGTATACCTTTTAGGTTATGTTGTCAATCAACAGAGCTTCCCGCTTGATTGCACAGAAATATCGTAAGGTTGCTTCATTATGAAAGAGGATCAACCATGCACTTAATAAAGGGATAAAGCAGAAAATTGTGGAACATAAATTGAAAACTCCGCAAGATCGTTTAAAGGGAAATACTAATGCGTGGAAGCCCGACCCCCCTTTTTTTCCAGATTAAGTGAGGGTTTATTAATCCTGTATTAAAACATTTGTCATGTCTAAAAAAGGGAAAACCAAACAAGTCAAACCCCCTAGGTTTTTCCCATAACAACACTTTGTGGGGTTAAAAAAATACTTTGCTGTGGACACAAAATGACCCCCACAGGTCTTAAAAGAAATCTTTACATGGGAGATGTTAGGCTATGAATCTTAACATCTAAGTCTTGGGGGTTGACAAAGGTCAAAAAATGATAGGCTGAAAGGTTTAAGGAAGAGGCATTGAAAACGGCTCAGAAGAATAATACTCAAGTAAGAAAGAGCAAAAAATGATGGCCCAAAAAAAATTTATCTATTTGTAGTGAAGGGGCAAAACTCAACAAAAAAGGAAACGACAAAAAGAAGTTATTTATAATGAACCAGCAAATTTTTACCAAAAAAGCCAATCCCTCTTTATATGGGGATACTGGTGGGGGCAAGACTGTATTTGTTTTGTTTTATTAAAAAACAGTGTAAAAAAATCATTTGAGTTATTTTTATATTCTGCCCAACACACACAACAATAAAATACGGGAAAAAATTTTTGATGAGACTATTTTTTGTTAATCCTTGACAGGAAAGGAGTGTTTAAAATCTATTATAACTTGTTTAAAATACGTAACATTTTTTCTTATAGAGACTTTTTTAAGGGAAAAGGAATATTTGTCTAAGTTCCTTTCAGCGGAGACTGCACAGTTTTTTGGTTTTGGTTGCTGAACAAAAAAATTTAAATGATATTAAAAGTTACCATGAAAAATCAAAGTCGAATTTTTTCACATGAAAGACAGAGAGGGGTTTTAAAAATTCCCTTTTGGGGAGAGTGATGTTTTAAGGGGCCAAAAAAAGAGAAAGAAAAAAACAAAAAGAGAAGCCAAAAAAAGGTCAAGCAAAATTTCTTGAACAGCCCAAAAAAAACAAAAATACGATTGTGTGAATACACACAAAACATACAGACGACCATTATTTTAAACACCACACACAAAAAAAAAACTAACACACATAACCCAAAACACCAAGATTCAGCGCTATAAAAATTCCCATACATTATTTTATTTTTTAAAAATAAAGCCTGTGGGCCTACCCAAATGTTTTGTTTTGGCAACATGCCAAAATATTTTTTTAATACCATATTTGCTTTTGGGGCTCGCACAAAGGGGGGCTGGCTAAGTACTGCACCTCAGAAAGGAAGGGTTTTTATTTTTTAATTTATTCCCTATAGCCCTTTGGGGGAGCCCCCTGGGGGAAATCGGAAGAAATGACAGGGCAGGCAGGGAGTGCGGCAGGCAGGGGTTCGAACCTAAGAGCGTACAGTAGAACAGGTCCATGTCTTTTTGTGTTTTACTATGTTTGTGTGTTAAGTGTTGTGTGTTTATGTCCTGTTTTTACATGTTGTGTGTGCGGTATTATTTGTTTTCCTGTTATGTGTACTTTTTCAAGTGGTGTGGAATGGTGGTTCAGCTTCCAACAGTCGTGAATGCCGGAAATCTCCCCTACCCAAAAAAACCCCTTTCGTCCCCCCAATTGCTCTCCTTCTGTAATGAAGCCTGGGTAGTGAGAAGGTTTGCACTTTTTTACTCAAAAAATTTTATAAAAACTTCGCACTGCATAATTTCCCTAATTTTATAGTTTTTTCCTACTAGAAAAAAGAAAGTAACATTTTTATTTTTTATAATAATTTAAAAATAATTAATAAAAATAAATAATAAAAAAATGGAACTGTATAGGGCCCATATTTGCAAAGACAAATCAAAGCGCAGCAGTCAACCCAAACTTACACAGTCATGCATCAATGAAAATAATCAAAAGTTTAAAAAAAAAAAGATATATACAAACATGGGGCAATGCAGACAAATTTTATGAAAGAAAAATTTTAATAGTCAAATGTTTTTCAAAAGCCACAACACTGCCAGGGCCCTATACTTTAGCAGGGGGATAGGCAGGGGGTTTGATATGAAAAGGGGGGGGGAAATTTAGGTTTTAAATAAAAATGTCTTAAGGGTGGATTTAAAAGTGTTATAACAAGGGTTTCTGGCGAGGAGGGAAAAAGGGAGCTCATTCCCGGGCGATGGACCCGAAAAAAGGATTTGGAGCGGGCCCAAAAGTGGGTTGGTTGAATCAGGGGAGGGAAAAGGTATCTGCAGTAAGGGGGGAGGGAACGGGGAGGGAAGGTTAACCCCTTCCAGCTGGATATAATTATTGGCGCTACAGGAATTGCCCTTAAAAAAGAAAGTTTTGCGTGGTACCCGTTGTTTTAGGTTTTACACGCTTATGATTAAACCAGATAGGTAAACCTTTACTTTTTGGAAAGAGAACAATGAAGAATGTGATACAAAAAACCAAAAACATTTCCCGTATGTGCGGAATTCCCCAAATTTTAATTTAAAAAACTCCCCCGAAGGAAGCCACCTCACCCTTTCTTTTCATAAAAAACCCCTTTCATGGGAGAGACACAAACAGAATGAAAAAAGGGATAGCAACATGTGTAAAGGCTTAAAAATGTGAATAAATCCTTCATTCGCATCTTTCTTGGTCACTAGCCTATCACTTCCACAACTGACTTTTGGGGGGGTCAACAAAATTCCTTTCCCGTCTATCCCCCTAGTAACCCTAATCACAAAAAGGACTGGAAGTTAGACACTTGAGGGACCCTCCAAGTGAAAAAGGGGGCCTTTTCCAAAAATAAAAATAAAGTTATTATGTTTAACCTGACTTTTGCAAGGCCACGTCGTGGGCCCCCTTTAAGTTTTCCGGGAAGCCACAACGTGGCCCATGGCGGGTGTAGGGTTAAACTTCACTAGGTAGGGGGTGAGTTTTTTGGGAGACATTTTTAAAAAAAGGGTTTGATCTATAATCTACTCTTGTGCACAGGCACCAGTGAAGAGATCGAAAGGAGGGGTAAAGTCTCAGATTTTTCTTTCGGAACATAGTGCGGAGTTTTGTTACGTTGAATTTTTATAAGGAAAGGGAAAACACATTCAAAGGGAAATGCACTTTAAATTACTTAGTTTTCATTAAAAAAATTGGAACTTTCGGGTCGGAGGTGAAGACGAATCAGGCCCGTTGCGAGGTTTTTTTTGAAAAATAGGTAAGTGAAACGTTGAGCTTGAAGCCTGTTTTCCCCATCTCTTTGTGTCAGACTTTTAAGCTAATTTTGATCTTTGGAGGTCATTTTTCCCGACAACTTTGTGAACAAATAGGCTTTTTTTAGATAAAGTTGTTTTGAAGGTTGGATAATTGTTTGTTATAATTGTTGATGGTTTGGGAGCTTGATTTTTGAAAAAAATTTTAATGCTTTTTATTAACTTTGAATCGATTTTTAAATTTTTATACTGCAGCGTCCCAAAGAATAAATAGTCAACTATGGCAAAATATGGCCGCAAAAAGAGTTTTGAGAGAGTGGGTTTTTCAGAAAAATTTTTTTTTTGATAAATGAAGTAGCTTGTAAGCAAGACGTTTTCTTCGCCATCACTTGGCAGTCTAAGTAGACTTTTTTCAATAAATTCACCCCCAAACGTGGGAGTCAATTTTTCAAATCTTTTACCTATCAACGAGGTCAGAATTTATAATTCAATTTTTTTCTTTTTGTCTTGCTAGAAAAAAATAATTACTTTTTTTTTTAAAAATAAAATTTTTTTAAAAAATTTAATACTTTTTTGAAAATTTAGGGTAGTTTGGGGGTCAATACCAATTGGGGATTGTTGAAAATTTTAAGGTTAATTTGTTGGGGGGAAATCTTTTCAAAAATTTAAAAAAAAAGTGGACCTAAAACCCCCTTTTTCTCCTTTAAAAGGGGTTTTAAGGTTTTTTTTTCAGTTATAGGTTGCCTATAGACCTTTTTGTTTTTCATTTTTTTTGTTTAAAAAGTAAATTTTTCCTTTGGGTTTTATTACATCTGCCCTTTCGACAAAAAAGGGTTAATTTTTTTTTCAATTTTTTGTGTAAAATAAAGTGAAAGTTTTACGGAAAAAATTTTTGGGAAAAAGATGTTTCATTAAAGTTTTCAAAACCAACAAAAAGGAGGCGTTAAATTTATTTTTCATTGCTTTTTGTGTAGGAGACTGTCCATAAATTTGTGTCAGAGTTGCGGACAGATCATATTTACGAAAAAAACCTAGACTGATCTTCCATTTAATGATTGTTGGAGCCAAAGAATATGGACGACCGCCTTCAAGATAGCCCAAACTTGATGACACAGACCAAGCTACAGCTGAACGACAGAATAAAACCCAAGCCCATTCTCGAGGGAACCAAACAAAAACTGTCTACCATCACAACATTTTCAATAGAAATTTGGCAATAACGTCAAGTCCTCTACCCACTGCTAGTCGAGTATCTGTGGAATCGTTACGACAACAACACTCTCAATCACAAAATTCACCACACAGACCTTGCAGTCCTGGTACTAGCAATTACCGCGTTCTAAGTAGCAATTCGAAATAGTACATGTCCAATGAAGCAACTCCAAACTAGTGGCGTCACCTCTCATTTTTTCCCAGGTCTGGACTATGCACTTCTCTCTCTTCTTCTGGCTGGTCTTCCAGCATCATCAGTCACTCCCTTATCAACGGATACACAACTCTACAGCGCGACTAGTTCTCAGAAAGAAAAAAAATCCTGAGCATATAACTCCTCTTTTGCAATCAGCCAATGGCTACCTGTGCCACAGAGGGAAGCTATAAGATCATACCCCCGTTTACAAATGTCTCCACAATACGTGCTCCCCTCCTACCTCGGTGACTGTCTTCACTTATACACCCCGTACTCGTTCCCACGCTCTGCTACAAGACCAAGATCAACCCTCCATTGGCGCTCCGCTCTTTTCGTTCTGTTCCGATGATTTGAATGACCTCCTCTCCCCCTTTCTCAAAAGCCTTATAACACTTTTGAATCCAGAGCCTCCAAACATATCTATTCCATACTAACATTTCCCCCCCCCCCCCCCCACCCTAGTTTCATCTCAATTTGGTCCCTTCCTCAACACGAAATCCCCATCCACCCTGCCAAAGTGTATAACGGGTGTGGTGGTTTGTGTGGTGTGTGTGTGTGTGGTGTGCGTGGGCGGGCGTACGTGCGTGTCAACTCTGTTAATTGGTATTAGGTTTTATTTGTATGGTGTGTTGTATGTAAACCTTTGAATTTGTTTTGCAAGATATAAGCCACTCGTACAGCCACTCAAATAGTCAACCAAATCAGTTTAATCATACCCCTATCTATCGATAAACGTAATGAATCATTCATTAACACACACCTTGTGCGCGTACATGCTTTTTTAATTTGACTTGATTTCATGTTGGTGATAGATTGTCCCTCCACCGACCCCCAATGAACCATAATATCGGCACTGCAATCCCGGTTCAATGTCCAGCAAACTCCATAACAGTCACCTCGAAGGTCAACAGCAAACACCATAGAAAAAAAAAGAAAACAACCAACAAATACAAACAAAACCAAAAACAACCATGCAAATCCTTTCAAATATCTAACACCATCATTCTGAGAAAAAAAAGAAAGAAAGAAAATAAAGAAGAGATAAATGACAAAAGTACCTTAGTTTTTTTTTCTTTTCCAGGAACAGGCCATACCCCGAGGGAAAAAAGACGCCAGCCATTCGTGTAATCTTTATCATCCTCCATGTAACCCCCAAAAATACAGCAAACAACATCAACAATAAATAAATACAAAACCCATAAACAACTCACAAAAAAACCCAGCAGAAAAATAGTCAATTTTAAAATAACAAATCCAAAAAACTTTGAAATACCTAATACGAATATGAACACTTTATCAGCTCAAACGGGGAAATTCTTGTAGGTTAGGGCATGCATTAAAACTAACTCCTCCTCTCGATACTATCTCTCTCTCTCTCTCACACATACACACACACGCGCGCGCGCGCGTGCACACACACACAACACGTACTCTCAACTCACTCACGCAGCGCGCACGCAGCACAACACACAACACACACATACTCTCACGCACTCATGCGCCGCGCGCCGAGTGCGATGAATGATCTAAATAGAAAACAGATATATCCTAACAAAAAGTCAACATGCAGAAAGCATCAGACGTTTCATTCACAGGCATTTAGGCTCGAACCTAAAATTAATAAAAATGAATCACATCTTTCACACCAAACGAAAACGCAAAGGTAAGGCCACGACAGCCAAAGTATCACTGCAGAATGAGTCAATCCTGTCCCATGCCAGTGTTTTTAATTACAAACTAACACCTACTGGTCTCTAGAACAAAACAAAACGGGCAAAGTGGCATTATTTATCAAAAAAAAGATAACCATAAAGGTTGTTTTGCTGACGCCAAAAAAAGGCAAGAATGGACCGGAAAGGCAGAGAAAAGAAAAAAAGGAAGGAAGAGATATGGTAAGAAAGGGAAGGAAAAAATCCCAAGAGACAGATGCCAAAGAGAGTGACAGAAAAGGTGAATCATTCTAGCTAGAATTTCCAGCAAAGGTGGAATCTTTTTAGACTTGAAGAGTCCCTAGCCTCCACCCAACGAACTCAAGGACTGCACGTACACGTGTCGGGGTTACATAAAGATATACACACATTAATGATTTTCATAATGACATTATGTGATATGGGTCATAACCTTTCCACTCTACTGCACCAAGCAATCAGCTTAACGGTGCGCAAGATTCTGAATCAGAGAAATGGCGAGGAACAAATAATTTCCATAGTCCAGTTTTAGTGTTCTAGACACACGCTCATAACTTGTTCCCCTGTGAAAAAGAAATTCGAAGAACAGCCCAAAATTAATAGAAAAAATAAAAGTGACGCCACCGAGTGTTCGATTGTAAGCAGATTTTATAAGCTCAAAGGAGCAAAAGCTGCAACACAAGTAGTATGCATACATCAAAGCCTAAAGCTTGAAAGTCCTGCAGACGAACAATAAACCAAAGTTTCGTGTTTGAACGAGCGCAAACATCTGTGCACACTGTAATAACTACTCCCACCTTTCATATGAGTAGGCCATTGTGGTGCCAACGGGAAACGGATGATAGCGTTGCACAAACTGCACTCTCACGGACGCTGGTGTAAAAATAGTTTAAACATTAAATCATTATGGTCGAACCCAAACCCAAGGTGAAATTAAAGTAAATAAGCTTATAAAGGAGTACTCGATAACCAAACAAGAATAAACTGTACTAAAGAACATCACATCATACGGAAATGAAAATACAGAACTGTCTATACTTGAAGAGAGATAGCAGGAAAAGTAATTACAAACATATAAAAAAGAAAAGAGAACCAACAAAACACGAAACAAGTGATTTGTATTCCTTTGTCTTTAAACAGTGAATGAGCTGTTTACAATGAAAAGTAGGACACATTACCCACGAGTAACAACAACAACAACAACAACAACTACAACATAACAATAATAATAATAATATAAATAATAATAATAATAATAATAATAAAATAATAAAAATAAAATTATAATAATATAATAATAATAAGTAATAATAATAATAATAATAAAATATAATAATAATAATAACAACAACAACACGAACAATAGACGGAAGGGCCTAAGAACAAATTGTAATCAACCCTTCCCAAACCCCCACCACCATCACCACCACCACCACCACCGCAATCACCAACACCCCCCTCCCTGTGCCCAACCTCTCACCAGCAAAGCTAAAAGACATTGCATGTGCCCCACTGCACAATCACGACCCCCCTCCCCACACACACACACTCTTTACATAGAAAAATAAGTATACGCCCCTGTACCTAAGCCAGTTTTGCATGTTTCAATCCAAAACGAATCCTAACCTGGTATAAAACTCGTTCAGCTAGCATAGTAATTCCTGATTGGTAGTGTATACACTAATCGAGCGCAGCGTTTGAATCTGTCGCTTTGATGACATCACGCCCTTCCAGACTATTTGGAACTGCTTCCATCTTCACCATGACGTCCAGCCTTATACACACGTCAAGTCACATCTCTAGGCATTCGCGTCATCATGCTGGTTGGTCACTGGCAACCGCTGCTGCAGCAGTGTTGACAAACCCTTCCTTTTAGTTTCTAAGCTGCTGGACGCATCTTAGGCTCTGTAACTGAACCCTTTCACTCAAGACTGTAATTAAAACATCTGCCTGTGTGCAATAAACTAATTGTGGTGCTGTAAAAGAACCAGCAGCAACAAATAAGGCCATCCTGGCATAGGGACTTGACATATCATGTTTATCAGTGAAGCAAAGAAATATATATCGAGATCCCCCCCCCCCTCCAAAAAGGACAAGAAGGGAAAACAATGAATGGCATTGATCTATGGATAAACACCAAACTGAAACATGTGCAGACAGAACAAAAGCTACTAGAAAGCAAAGCTGGCGCTGCAGTGGTTACTGCAGTCTCTCCAGGGAGAGCTGTCCAAATTTCACACAGAAAAGTTTTGCTGTGACTGAAAGGGATACACAGTTATACTCTCTGACTAGAGAGAATGGCTCACATTTGACACAGCCAAAAACAACTAAACAAGCAAACAAACAACCCCCCCAAAAAACAAAAACAAACAATCCCCCAAACCTGCGATGTCAATGATAGAATCTATAACCAAATACAGTTGGTACAGCGTCGAGCAGGTGTAATATATATCATTTATCCCGTCATCTGAGATGACGTCATGTCTTGTTACGTCGGAAGATACGTGGGTCAGTTCTTGATTTAAAGCCCAATGTGACACCTTGTCTAGGTGGTGTTATGTTGACGATCCCAGGTATTCTTGCCGTCAGTTGGACAACATGCGGTTTTGGAATCAGTAAATGACATCAGGCCTGTGCCTATGCCCCGATAAAGAAAGTGATGGGGATTGTGACGTGATTTACGCTTCTCTCCTTTTCACCTCGATATATCCCATTGCAACAGCCTGTGCCTGAGATTGTATGGAGGCGGTGTTAGACAGATGCAGAAGGCAGTAAAAGTGAGACAGTGACATGAACTAACAAACCCCACGAATACATACACGTCCACGTTCGCTCCACTTCAGGCCGTCCACTTCACCGATCCTGGAATGGAAAGCGTAGTCTGGAACAGTTTTCGTGTCTCCTTGCATGTTATTGATTGGTGTGTGGTTTTCCATAACAGTAGCTGTTGAACGTTTCACACATTTCATGGCCTGCGGATCAAGCCAGTCCTGAGGGCATTCTTGATTCATGACCCGAACGCTCCCCCCAGGTTTGAGGCAACTCTCCCAACTCACCATGAAGCCGCCTTCAACAGCCATCCATGAATTCCACAGAGGCAGCACCAAATCCGCACATGCCCATCCCACTCAGAAATGACATTTCTTCAGCCGGCCCCACTCGGAATGACAATTTGGGGGTGTCGGGCGGCGCTTTGGCGATCATTGGGTTGGCTTGATGTCCATAAATCCTATGACTGGTGGAATGACTTCGTCAGGGGCACGGCGCTTTGTCCTGAACACATCCCCACGTCCAGTGCCAGAGAAGTCCCTAGGCACTCCATGCCCCTCAGAAACCGAGCTGGTGTCCACGATTGGCAATCGTGCCACGATGGCGGTAGGTGACGTCAGTTCTGCGATTTCGGAGACTCGAAGACATTACATTTTTCATCATTATGTTGGCCAGATATTGGAATCCACTCCAAGGTGTAGAGATTAACATTCAGCTCTTGTGACGAACCAAGCAAACAGGAGGATTTGTAGGAAAGGATTCTAGGTGACTCTGCAGTGGGTTGAAGTTAAAAAAGCCCCGCTGCGAGCAAGGTTTTGGTGTTTTATAACTTGCGATAATGTGAAGGCAGGTGGACGGAGGGGGATTTGGATGGGTGGGTAGGGGTCCTGATTTCGAGAATCGGGCAGTTTTTTAGCGTCTAAATTCGCTGCCATTATGACCCAGTTATAAAATCATCCGTCCAAAATGGTGATAGTCATGAAGTGTCTGTCCTTTCCCGCATTGGCTTTTTTAAAGGTGAAAGATGTATGAACTCTGGAGAATGCACTTCGCGTCTCAGTCTTCATGACTCTTCATTAAGTCTCTGTCCAGTGCAATTTAAAGACGGTCAGCATCAGAGCAAATGTTAAGATTTGCCAAATCACAATATCAAATCTTGCACGCATGTCTCTTCACTTTTAGAATTAGCGGTGAACATTTGTTTGTAGTGCGCTTTGTGTTTCTTGTCTCTGTATTCCAAAAAAGTAATCAACACAATTTGCCATTTTGGATTTTGGTGGTTAGTGCACTGTGTTTGGCGTTGTCTCTCAATTATAAAGCAAATGATGAATAATAATAATAATTAATAATAATAAATAATAACTAATAATAATAATATAAAAAAATAATAAGAAAAGAAGAAGAAGAAAAGGAAGAAGAAGAAGAATAAGAAGAAAAGAAGAAGAACAGAAAAGAAGAAGAACAATGTATGGAAGTTATATAGCGCTGAATCTTGTTAACTAACAAATCACAGCGCTCAGAAGACATGATTTTAGTTTAAAATATCGAGGATAATTAAATAAGCACCTCAGTCTTTTTTAAAACATCCCAGTCACCCGTTATGTATGCGGTTTTTAAATGTTGTCATCCTGTTTCCCCACCATCACACAATGGCCTACTCTTTCGCAAGCGGAACATGATTAACCGTTGCGCTAAATGGTCTCATGAGTTCCAACCGGGGCCTCGGTTTATAGTCTCATCCGAAGGGTCTTTGACATTCAGCAGTTCAATTTGATTCTTTTAATGACCTGATAAGTCATACTGTGATTCAAGCATTTACGTATGTTTCCTATAATGGCTGCAGTGTTAATAGAATTATTTATAAAATCAGAATGTATTCTCTCTGAATGGCTAATGTTGGCAGTTGAGAAAGATAAGTCAAAGCATAATATGCCTTTCGAGCTGACACTAATGTAATTGTAAGAACCAACATCGCCTGTATACCCAAAGGTGGCTATTAACCAAAATATAGGTGGGACTGTCAAAAAATCATAGGAATAATCAACATGTGTAAAAAACTGACTGTATTTCTAGAAAATTTAAAGAAGCCATAGGTGATGAGTGATTTTTGATATAGAACAGCAATTACACAATTTTAATGAGATTATCGGTTTAGCAGCAACCCCTATGCGAAAGACAATTGTCATTGGAAATTTGAAAACAATCCATGTTCGATTTTTGATGCAGTAGAAAAGGTCAGTGTGACATGCTCTTAAAATTATCGGAAATATACTAAGACAAAAATAACACTACAAAGGAGGATACGAGAACCCTGAGAGTAATTACACAGATCTCAGTATGAGTAAGGGGGTTGGGGGACATGTCCCTTGCAAAAGAAAAGATTAATTGGTATAAAAGGCGACAATGAAAGTGTTAGAAGACTCTCTAACGATCCTCAGAGATTCTGGAGCTCAGTCAGGAAGCCATTGGCAGACCATTGAGCAAAAGTACCATCTCTCTGGAAGCATGGTATGACATTTTTTTGCTGTATTTAACCCAAGTTGTCCCATGTCAAATAAAGATGACACTCACTTTCTACTCCTATGATACTCGTCTAAACTTACAAGTAGATATACACTACTTGAGCAAAAGAAATTACACAGCACAGAATATTACTGGCTATATCGATTTAAAAACAATAAGAGCGCCATGGTTCTCTGGGGAATTTTACAAAAATGCAGCCCAAAAGTTGCATTATTTCAACTAAATACTTCAAACAATTGTTCTCTTCTGTAGTTTTCCACTTCAATGGACAGAAGCAGTCATTCAGCCATATTTAAAAAGGTGACGTCAATTCTCCTGATAATAAATATAGAGCATCTCCTTACTAAAAGTTTGTGGTAAACTATATACTACATCTAAATAAGCTTTATGCTCTATGGTTAGAAGAAAAGAAAGGACTAAGGAAGCACAGGCAATTCATACGTAATTATAACACAATTGACCAATATTATTTACTCCTTTAGATAATCAGAAACAGTTTGTTAACCATGGAAAGTGTAACTGTGCCCCTTTATAGACTTTAAGAAAAGGCCTTCGATTAGTTGATAGTGTTGCTTTGGTCAGTACGTCAGAAAAAATGGTATTGAAGGAAAAATGTACAGGCGCTCCAAAGTATGTACATAATTGTAAAAAAAGGGTCGCGTGTCGGGAGGTGTTAGTTAACTGATATTTTCACGTGACCTGGGGACTGAAGCAGGAGAATTTGTAGTCCTGTTTTATTCTCCCTTTACATTAATATTTAGCCATTGAATTATGTTCGAGAGGAAAGCATGGTATATCTTAAAACCAGACCAAAAAATGCACATGCTGATACGCTCTTGCAGATGATGTATATTGTTATCGTACACTATAGTGGTCTCAAACACATTGAATATATTAAGTGACATCAGCAAAAGGCTAGGATTGTTAGTGAATAGGATAATCAAAAGTAAATCGTATTTCGAAAAGGTGGCCCACCTCGCTTTGGGAAAATGGCTCTATATTAGAAACAGCCTTGAAGTCTGGTTAACCAATAACTACCTAGAGTTTTTTTTCCACAGTTATGTCCTTGTTCTTATGCCTGAAAGACATGGCTACTAGTGCACAAAAGAGGGTGTATTGGTATTTTACGTTATTTACTGGTCGTCTCGGTAATCTATCCCTAAAATATTTTTCTTACCTCTGTGACTGAGCAGATTCCAACCAATTTTAACATATGGCTGTGATGTATGGGTTTACGCTGATCATCTCCTCATTAAGAGCACACGTCTTTGCCAATAAGAAGGTTATTAAATGTGAGAATAGAACCTACAAATGCTCGGTGTATGAGAGACAGGTATATTTCCACTCCTATTATCAATACTTATGTCGGAATAAAAAAACTGGATAACTCTTACAGAATGATAAAGATCGTACTCCATAAAATCAGACAACATGCGCTTAACCTCCATTACAATAATAAAAATAGTGGGTCTTTACAGTCGCTCCTCTGTTCGCTATGGGTTTTGGTGTTTTTGTGTGGGAGTTCAGGAGTTGCTGATGCAAGGGTTATTTCTGCAGAATCAGACAACGTCTTCTGATTGTTACGCTCTAACTGGAAGCAGTGAAATCAGCTCCAAAGAGCGATATTGCTTCTATTCCTTATTAGAAACCAAAATCTAATGTCTTTCTGAATTATCTATCAACGGTTCAAAACAGTTCTGTGAGAAGCTATTTAACTAGAATGCGCCCCTGGCGTATGTTCAACATTAAGAGGTCACACGAACCGTTTCAATAAGGCACCATTGTCTGACTTCCGTTTGCTGCCACATATCTAGGAATTCTGAAATACAATTTCATTTACAATCCCAAGATACAAACTGCTACCGGATCAGTTTATACCTAACAAAATGTTTATAATCAACCATCTTCTTCAACTGATGTTGCTGCTCTCCAAGCACAACACATGCAAAGTCAGTCATGTTTTATATCAAAAAGCGCACTTGATTTAAAGGTCAGTTCGATGGGTGGAGAAAACGTGGCTATGACCGTTCGTGTTTGGGTGTTTTTCTTATTGCTGGTTGCAAGTGTTACATGCTATTGTTTTGTCCTGCACCTAGTGTGGAAAAAAATGTTTTCGTAAGTGTGTTATTGATAATACTTAGTTGTCTGATATATTTCAGCCGGGGTAACTACCACATTCAGTGTAAATTTGGCTTTCTAAATATAGCACGCAACGGTCTGTTTCACAACTGTTGGATGTTGCAGCTAGTGTGTTCGGGGATAGAAGTATCTCATGGCGTCATCCCCATCCCACCTGTTTCCCCTTGACATGGCAAATGGCCTGGCTCATTAAAATTATTTGACTTGAACTTGACTTTGAACCTTGACGTTGACCATTCAGTTCACTTTTTTGTCCCCAACTGGAATGAAATGGGCGAAGGCTGGGAAATGAACCCACAACCTCTGTTACTTGTTGGCAGAAGACGCTTAAACTTCCTGCCACTACCATCAATTGCATTTCGAATGATTTGTCGCAGAGCGTCTGTGTATTCCTTGTTGCATGCAGTATTTACAAAACGAATACAAAGTTAAAAATTCAAAAGTTGGCTTGCATCATTGATGTAAAGCAACTGTTTAGAGGTGACAATGGATTGCTGATTTTGCATGGAATGTTTGTGAGCTTGCTACTTTAATTTTGTCCACAGCAATGCATGCTTCTTGTGGAGTTCTGTTTTGTGTTTCACTTTTTTTGCTGTTTCAGTTAGTCAAGAAGTTCTCTGTTACTGCTCTGTAATCCATGGAACCCCAGTACATCCTGTCGCATGTGGGGGAGAAACCCCAATAGAAAAAAACGAGGTGACTGAGGGAGATTGGCGCCACCGAAGAATACCAAAGCCCACAGAAAAGAATGAGAAACAATACAAAGCCAAGATGATACGGATCGATCGAGCCCGTTACCACCCGCGCTTTCCATTGATCAACTCCAGGGTGAAAGTGCCAAGTCAGCAACGAGTTACAACTGTACTAAGCTCCCTAAGAACAGATCACCATTGGTACACTGGAACTCCGACACTCTACCAGTGCGGAAAAATCAAAGAACGAGATATGAGCTAGCCGCTATAATGGACATTATGGACTAGGAGAAGTGAGATGGACAGATTTGGTGAGGCAATGACTGAAGAAGGCAACAAGATCTTACAGTGTCAATGAAACATCACAACATGTAAGAGTGCATTTATGGTCAAAAGAAAGCAGTGGGGTTGCATGACAGCTGTACATCGCCTCCAGCAGGATTATCAGCATCCGGTGTCGGCCAAGCCCCATAAACATCACCAGAATACAATCTATCACCATATCTGACCATGCAGATGAAGAAAAGTAGAAGAATTTTACGAAAACTAAAGAGAACATTATGAAGATTACCAAAAAGATATCATCCTCATGCAATTAACGCCAAAGTAGGTCCTGACTCTTACAAACCAATGGACCGGAACTGTTGGTCAGTTTGGAACGGTCGAGACCCCAACACAGGGACTATGCTGCTGGTTTGCCTGCACCCACAGACGTACCATGGCCAATCACCCTTCTATCCTCACAAGCAGTCAGGGGACAACCTGCCATGGCGCCAAACGGCAAGATCCATAACCAAATAGATTTCATCTTTAACAAACACAAACGGCCTTCAAATCCAGCACCAACCGAGCCAGAACACACCTACCCTGGAGCTGACATAGGCATGGGGGGACCACGACCTTGTCGTCTTGTATTCAAAATGAGCTGAAGAAACATAAACAGCCTGCAAACCCAAGATCAAATTTTGACTGGACAAACTGAATAGATTCCAGATGTCGAGGAATCTTCCAAGATAGGCTTAGGCGGACGTTTTGCTGCAATAAAACCCATGCCTGGACAATGACATCAAGACACTACTCACCCACAACTTTCCTGAGGCAGTCCGAAAAACAGCAAGGCGGTCGTCAGAAGGAAAAACACCAGCCCATGACCTAAACCAATGACATCTTGGAACCTCTCGATATAAGAGAGCACTGAAACCAACCAGTCTTCCAACCAAAGAAATAACCGGTAGGCCAACAATCATGTGGAAGGAGCCAATGTTAAAAGGCCAGAGAAATGTGGATCAGGATCAATGTAGGATAGAATCGAAAAAAGCATGAAAGTGGGCAACAGTAAACAAGAGCATACGACACCCTAAAGACACTCACAAAACCACTTCAAACCGAAATCGATCAGTCATTGAAGACAGCCCCGGAAACCTCCTCACAGAAAGCTCCGCTTTATTGAACAGGTGGTCCGAGTATTGTCAAGAACTAATACAACTACCCCAATCCAACCTGACAAAAGCATAATGGAAGAGGAAGCAGCAACATCAAAGAGTACCCTCGCCATACCTATACTGGGAAGAAGTGGAAAAGCCACCGCATTTTACCAGTAGGAAAGTCCCCAACAGACAACATACCAGCAAGCTGCCTCAAGCATGGTGGCTAAACAATAATCACACATGTTACAGCTATCTGTCAAGGATTTGGAGACAAAACAGGAGCCAACAGAATGGACACATTCACTCACCATACCTCCCCAAGAAAGGGAGATTTTAACCAATGCCAAAACTATAGAACAATCAGCCACTCATCAGCCACGCAGCAAGATCATGCTCAAAGTTATTTTTGATCTTCGACTAAAGAAGGAGGGCTGAAAACACACCTTGGCAGAACAACAAGCTGGGTTCAAGGCAGGCAGAGCACAATCGAACAGATTTTTAACTGCCACATCCTAATGGAAAAACTCTTCAACACATCAGAGAGACCTGTTCCACAAATCTTCATCGACTATAAGCAAAGCTTTCGACAGAAGATTGCACGAAGGCCTAGCAGTCCTCAGAATGTTTGGGCATTGAAGAAGTTCTAGTGCGAAAACCATTCAAGCACGTACAACACCACAAGCAGTGCAGTCCCCTTCTTACAATCAGTCGGAGACTACTTCAAAACCACAGTTGGGGTTCCGACAAGGATGCACTGTGATCTCCCTAGTCCTGTATTATCTGTCGTAGGAAACATATTGAGAGAACCCTCCATGACTACCACCTCTAACCAGTCCATTGGTGCAGAAGACCCTCAACAACTTGCGGTTGCCCATGACATTGACCTCATGGCAGAGTAACACAGAGCTCCAATCTTACAACCAGACTTGAGAACAGAGCTGAGCATATGGGATGGAGGTAGCTCGGAGAATAGGAAAGTCCTTGTTAACAGCACGACAACGCCACTGCAAAATTTTCATGAACGGCCACAACTGGAGGAGGTAGAACGCGTTTAAATACCTTTGCGCTACATACTCCACAAAGACTGCATCCACGACAGAAATCAAAGTCAACGACGCCATGGCAACATCTCCATACAAACTCACTACCATATAGAAAATAAAGAGATCAGTTTCCCAAGCAAACTACGCTCTACAAAGCCTAAGTCAGACATCCTGCTGACAAAGTGAAAAACCTGGACATTGACTGCTGGAAACATCAAAGCGAATCCAGTCATTTGAAACATAAATGCCATAGAAAACTGCTGAGGCATATCCGGGAGAACACGAAAGACCAATGAATTTGTCAGAAGTCCAAATAACAGCGGCGGCAGTCCACAGAAACCCCTTCTCCACCATTTGTCAGAAAGAAAAGCTGACCATGTTGGCCACGTCACCCGCCACCATCACTCTGAGTACTGCCAAAAACAGAACTGCTGCAGGGAACACTCGAAGGTGCAGAAAAGGGGAGACAGAATCAAGTCATGGATGGACAACATCAGAGAATGGACCAGGATGAATGACTCGGCACTACTGCGCAGAGCCGAGGACCGAGATGGATGGAGGAGGCTTACCACGGCATCGTCTTTCGTGTCTCCTCAACGACCGCCAAGGTCACGGAACTGATGATGATGATGATTTTATGTTATTATCTTCTTTTTCTTCTTGAATATATATTTGTGGAAAATTGGACATAAATGTAAGCGATATACCTGTAATCAGAAAGGCACTGTGCATTCCTGATTAGGATTACTTGCTTTTTTGTTCAGTATCATTATTTTGCATGGGTAAATTGAAGAATTAAATTGGGCTGCTTTTGTTTGGTTGTAATTGCTTTTGTGTAATGGCCTTTGGTACAAGAAGGTTAGTATTGGTATATCTGCACCTCTTCTTCTTCCTCTCTTCTTCTTCTTCTTCTTCTCTTCTTTTCTTCTTCTTTCTTTTCTTCTTCTTCTTCTTTTACTACTTCTAAATTTTTTTAAATCATTGATTAAAAATGATTTTTCTTCATTTTGTTTTCTTTAGCTTCTTTACTGTCTTTTTCTACACTAAATGGTTATGGTGGTAATGGAATAAATCCCCTGTCTTATTCAAAAACAGCAAAGACTAAACGATCTGACAAACATCGCCACTACCAACAACACACTAACAACATCAAAGCAAAAATAATAGCAACAACACATTGTCCCCCCCTATTCCACCCCACACATAGACACACAGACAAAACAGACACACACACTAGACTAACGCGCGCGCAAGCACACACACACACACACTACACACACACAAAACACACACACTACACACAAACACACACACACACACACATCCTAACTTCTCTGAGGATCTGTTTGCCTGAAGTTCATGTGACATTCTTGCTGGTTTGTTTATGTCGCCCCTGAACGATCTGTTTTTATGGATGAAGACAATCTAGATTGGTATGATTCACGGAAAACCTTTGACTCAAGTCCTGCAACTTGACCCCAATTCCTGGGATTTTTTGTGGGACTTTTAATGCCAGAAACCGCTGATTTCCCGGATATTGATATAACTGATAAAGATGCACAGATTCCTTTTTTTCAAGATTTAGATGACTTCATTTCAGAGGGCCCACAACAGATCAAAAAATCAAAAGATAATGTCATAAATAAGTTTGGAAGAAATCTCAACGAGCTCATGCTCAGAATTTGCTTTTTATTGTAAATGGTAAGAACTAAGAGGATAGTGAAGAGAATTACCTGTATCAGCTAACAGAGGAAAAGTAGATAGACTAATTTTATCTGTCAATGCCACTTACCAATAAATAACAGACATTGTTTGCTGACAAGAACAAAGCCTACCATTTTCCTCATCATTCTTTCGTTCTCTTCTCATTTGAAACTCAGGCTGAATGTGAAAAAATGGATGACTTATTTAGAAGAAAATACAACATTTGTGTGGAAGAAAATAGCTGAGTCATTCAATACTACTGTAAAGGAACGCCCACAAGGAATTGAAAAATTTAACATCCACATCTAGAAAACAGCAGTGTGGAAGCTGTCACTTTTTTATTTCCTCCTTCACATCAGCAAGACAGCTGAAGTTAGGGCAGAGAAAGCGTGAAGCACGTGTGCAGCCACCCTAGTGAGATGCAGAATGCCAGCATGCAAAACAAGAGAAATACAGGCATTTGAAAATGCTTCGGTCCTCAAACACGCAAGATGATTTAAACAATTACATTGAAAGCAAAAAAGAGCTAAAACATATAATCAAGGAAAACAATCAGAGTATAACGAATAATTATTAAAATAGTTACATGTGTCTTGCAATGAAAAAAACCCTCTAAATCCTGTTGGCAAAAACAGAGAAGACTTATCTCAAACAAACAAAATACGGCAGAAAAATAAACTCCCAGATCATGGTATGAACTATTCACCAATGCTCGTTAAATGGTTGAAACAATCCATCATTTACATGATTTTGATGAAGATTACAAACATAGTCTAAACACACACACTCTGATGACTGTGAAGAAGTAATGAAACACAGACTGGATATGACATTTCAAAGCAAAAATCCGGAGAGCATTGCGAGATAACTGATAAGTGTAGAGCTCAATGTCCTGATGGCTTGTCCGCCTGATTTCTTTGTGCATGCACATAGTTCACAAAAGTTTCTACTGTCCTTTTGTTAAGAGGGTGAAGGTTCTTGGATAGGGGATGTTTAGACACTGGCACTCCAACACTCAAAGGAACGGATGGAGCCACCAGGGTGTTAGCATAAACACTTTTATTTTTATCTACCAAACAATCCAAACCTGAAACACAACATAATATCAGGTAACTACTCTATCCATATTTAAACAGGCACATCTTGATAAAAGGCACACACAGCAAATAGCTATATTCCCTCTAGGCCAAATTGTAATAAAACCAAATTCCTTTCATCACTCACAGCAAAATACCAAGTTAATCCTAGGGAACCAATAGAGAGTATACAGTTGTAATTCAGACACCAATGACTAAAAAACAATAAGGAAAATTCTTTCCTCAATACTCTCAACTTGACATATCTAACTATGTCAACAGAACTTAGTCTATACACGATGTTTCACACTTTGCACCTATCATACCCCAGGGATATATAGCACCAAAGAGAGGAACTCTGACTCTGAATCGTTTAAAATGTTAGGCCTATGGCCCATATCCACTTGGGTGGTACATAAACAATAATCACACAATGTCTTGCTAGTACATAAATACACTTACTTTTTCGTGTATTGAGGGACATATGGTTTAGCTGAGTCCAAGTAACCATGTCCAATACTGTTTTGAAATTTAAGTGTAAGTCTGTGGGGTCAGAATCACTACAAATTGAGGGATGTGTCATCACAAACATTTTTACAGCAACAATCTAGAATTGGGGTAAATCTTTACATAGATGAAAATAGAAGTGACCTAATAATGACCCTTGTGGTACAGCCATGATAATAGGTACTTAATTGACACGTTTGTTTATTTAACAAGTTACTAGCTGCGCCTATTCGACAAAAAGCTTTTCAAATGATTTATCATTTCTGGTTAGTTTATACAAGTGAAGTTTACGCAAAAATATGGATGATTGAATACATCAAATGCTTTTTTTCAAAGTCAACAAAAAGAAGGCCTTATATTTATTTTTCATTGCTTTTTGTGTAGGAGACTGTCCATAAATTTGTGTCAGAGTTGCGGACAGATCATATTTACGAAAAAAACCTAGACTGATCTTCCATTTAATGATTGTTGGAGCCAAAGAATATGGACGACCGCCTTCAAGATAGCCCAAACTTGATGACACAGACCAAGCTACAGCTGAACGACAGAATAAAACCCAAGCCCATTCTCGAGGGAACCAAACAAAAACTGTCTACCATCACAACATTTTCAATAGAAATTTGGCAATAACGTCAAGTCCTCTACCCACTGCTAGTCGAGTATCTGTGGAATCGTTACGACAACAACACTCTCAATCACAAAATTCACCACACAGACCTTGCAGTCCTGGTACTAGCAATTACCGCGTTCTAAGTAGCAATTCGAAATAGTACATGTCCAATGAAGCAACTCCAAACTAGTGGCGTCACCTCTCATTTTTTCCCAGGTCTGGACTATGCACTTCTCTCTCTTCTTCTGGCTGGTCTTCCAGCATCATCAGTCACTCCCTTATCAACGGATACACAACTCTACAGCGCGACTAGTTCTCAGAAAGAAAAAAAATCCTGAGCAGATTTCAGACAACCTCTTGATTTTTACGCTCAAAGCTGGAGCAGTGAAATCAACCAAAAACGATATGCTTTCTATTCCTTATTGAAACAAAATCTATTCTTTCTGATTATCATCAATCGTTCAAAACAGTGCGTGAGAAGTATTTAACTAAATGCGCCTTTGGCGTTTCAACATAAATGTCCACGAACCGTTACAATAAGGCCCCAATGTTTTTCTGCCCTGTCCTTTCCCAGAAAACTATGAATCGGAAATACATTCATGTTTACATGCCCAAGATACAAACGCTACGGGATCATTTATACCTAAAAAATTTAAAATAAAACATCCTCTTTCAGACTGATTTCCCTGCCTCAAGCACAACCATGCAAAGCAGTCATTTTTAATAAAAAAGCGCACTGATTTAAGGTCATTTGCGATGGGGGAGACAACGGGGGCATGAACCGTTCGTGTTTGGGGGTTTTTCTTATTGCTGTTCGTGTTACATCATTGTTTTGTCCTGCACCTATTTGAAAAATGTTTTCGTAACGGGGGTGTTATTGATAATCTTAGTTGCAAAAATTTTTCACCCGGGGGGTACTACCAAATTCAGTGTAATTGGTTTTTCTAGAATAATGCACGCAACGGGCTCTGTTTCACAACTGTTGATGTTGACTGGTTTTTGGGGATAGAATATCTTATGGCCACCCCATCCCCTGTTCCCCTTGACAGGGGCAGAGGGCCGGGCTCAAAAATTTTTTGACTTGACTTGACTTTGAGTTGTTTTTGACATTCATTCATTTTTTGTCCAAGGGGAAAAAAGGGGAAGGGGGGAATTGAACCCAGAACTCATGGTTTAACTTTGGCGGGAAACGTCTTAAACCACCTGCCACCTTTCCTAAATTTGCAATCGAAATTGTCTCAGACCTTTGTATTCTTGTGCATGCAGTATTTACAAAACAATGACAAAGTTAAAATAAAAAATAAAACTGTTTAGGGGTGACATGTTTCAGTTTTTTTGCATGGAATGTTTGTACTTGCTACTTTTTTTTTCCACAGCAGCATGCTTCTTTGAGGTTCGTTTTGGTTTCACTTTTATCTGTTTCAGGTTATCGAGAAGTTCTCTTTACGCACTGGTATCCTTTAAAACCCAGACAACCTGTCGCATTGGGGAGGAACCCCAATAGAAAAAAACTTTTGGTGACTTGGAGAAGATTGGCGCCACCAAGGAAATATCCTAAGCCCACAGAAAAGATATGAGAAACAAATAAAAGCCAATTTGATACGGATCATCGGGGCCGGGTTTTACCAAGGGCCGCGCTTTCCATTGATCAACCCAGGGGAAATGACAATCAGCTACTAGTTAAAACATTACTTAAGCCCCTAAAACAGATCACCAGGGACATGGAACGCCACACTCACCATTGCGAAAAATAAAAGAACAATAGAGCTTAGCCGCTAAAAGGGAAACTTTATTGGACTAGGAGAAGTGAGAGGACAGGATTTGGTGAGACAATGACTGAAAAAGGGCAAAAAAGATCTGGTACAGTGGTCAAAGAAACATCCCCAACATGGAGGGCATTTATTGCAGAAAGAAAGATGGGTTTGCTTACACTGTACATCGCCTTCCACGGGATTAAGCATCCGGTTCGGCCAAGCCCCAAGAACATCCCCTCATACAAATCTATGCACCACATCTGACCATGCAGATAAAAAGGAAGAAGAATTTTACAAAAACTAAAAGCCCATTAGAAGATTCCAAAAAAAGACATCATCATCATGAAATTTAAACCCCAAAGGGGGGTCCTGACTTTTAAAAACCAAGGGACCGGAACAGTTGGTCAGTTTGGAACGGAGAGACCAACACGGGGGGACTAATTTGCGGATTTCCTGCACCCACAACTTACCACTCCAAAATACCCCAAACCTCACAAGCAGTCAGGAGGAAAACCTGGCTTCGCCAAGGCAATCCATAACCAAATAATTTCATCTTAACACAAGGGCGCTTCAAATCCAGCACAACAGACCAAACAAGAACCTACCCGGGGCTGACTGGGCACGACCCACCTTGTGCTTCTTGTATTCAAAAGAAGCTGAAAAACTAAAACCTGCAAACCCCAAGAACAAATTTTGCGGGCAAACGAAAGATCCAATGTCAAAAGGAGACTTCCAAGAACCCGGGGGAGTTTTTGCGGAATAACCCCCTGGACAAATGACATCTGACTCACCATCAAAAAAGGCATGAAAAACAGCGAGAGACCGGTGGCAAGGAATAAAACCCCAGCCAGGATAAAATGACATTTGGGACACTGGATATAAGAAAACACTGAAACCAAACCGGTCTTCCAACCCAAAAACCCGGAAAAGGGGAAAAAGGAAAACCAATGTTAAAGGAGAGGGGGACAGGGAAAGGAGAAGAAAAAAAAAGAAAGGAGAAAAAAAAAGGAAGAAAGAAAGAAAACCAAAACCCCCCCCCACTCATTGAACCCCCCGGGAAACCCCTCCAAAGCTCAGTTTTCATTAACAGTGGCAGTTTTGTAAAGAACTATAAACTACCCAACCCAAACCTGACAAAGATAAGGGAAAGGAAGCAGCAACATCAAAGTACCTCCCATTCCCTATACTGAGGGAAAAAGTGAAGAAGCCATCCGCATTTCCAGTGGGAAACCCCCCAGGGCAGACAACATACCAGCGAGCTGCTCAAGCATGGTGGCAAAAAATTTATCACACATGTTCAGCTACTCAGAAGATTTGGGAAAAAAACATAGCCAACGAATGGACATAATCACTAAACATACCTTCCCCAAGAAAGGGAATTTACGCCAATGCCAAAACTATAGAACAATCAGCCTCATCAGCCCACCCCCAAGATCATGCTCAAAGTTATTTTAAAATCAAACAAAGAAGGAGGCAAAGAAAAACCTTGCAGAAAACAAGCGGGTTGGGCAGCAGGAGCACAATCGAACAGATTTAAAACTCCACATCCTGATGGAAAAACTCTTCAACTTCAAGAGACCTTTCCACAACTTCACGACAAAAAAAAAGCTTTCGACAGAATATGGACAAGGCCTAGGCAGGTCCTCAGAATGTTTGGCATTGAGAATACAGTGCAAACCATTCAAGCACTAAAACCCCACAAGCATGCAGTCCTTCTGAAAAAATCGTCAGACTACTTCAAAACCCAGTTTGGGCTGACAAGGATCCTGTTACCCTCTTTCCTGTTTAATCTGTTCTGGAAAACTTTATGAAAGACCCCCATGATTCCCTCAAACCAAAACCCCTTGGGTGGCAGACCCCCAACAACTTGCGGTTTCCCCGATGACTGCCCTCATGGGGGGAAGAAACCCCAGAGCTCAAAACTTACAACTAACTTGAGAACAAGCGGAGCATATGGGATGGAGGTGAGTGGAGAAAATTTAAAGTCCCTGTGAACAGCACCAGCAACGCCACTGCTAAAGTTTACATAAACGGCCAACAACTGGAGGAGGTAAGCTTTTAAATACCTGCGCTACACTCCAAAGACGGGCGACCACGACAGAAACCCAAATTCCAGACTACCGGGGCAACATTTTCCATAAAAAACCACACCATAAAAAAGTAAAGAATTTTTTTTCCCCAAATCAAACTAAAGCTCTACAAAGCCCTAATTCAACCATCCTCTGACGGAAGTGAAACCTGACATTGACTGCTGAACAGAAAGCGAACCAGTAATTTGAAACAAAATGCCAAAAAACTGCGGCATATCCTGGAGAACAGAAAGACCAAGAAATTTGTCAAAAGCCAAATAAGACGGCTGGCAGGTCCCATGAACCCCCTTTTCCCCCATTGTCAAGAAAAAAACGACTGGTCCGGCCACCCACCCCCCTCAAAACCCCTGCCCAAAAACAGTACTTGGGGAAAACTCGAAGGTGGCAGAAAGAGGGAAAAACAGAACAAGTCTGGGGGACACATCCAAAAATGGACCAGGATGAATGACTCGGGCACCCAAAATGCCAGACCAGGACCGAGATGGATTGGGGGGCTTACCACGGCTCGTCTTTTGTGTCTCCCAACACCGCCAAAGGCACGGAACTGATGATGATATGATTTTATGTTATTACTTCTTTTTCTCTTTAAAAATAATTTTTTTGGAAAATTTGGGCATAAAAGTTGCGATATACCTGTAATCAAAAGGCACTGTCATTCCTGATTAGGATTACTTGCTTTTTTTTCTATCATTAATTTTGCATGGGAATTGAAGAATATATTGGCTTTTTTTTTGTTGTTTTTTAATTGCTTTTGTGTGTATTTGCTTTTTACAGAAGGGTTTTAGTTTGGGATACTGCCCTTCTTCTTCTTTTCTTGTTCTTTGTTTTTTGTTCCTTCTTTTTTCTTCTTTTCTTCTTCCCTTTTTTCCTTCTTTTCTTACTCCTTCTATTTTTTTTTTAAACATTTATTAAAAATATTTTTTTCATTTTTTTTTCTTTGTCTTCTTTACTTTTTTTTCTTTCACTAAATGGTTATGGTTATATGGAATAAATCCCTGTCTTATTCAAAACAGAATACTAAAACTAAAGCAACACGCCATACCAACAACAGCAACAAAAACACAAAGCAAAATAATAGCAACAAAAAGAAGACACCCCTCCACCCCACACATAACAACACAGACACGACACACACACAACAAACGCGCGCCCGAGCACACACACACACACCCACACACACAAAACACAACACACAACCCCAAAAAACAACCAAAAAAAACAACACACACACACACACACGCCCCCACGCAACCCACGCACCCCCACCCCCAAAAAACACACACACAAAAACACAACACATCTAACTTCAGCTGAGGATGTGTTTGCCCAATTCATGTGACATTCTGCTGGGGTTGTTTTTGGGCGCCCCTGAACGTCTGTTTTAATGGTGAAGACAATCTAGTGGTACGATACCGGGGGAAACTCTTTGCTCAAGTCCTCAAACTTTCCCCGAATTTCCTTGGGGTTTTTTTTGGCGACTTTAATGCCAAACCTCTGATTTCCCCAATATTTTAATTACGATAAAGAAAGCCAGATTCCTTTTTTTTAAGATTTTAGATATTTCATTTTAGGGGGGCCCACAATAAAACCAAAAAACAAAAGTAAAGTCATAAATAATTTTTGGAAGAAATCTCATAGCTCTGCAAAAATTTTTCTTTTTATTTTAAATGGTAGAACTAAAGGATAGTGAAGGATGGATTTTCCCGTACAGCAACAAGGGAAAAGAAAAGACTATTTTGTTCAAAAGCCCCTGTAAACCCAAAATATAACAGAATTTTTGCAAAGAACATAGTTGCCCTTTTCCCATCATTCTTTCTTTCTCTTCTCATTTTGACTCACTGAATGTGAAAAAAAGATGACATTAATTTAGAAGAAAATACAAATTTTTTGTGGAAAGAAAAAAAGCGATCAATTTCAAAGACTACTGTTAAGGGAACCCCACAAGGAATTTTAAAAATTACACACATTAGAAAACACAGGGGGAAGCCTGTCACTGTTTTTTTTCCTTCCTTCACAGGGAGCAGACAAGCAGTTAGGGCAAAGAAAGCGGAAAACACGTTGCGCCCCCCTAGTGAGATGCAGAAGCCCGCATGCAAAAAAAAGAGAAATCAGGCTTTGAAAATCTTGATTTAAACAATTTAAAAAAGAAAGCAAAAAAGAGCTAAATCATAAAATCAAGGAAAACAATCAAGTATAACGAAAAAATTATTAAAATAGTTACAGTGTCTTGCAATAAAAATACCCTCTAAATCCATGGCAAAAAAAAAGAAGGGCTTTCTCAAACAAACAAAATACGGGGAGAAAAAAAAACTCCCAGACAGGAGACTATTTCAATGCCGTTTAAAATTTAAACAGCCATCAGTTGACATGGATTTTTATGAGATTGCAAACATGTCAAACCACACAGTTTTGATGACGTGAAGAATGTAATGAAAAACAACTGATGAAGACTTTCAGAAGCAAAATCCAGAAGCATTGCGAAAAACTGAAAGGAGAGCTTTAGGTCCGATGGCTTGTCCCCTGATTTCTTTTTTTCATGCCACAATTTCACATAAAGTTTTTACTTTCCTTTTTTTGAGGGTGAAGGTTCGTGGGTGGGGGGTGTTAGGACACTGGCACTCCACCCAAAAGGGAAAATGGGAGGCCCCCCAGGGGTGTTTTCATAAAACTTTTTTTTTACTACCAAAACAACACACACCTGAAACAAACATAATATTTAGGTACACCTATCCATATTTAACAGGCACACGTTGATAAAAGGGACACAACAAATACTAATTGCCCTAGCCAAATGAAAAAACCAAATTCCTTCATCACCACAGCAAAATACCAAGTTAATCCTGGGGCCATAAGAGTAAACAGTTGTAAAACAACAACCCAAAGACTACAAAAAAATAAGGAAAAAACCTTTCCCAATACTCCAACTGAATTACCTAACAAATTTTAAAAAGAACTTTTCTAAAAAATGTTTTTACAAAATTGGCACCTATCTACCCCAGGGATATTATAGCACAAAAGAGAGAACCTGAACTCTGAATCGTTTAAGATTTTAGGCCTATGGCCCATATCACTTGGGTGTACATAAACAAATAATCAACAAGACCTGCATTTTATACAAAAAAATCATGCATTTAAATAGAAAATTCATTAAACTTGCTCTGCTACTAGTGTGCAAAAAACAAATGCTTCATAACAAAATTAGCAAAGGGGATTTAAAAAAATCCTTATTTTTAGATGCAAGTAACAATTAACTTAAAAAATGATGGACTATTTTAATACTTTTTGCAAAAACGTTCCCTGGGTGCGGTGTATGCTGACCACTAAATCAAATGAATTTCTGTTCGTGCCTCCTGACAACGGCACATTTAAAAGGGCTGCTTTTTGACAGATTCCTTCGAAAAAGTTTATTTACTTTTTAGCAAAAAACACCTAGGCGTAATCGTACAAAAATTTCCTTTTCTTTTTTTATTTTAAATGTTTAGAAAAAAGGCACAGAAAAAAATTAGATTTAAATGGGTTGAGTACCAGGCATCTTTGTGATTGTAGATCTTTCGTCCACTCCTGAAAAAACAGCATTAACGTTCCTTTACATTTTAATAAACATTTCTCATCACCAAACCCTTTATTTTTCCCCAAACATCACTAAAAACCTACTGGTACAGGAAGAAAAAAATGATGAAGCCCATATCCTTGTTCCTTTCATATAAAAGAACTGACATCTAATAAGCTTTATGGTGAAGCCGCTCATCTCTCATCTATATAACCCTCAACCAGAATCTAACTGCCTTTGTGAATATGTTTACAAAAAGTGGGTATCTACCTGTTTCACTGTAAACTAGGTCATTAGGAGTTCTAATGCTAACATTTAGAAAGCGCTTGATAGCAAAGAGGTGTACACGTTCAACAATTTTCAGGTCAGTATTTAATCCCCAGACCTCTGCACCATAAGTCAACATAGACTGTAGTTGTGTGTCAAATAATTTAAAGAATATCTTATGAGATTTTTCCCTAAGTGTATTAAGTAGTCTCAAAATGCTTATGATACCTTTTCTTGCTCGGCTTGCCATATCAGTCAGAGCATGTGAAAATGACAATCTAGTGGATAGAATTATGCCAAGATATTTGTATGCATTTACAACCTTCATGCAAACAGTACTATAGGACCGTTTCTCATTAAGTGCTAAATGACCACCATTTCTAAACCCAATCGATTTTGCTAAATTAACGTTTAGACCTAATTTTTGTGCTGTCTCATGAAGAACATTTAGTTGCTTTTGTAAGCCACACACATAATCTGACAAAAGAATAACATCATCAGCAAACATTAATACACATATTTCAACAAAGTCAGGAAATAACTGGATGCCATGCCTCCCACGCTGGGCAAGTTCTCTTGCTACTTCATCAATAAGCAGTAAACATAATCCAGGGCTACATATTTCTCCTTGTTTGACTCCCAGTGGACATGTAAAAGACTCTGTTAACTTCCCTCTTAACTCTGATCTTTGCCTGCAAAATGTTATACATACTAATTATTGCTTTATACATTCTGCTATTGCCCTTAAGTCCTTTCTTTTCCAGAACATTCCACAGTTTAGTCCTATCTATTGAGTCGAAAGCTTTTCTAAAATCTATGAAAGCTACATATAACTTTTTATGATAAACCAATTGCTTTTGTATTGTTGAAAATAGTGTAAAGATATGGTTGATTGTACTGTACCTTTTACGGAAGCCTGCTTGGTATTCTCCTATCAACTTATTTTCTTCAATCCACTCATTCAAACAGTTGTTAAGTATGTGGCTGTATAACTTGCTTGAGATATTTAAAAGAGATATTCCTCGGTAGTTATCTGGGTTGTTTGTATCGCCCTTTTAATGTATTGGCTGGATTACAGAATCTGTCCAGGACAGGGAAATAAGTTCCTGTTGAAAATAATTTATTGAAAAATTGTGTTAGATAGGGCACAAGAGATGAAGCACATTTTTTTTTTAAAGAATTCACCTATGACACCATCTGGCCCAGCAGACTTGCCATTCTTTAATGCTCTTATAGCTGCATAAACTTCATTTTCAGAGATGTCCTGCTCTAATTTTTCAGTGTCAGAAGTTACATTTCCATTACTTTCAGCATTTTCAATACTTCTTCTCTCGGTCTGTTCTTGATCATTAAACAGGCCATGAAAATGTTCAAACCATTGCAACTTGCTTATAGTGTTAGGTGTTGAACTCTTTGTACTCAAATATTTCTTAATTTTTGACCAAAACTCTGAAAGATTGTTAGTATTTTCTTGTAGTGAGTGGAGCAGATCGCTGCGGTACTTTGCCTTTTTCTGGCTTAGTAATTCTTTGTACTGTCTACGGTTTTCCTGATACAATATATTGTCATCAGGGTTGTTGGTATTGTTAGATTTTCTTAACTTCTGTCTAACTAATTTTCTACTATATCTACATTCTTTATCAAACCATTTTTGAGAATTTTTCTGTCCTATGTGTATTACTGTCTTCATTCATGAGCCTGCTTTAAGAAGACCTTTGTTAAATGTGGTTATTGACTCATTAATATTCGTATCAATAAAGTCTTCTGCTTTATCAAAAGTCTGCCTTACTTCAACTGAACTAATTTTTCTTAAAAAGTCATCTACTTTTTCTTTTTTCCATACAAATTTATCTAATTTGAAATTTTCAAGCTTTATTTCTATTTTTTTTATTTGGGTCATAACAATTTTAAAAAGTTCAACTGGCATATGTTTTGACTCAACTCATTGGCCGACATTCATTCTTAGTGAAAACTGTAGTAATGCCTTTGATACAATGAAATAATCGACAACACTGCATCAAGTAGGAGAAATGTAAGTGAAACTGGCAGAATTTACATCACCAAATAAACCATCATGATACATAAGTCAAATTCATCACAAACATTCAAAAGATATCTACCAAAATCATTTAATGTGTAGTCTCTAGATGCCCGAAAGGTCTGTTCACAAGCATCCTCACGGTAATCAAAACTATCAATAATACTCTCTACAGCATCAGAATCATCAGAATTTTCATTGCCAGTTTGAGCATTGAAAGCACCAAATAAGATGAACAGAACATCACCTAATATCCCGATCACATCAAGAATACAATGTTCTAACATAGCAACACCATTGTATATGTCTGTTTCTTGATAGTAATCAAATGAGCTGGGGGGCAAGTAAACACCGACTAAGACTACAAGTAGTTCAGTTTCAAAAAGTTTTTTAGAAAGTTGCAAAACATTTACATTGTCATATTCTAAAGTAATACTTTCAACATGAGAAGCAAATTCTTTTTTAACCAACAGAATTAGACCCCAGACAATCGTGCAGTAGCAGCATCTGATAAACTAACTGCAGGTGATATAAACATATCATGATCAGGAAACAAATGTTGTGCCTGAGGGAAATTTTGTTACAAAAGTTTCAACTAAAAGACAAAAATCAAAACTTGCCAAATATGTCTGCACATCAGGATCATGCAAACTTGCTACTCCTTCAATATTATATGAAACAAAACGCAAATGACCTTTTTGTGTACTAGGATTAATGTCAGGTGTGGTATGGACCAGGCCTTTATCCTATCTATTGTTGCTTTGTTTGTTGGTGTTTTTGTTGCTTTTGTTCGACATGCTTTCTGATAAAGTTAACTGTCTTCTTTCACTTGTTGTTGAAACCACAGACTTGCTTCTTAAACGTCTTTCGGTGTCAGACAAACGTTTGTGTTTGAGTGCACCATCAGAGCTGGCTGGGCCATTTGACACTGTGTTGTCTTTCTTGGACCGGGGCGCAGCATTCGTAATCTTCTTCTTGTTGCTGCTGTTGGAGGGCCCTGGTTTGTTTGGAACAGTGTCCTTTTGGTGTGGCATGGGTGGTAACATCCGAATCAACAGTCCCAAGATCTGCACCTGTCATGCCAACAGTATCTTCCTCATTCTGCCCATCAACTTCAAAAAGTCCAGGTAAAGCAAGCAGACCGTTGACATCAGCATGAGCACCATCAGCCATCTGATGGCTGATGGTGCACAAAAGAGAAAGAGAGCAAGAGAGAGAGAGAGAGAGAAGAGAGAGAGGAGAGAGAGAGAGAGAGAGAGAGAGAGAGAGAGAGAGAGAGAGAGCAGGCACAATCTAGTGTATCACAAAACCACAAACAAATTAACCACTTTTGACACAAATAACTCACCATACGAAAAGTCACTCCTACATGTTTTATTTTATTTATTTTATACCACTTTAAGTCAGGAGATTTTTCTGGGTAAAATTTGGGCTGCTCTCCCCGAGGACAGCCCGTGGCCACAAGAGCAGCGCCACCTTTTTTGTTGTTGTCTGCAACTGTATTTGTTTGTATTTGTTGAATTGCCTACTTTTACCAGGGTAATACTACAAGGACCTAGCTAAGCCTAGTCCTGCACTGCATTCAAGCCTAACCTTCAAGTCTTCAACTGGTTTAGTTTTAGCAGTCAACTCCTATCTCAATTCAACTTTGCCATAGTAGTCTATTCCAATAGCTCTGTTACCACATCCACATTATTTTGATCAGTGCAATTCACAAACTTCATCTCAACATGATACATACATCAAAATAATTACTTAATCATAAAATTCCACTTTTCACATGAACATCCAACCCTATAATATGTCATGGATCACACAACCAAATAGTAAAAGTCTCATGATTTTAGTCAACTTTCATGTGTAAAACAGCTACACACACTTTCACTGACACTGACACACACAGGGACAGAGGCAACTCCTGTCCTAGGAGTAAGACGTGCCAGGAGAGGCTCTCCAGAGAAGGTGTGTTTTTAATAGTTGATCAAATGTGATTTATGTGAAAGTTATACACAAGGATTCAGTCTTCATCAGTGAACAAAATGTTAAATTTCTGCTTATAAAATTCAGTGCAAATGTGAGATATTGATGAATTCATTACAAATATTTGGTCTCCAACAAAGAGCTGTGATGTGGTGAAGTGGTGGACCTTTGTGCTGTAACACCCCTGGGTGGGTGTGTGTGTGTGTGTGTGCTGGGACCCTCTTTCCTTGTATCCTGCATCATTGCTGTTGGACTGTTAAGCTGGGCCGATGGCCTGCTTAACAATCTCAAGTGTGTTATATCATTAGCCTATTGGCCTAGGCCTAGACTAGGCCTACACAGCTAACCTAAGGTATTGTGTGTCCTTTCTTACCAGGCCTACCAAGGCTCAACATCACAGAGTGTACTGTAGTGTCACTGTACATACCCTATCCCTATAGTTTATGGTAAACTGACACATGAACAATGCTGTGCTCTGTGCTAAACTGTATATTCAATTGAAATGAAGTAAATGGCAGAAGGCACCATTCTTCTTCCTTTTTTTTAAAAAAAATAAATAGGTTCTTTTCCTCTTTCTTCTCTCTTTTAGTACTCCAGTTATTTTTTAAAAATAATTTTATGATGTTGCTTGTGACACAACATTTTAGTTTACCAGCTCCTAAAGATGGGTCCCACTATACGATCCATGAGTACTAAGTCCTTAAGCACTGAAACTATACAGCCCACTCAAGACCCATATCAAGTGACGTTTGATACCCCCCCACTCGAAATTACCTCTATGGAGATTCGTGCTTATGGAGAGATATTGTGGTCAATATCAGCCATCAGGTATCTCCTCCACCTTTACAGAATCTGATAAAAATAACAAACATAAACTAACTGTGCCGACAGAATACACTCCAACTCTGCCAAATGAACTCTGGCACTCTTTCATTCAAGTTTCTGTAGACTCCTGCAAACTTTTATCCATTCATATATATCACTCCACTGGTACACTATTAATACATGGAAATGTGTGCCAGCTGTGGGTCGAGAAGGAGTTTGATACTCTAAAAACTATAGTGAATGAATTGGCAGAAATCAACCCGACTACAGCAAATGCCCAAAATGTCCTTTGTTCCATCGTGGCACCAAACCCCCATGATCCACTGGCCATCATGGACAGCACCCCTCCTGTGTTGCCATCCCAGCCCCCCCAGCCAGCGCTAGTTGATGACCACTCTCTCCCGCCTGACCGGTCAGCATCTACTCCCTCCAGTTCACCCCACCCTATTTCCCCAAACTCCACAACCCTCCAATCTGCAATCCACCCTCCTCCATCAGTCCCCTCATCACCCTCCCCTTCCGATCTACCTTGTCCCACACCCCCACTCTCTACACCCCTCCAGGCCTCATCCCCTGATAAGGATACTTCATCCCCTCCTCCTCCACTTCCAGGGGCGAATACCAAACCCCCACCCTTCCCATGACCCCTCCCCCTGATTCCAACCCCTCCCTTCCCAACAACAAAAATTCCCCTGAATCTCCCATCACCTCCCCTTCCTCTCCTTCTTACCAACCTCAAACCTGCCCCACCCCTACCCCCTCCCCCAGTCCAGACCCTTTTCCCTCAACACCAACACTCACCTCTCATCAAGTGGACCTCTACACCGCAACGCACCCAAACCTTACACTCTCATGGAGATGTCTAACATTGCTAACAGTAAACCATGCTCTACAAGTCAACTAAACCGCTGCAAACCTCACCATCTCCAACATGCAGAGCAAAATACATACATTTGAATCTCAACTTTTGCAAACAAGACAACAGATAGAAAACAAAAAAAACCCAAAACATCACTGTTTCAGAGACCAGAATGAAAAACTCCATGGAGAATAAATGAAACAAGCAGTTTCAAACCAAATCAGTGAAATGCAAGACAGCCACAAAACCCAGCAAACCCAACTGAAAAGAAAACAGCAAACAAACTCCCGTCATTCAAAACATTTCAACCAATGTCAACAAAAGCACCAAACAATCTACAGATCCTCTCTGCTGCCAAAAAAGTCGCATCATTCATGAAACAGACAAAACAATGAAAACACAGAGCTCCTCCTGCAGAACTGTCCCCACCAAACAGAAAAATATATTGTGATTTCAAACAGATTAAGTTCTTTCAGACAATGCAACAATTCTCTATCAGCCACTGCAGACAACCACTGACAAAATGAAAACAAACAAATCTTCATCTGTGCACACACAGACAAACAAGCAGCCAAATTCTTGTAAGAACAAATACATTTCTCACCTAAACTCCCCTTGAAAAAACCAATCAACGTAACAAACAACCCCTTCTTGCCCACACCCCCACCCTATTCTTTCACACTCCACAGCCACACATCTCAATACACAGACACGCAAACAGCCCAAGTCCCCAGCTACCAACAAAGCCCCACACCCCTATCCCCCCTTAA
This sequence comes from Rapana venosa, assembly GCA_028751875.1. Classification (NCBI taxonomy): domain Eukaryota; kingdom Metazoa; phylum Mollusca; class Gastropoda; order Neogastropoda; family Muricidae; genus Rapana; species Rapana venosa. Next base: position 21,455,504 of record CM054157.1, read on the forward strand.
CTGCTCTGAACAGAAATCTCCCACCCAATTCAACACACTACTGTTGGGTGACTCTGTGTTGGTGCAATTGACAACAACAAAATGCCAACAACAGCCACCCTCTGTAACCTGTCTGCCTGGCCTGACTGGTCGACCACCTGTTCAGTGGCAATCGTCTCGCCCCCTTCACACCCTCATCCAGACCTGTTGTATTCCCACTTTGGGGGATCAATAACTGCTACACGTCCTGTTTCTTCAGCAGATTGGGGTCAGGCTGATCGCTGTCAGAGACGTGTTTCCCCCGGCCGCCTACATGCCTCTTCCTCTTCCTTTCCCTTTGGGGCGACACCCGCTCAGAGAGGCGCTTCACGATCACAGCCAATCTGAGACATGCCTGCTTCAGGGAAGGGGTTTGCTACATCGACAACACCCCCTCCTTCCTACAATTTTCGGTGCACCCAAAAAAATGATGACCGTGACAGCCTACATCCAAGCTACAGAGGATGTGATGTCCTTTCCCGAAACCCTGTGACCTTGGTAACTGTCCCCCCGGGTGATGCCATCTCCCGCCATGTACTAAACCACGCTCCCTTCCTGCCAGCTACGTGGACGCAGTGAAGGGGCACCGAAGTATGGAGGACGGTAACCCTCTATGACAGCCCAACACTAACTCCATGTTCCTAATGTCCCCTGTGCTTTCCCCCCTCTCCTGTGACTGACTAGGACTTTCACTTTCCACCCAGACAACCCCAGGAACCCTATTTCCAATGCAGTTACCACTGGGTCGACAGCCTGAAGGCCTTACCAGTATAAAAAAAACAGACAAAATTATAGGTCTGTTAATGGAACTGGCTCCAACCCTTTTAGATTAATTGAAGCATGGAATATAAGGGTTTATGAGTGTGGTAATGTTTGAGCTTGTAAGCTTTGTATGCGTGTGTTGGGGGTGGGAAGGGGGGGGGGAGGGGGTGGCGCACATTGTCAGGTGAATGCATACTTATTCTCCAATGCATAATATATATGTAGAATCACTTTTTCCCTATAATTCCCTAGTAAGTTTTATATATGCAATTTTTTTCCTTTGACTATTGTGATTTTCCCCTTTTACATGGTCATTTCACCCTTCCCCCCTCCCCATTTTTCAATATTGTGTCATTTCACACTACAGAGCATAACCTACTGATGATATGTTACAGTACTGGCCATGTCAAGTTGTCTCCCTCTATACCTCTATGTAATCTACTTCTTCTCTTTTAAAAGCCTCTTTCTGACTGTCTTTCTACCTGTCTCTCTGTCACAACCTTTGACTCTCTCCTTCTCTCTCAGGAATGATATTGGTGTCACGCTGCAGTATACTTTACAAGGTTTACACGTGAAATCTTTTTTTTTGCTCAATTATCAAGCTGATTATTGAACATTGTAAAATTGATAGAGACTTTGACAATAACCATTTTTTAACTGCAAACGAAAAAGGAATAGGATACTTATTCCAAGCCGAAAGTCTATTTTCAAACCTTTAAATTTTTTTTTCCATTTGATCTCTTTTTCTTTTTCTTTCCTGTACTGAATATTTTTGTTAAGCTTTATAGGATTTTGCATTGCTTTGTAACATAAAAATTTCCCAAATTTTAGGGGTGTTTATGTGTATACTTTTATTTTGTTAATTAGTTATTTTTGTTACAGAGCAATTATTGTAAATCAAAACCTTATATCTTAGTGAGTCTTTATTTTTCAATTACGTGTTTTTTTGTTTTGTTTTTTTAATTCTGTATATGTTTATTTTGTTTGATTTTTCTTTGTTGTTTGCTCTCTTAAACCTGAAATTCTAACACACCTATTAACCGCACTCCTCCCTCTCCCGTCATGTCTTTTACCTCGACAATGGCCAATAAAACATGGTCTACCAGGGGGGGCTACCTCAACATAAACAATGCAACCAAAAAAAAGATGACATTGCTAGCATACTATTTAATGATGGGAATGAGTTTCATTTATTTGGGTTTGCTGAATCCCACCTTTCTTAAAAATATAACTGATGCAGACATGCACATTCCGGGATACCAAATATTTCGCCAAGATCCCTACAAACCAAAAACTACGGGCCCTTTTAACATATTTCGCATTTTCATTATGTTTGTCAAAGGCAATACAATTTGATGTGTATGAAATCAAAATCGATTTGGGTAGAAATCAAATTAAAACACAGTATTTCCACTTTTGTAGGATTCATATACAGAAATCCGTCAGAAACCACTAATTGGTTTGATAGATTCAATTCTCTAAGGGATGAAGTTGCACTTTTAAACTTTTGAAACTATTATTCTTGGAGATCTTAACATAGACTTACTCAAACCCTAAACCAAAATGGAATCACAACAAATATGATGCTTGGTCTGGAACAACTAATAGATAAACCCACACGTATAACAATAACTCAGTAACTTTAATTGATCATATATACACTAACGCAAAACAGCACATAGCTGAAGTATGTGTTTCCCTCATGTGGATGCAGCAAATCATAATCCTGTCTGCTGTACTTGGTTTAAGCGTCGCATAAAAATTCCTAAATTGGGCATAAAACTATATATTACTGACGATTCAAACACTCTGTGAGGATAATTTTCTTTCGGACCTGATGAACTCACCATTAACACGATGTATACCAAAATCAGAGACCCCGATGAAGCTGCTAAATTTTTTGGGTTACATTTTTATCTCAGTGTATGACAAACCATGCTCCCTTTAAAAAAAAAAAGAGTTAAAGAAAAAACCAAAACCCCCAAATGGATAACAAAAGACATAGAAATCTGAGATAAAACTTAAGAAACCCACCTGAAAACCCATGGTACAAGAACAATTCAGCCCACAAAGGAATAAAGAATTCCATTAAAACGCAGATCAAAGCGAAAATTACTTTCAACAGTTGTTAATTACCACTAGTGACTCCGCCAATTTGGAAAGCCATCAATACATATGAATAAACATGTTTAAAAAAGTCAACAGTTCATTAAAGACATATCAACTGATAAATTTAAAACCCAGCCAAATTTTTCAAATGTAGCAAATAAAGTTATAACATATAAACAAGTCAAGCGAAAATGATCTTCATTACCTACAACAATATATTAACTCAAAACATATTAACTTTCCATTTAATCTCCAGCCAATGACAACCTTTGATGTATTAGAAAGCATAAAAATGCAAACGAATTCTAGAACACGTGATCTAGACAAGTTAGATGCTCGGATTATAAAACTCGCTAGTCCGGTTATTGTTGAAACACTGACATATCTATACAACTTTGTATTGAGAAAAGATATTTCCTCCAAGTTTAAAAAGGCAAAAGTTATCCCTGTCCATAAATCAGGTGACTGCTCTTCTCCTTCAAATTACGGGCCAATTTCAATTCTCTCTGTACTATCTAAACCCATTGAAAAACACATACAAACATCCCTAAATTCTTACTTTTAAAAAAACCAATCATTGCACGAGGATCAATCAGGTTTCGTAAAAACAAATTCCTGTCACACTGCTCTATACTCAGCTCACTGACAGTCTCCTACACAATATAAATGACAATAATTTACTGGCCTCCTTTTTGTTGACTTTGAAAAAAACATTTGATGTGATCAACCACTCTTTGTTATTGGGGTAAATTAGAATTGTACAAACTGCCACCTGAAAGTTATCCAACTACTAGAAAATTTTCTGTCCAAATATGGGAGCAGCTTGTATCTGTAAATAACCAAGCATCAAACTACTACCCATTAGACATGGGGTACCACAAGGCTCAGTATTGGACCACTCTTGTTTTCAGTCTAAAGTAAATGATTTACCCTGTTTTAAAAAATGTAACTGTGAAATGTTTGCTGACATACACTCTCTTTTGTAGTGATTCAGACTCCAGCAGATTTAAATAGCAAACTTCAATACAGTATTGACAGATTGATTATTTGGGGCTCAATTTAAACAAAATGTCCTAAATGCACAAAAAACAAAATGTATGTACGTATCAGCAAGACAGAAAAGGCAAAAAATGAATGATAGGTTTTCAACCTCTGTTGTTGGATAACGGAATAGTTGAAGAAGTTGACTCACATAAATATAGGTTTTTACCATTGACAAAAATATGACTTGGACTGATCACATAATGTCACTAGGGGAAACGCCTAGCTCACAGGCTACTTCAATTATCCAAAATAAAACACTTTCTAAATAACATTCTCGAAAACTATTTTTTTGCGGTTTACATTCTACCAATCATTGACTATGCTCAACTATTTGGGGATACCCTGCAGTGGAACGAACTGAAATTCATTCATCGCTTATATAAAAGAGCAGTAAAACTTGTATTGTTAAAAACAAGCACCCTGACAATTGAGGAATTTTAAGCAAATAAATGTCCAAATTCGAAAACCGACTTTCATAAATAAAATTTTTACAAAAATTTTTTAATAAATGCATAATTAAAAGTTTTAAATTAAAAATAAAAAATTTAAATTTAAAAAAAGAAATAATATATATATTTTTTTTAATAATTGGAATAAAAAAAAATATAAATTATTAAAACAAAAATCCGTAAAAAACAATTTAAAAATATATTTAAATAAAAGTACGAACACAAATTTTAATTAAAAGTATTTAATGTCACTGACTTATTCTTTCATTTAAAATGGTTTTTGCCCAAAGTTTTTCAATTCCCCAAAAAAGTTTTTAGTTAAACATGACAAAATTTGGGTAAATTTCACCCAGAAAACCTATTAAACTGAAATTTTGTTTGGTGTTGTTGTTTTTGTGTTTGTGTTTAAAAGTATGTGTGAAAAAGGTTGAATTGGGTGTTTGTGTATTTTTCGGGTTTTTTTTGTTTAAAAAATTTCCCTTTTTATTTTGGCCTTTTAAATTTTTCTTTTGTTATATACACAAAAAGCTGAATCTATTAGTTTGTGTTGGTTGTTTTTGGTTTTGTGTGTTGAGCAAATTTGTTAAAAGTGACGTTTGTTGTGGGGGGTTTTGGTTTAACTTTCTTGCTGTTTTCCTTTTTTCTTTGTTACCATAAAATTAATTAATTTATTTTTATTTAGTTTTCGTTCATTTATAATAGCAAATTGTTATTCTAGTTAAATCTTAAATTTAATTTGGAATTATTTTTTGATCGAAGGATTAACGTTTTCTGCCTCAAACCAAAAGCACATGTCTTGTTATTTTGACCCGGAAAGGGAGGAATGGGTGTCTTTGTTATACTTTCTTTGCTTGAATCCAATGCTGTTGGTTATTCTGTTTTTTTCTTTTTATGAGTATTTATGTGGTAAGGGGAATGGGTGAGGATTGTATGTGTATGTTTGTAAGTGTTTAAATGATACATCAGTTTTCTCTGTTTATATCCATTAATATTGTTTTTTGTTATTGTTGTTATTGGTGGGGGGGTTTGGGGTTCTGGTTATTTTTGCTTTTGTTTGTTTTTGGGGTTTAGGGTGGTTTCTTGGGGAGGGGGAGGGAATTTTGGACTTTTTTTCTGTCTTTTTTTAGTTCTATATTTTTTCTTCATTTTTTCTTGGCTGTTATTCTTGTCCTAATTAGTTTATTGTCGCTTTGTTGTTTTGTTATGATATTTGTGTTTGTTTGATTGTTTATTTCCTTGTTGTGGTTGTCCTTGTTTATTTTCTTTTTTTTGTTGTTTTAAATTCAGTTGTTTATTGGTTGGGTTTGTGTGTACATGTGTGTGTGAGGGGGGGGGGGCGAGGAAGAGTTGGTGTGGTTTTTTTATATTTTTTATCTGTTTTCTTCTTGTTTGTTTGCTTGGTTTTTTTTTTGTTTGCTTGTTTGTTTGTTATGACGGTATTTTTTTCAGGATTTTTGAATTATTTGAATTGTATGGTTCCCCATATTTTCTGGTTTTTGTTTATTTAATTCCACATATGCATATGTTATTGTTTTTTGTTTGATTTTGAATGGTTTTACCAAGATTAGTTTTTTTTAAATTATTTTTTAACTATGTCTGGCATAAATTTTTTTTTTCTCGCTTTTTTTCTTTCTTTAGATAGATGGCTTGATAAAAAAAAAAGCAAATGCACTGCTTATTCAATGTACCATCTGAAAATAAAAGTTTGACTTTGACTTTAACTTTGACTGAACCAGTCACAATATTCAATCAGTAGCTAAATTCAGCTAGCACACACAGATGAAATTCACTTATCAAATCAGCTCTTAATAAATCTCTTTATTGGACAACCGCTATCATAAAGATAAATTTTCACTTGCAAGACAAGCAGGAGAACAAAACTGTTGTTTTCCTTCTAAGTCAATATGTAAGGTTTTACCACACCACATCCTAACTCAGGAAGAAAGTTGCCTCAGACAGCCCAAGAAAAGACTTAAAAATGCCATGTACACCCTGTTTTATTGGTTTCAGTTGCAGAACACTAATTCCAACGACCAATGAATACATTTGGTGATTAGGAGTCTGTAAGTTCAAGTCTTTCATCTTTAAGTTATGAAGTAGATCTATCTGGATCGAAGTATTAAAAAAAAGGTCAGCGCCTACTATAATGGGGTTTCTGTTAAAAGGAATCCAACAGAAAGAAAAAATTGGATAGACAAATTTGACTCCATGATGAACCTACTCTATTTTGAATCTAGGCAAATTACTTACTAGTGATTTAATATTGACCTAGCAAAAGTAAACAACCCAAAGGACCAGGTTATAATTATTCAATCTTTCACCAATTAGTTACTTCGTCACAAGAGTCACATCAAATTAATAACACCCAAAAATAGATCACATTAGTATCAGACCCTAAAAAATCACAAAATTGGTTTCCCCCTATATAAACTGTAGCGATCACTCCCAGCCTGTTTCCACATGGTCAAAAAAGCAAAAAAATTCCTAAACCTGGCCATAAACTAAATCTATCTACTTTGCAAAATTTATTGGATTTCAACTCTTAACAATCTTAAAAGTTCAATAACTTAATCAGACTGCCCTTAGCTCTGAAAAGTTTAACAGAATCTATCAACATGGATTCCCCATTCCCAAAATTCTAAAAGCCGTTACAAAGGAACTTTAAAAACTGACTTAGAGCCTAAAAATAATTATTTCAAAAAATAAAAATCATAACAAAAGCCCGAAGAAAAAATATTCAAATCATCTATACCAAACAAATTCCCAAAGACTTAAAGGCAAACAAATAGAAATAAAACATTGTTCAAATTAAACTTAAGAATTTCTTAAAAAAACATATTATTAATAGGCTTCATAAAAATAAATAATAACTCCAAATAATTATTCAATGAATTGAAACATTGCCCAAAAAACGTATTTCCCTCAAAAAAATCCCCAAACTGTTTTGAGGAATTATCATACCCAAAAAAAATTCTTGTTTAAATAAAGGGGAAAAAATTAAATTGCTGAAAAACTTTAACCATTATATTTTCTTTAAAAAATTTAAAAAATTTAAGGGGGTTTATCCAATTTTCCGATTAAACAAGCCCAAAAGATTCCTTTTAAACCCCTGGCAAATTTAAAAAACCTGTTTCCCCCTTAAATTAAAAAAACTTTACCCAAATCAAACTGGATTTAGTAAAACACACTCGTGCCATACGGCATTGACTAGTCTTGTAGACAATTGGCTGTCAAACATTAATGACAATAAATGCTGTGGTGTATTATTTGTAGATTTCAAAAAAAGCATTTGATAGAATTGACCGCAGACTTCTCATTAAAAAGCTAGACCTATATAATCTCTTTACAAATACTTTAGAACTTCTTGTTTTTAACTTACAAACAGGCAACAGTGTGTTTCAATAGCTACGTTCACATCCAAACTAAAACCCATTCATTATGGAGTACCACAGGGATCCATCTTAGGACCAATTCTCTTTTCATTATACATAAATGACCTTCCTCTCCATATCAAATCTAAATGGAAACTTTTTGCTGATGACACAACCATACATAGAAGCCATACCGACATTAACTCTCTTGTGAAGACATTGCAAAAAAGCACTAATGATCTTATCAAATGGACTGAACTAAACCACATGTCTATACACCCCCATGAAACAAAATGAATGATTATCACTACCAGACAAAAGCAACAAAACTATCTCATAAACCTTCTCCAATCCATATTGAAAAGGAAACAATCGAACAAACCTCTCACCACAAAGTTCTAGGTGTAACAATTGATGAAAATCTCAGGTGGCACCATCACATATCCTATCTGTGCAAATACATGTCTCAAAGAGTATACCAATTGACCAAAATCAAACATTTTCTTGACTTTCATTCAAGAAACCTATTCTTTCAAGCTCATATACAATTTTCAATAGATTATGCTTCAACTCTGTGGGATTCTGCTAGTGCAAAACACGTATAAACATGCTCTTAAACTGGTTCTTCTGAAGAAGACTATCTTACTAGAAGTGGATTATATTCAGTTAAAATCTTTCCTACACAAAGATACTAAGTTTAAAAAGCGTCATGATGTTTAGGTTAATGACAGGAACTTCCCTCATCCTTAAAAGACAAGTTCCCAATGAATCATCCAAGAATACTGAAAAGCCGAGTGTCCAATCCCAAGAACATATTTGTTCAAATCTAGCTTACTTTACTCACCCTGTGCTGTGGAACTCCCTTCCTTTTCATTTAGACAACACCAATTCATTGCAATCTTCAAATCATTTTTTCATTCACTTGATGCATCAAACATAAAAATACACACTTGACTCTTTGAAACAAAGTAATATATCCTCCCTTACATTATACCAAATTATCCCCCCCCCCTCTCTCTCTCTCTCCTCTCGCTCCCCCCCCCCCCCCCTCCCCCCTCTCTCCTCTCCCTTTAAGTGAATGTTTTACTTGTATATCGCTATTGTGTTATTGAAAACTGACTTCTAGTAATAATCTTTTCCACTATCTACTTTCTTTATTATGACCTAGGACGATTTTACATGTTAATCACAGTGAGTGCTACTGTATACTGTTCATGAATTGAAAACTGTATGCATTATCATATGATTCAAAATGTACTTGCTCCTCTCTCTCTCTCTCTCTCTCTCTCTCGTCTCTCTCTCTCTCTCTCTCTCGTCATCTCATCTCTCTCTCTCTCTCTCTCTCCTCTCTCGTCTCCCCTTTATTGTTTGCACGCGCGCGCGTGTGTGTGTATGTGTAACGTACGTGTGATTTGTGTACGGTGTGTGTGTGTGGTTGTGTGTGTGTGTGTGTTGGGGGTGTGTGTTGTGTTTGGGTGTGTGTGTGTGTGTTTGTGTGTGTACGGTACGTCTGCATGGGGATGCAAATTGCTTATACAATATTTGTTTTGGGTAGTTTACTATTGCTGTTGCTTCCCATAAAAGCACAAAGAATTTTTGACGTGTCTTTCTGTTGCAAAAATGATACTATTTACGTGGTTTGTTCTCCTTTATATTATGGAGGTTTTGCTTTGTGTGGTTCTGTTTTGGTTTTGGTTTTGGTTTTTTTTAGTGGGGGGTATACGGTTGTCCCCTCTCCCCTTGTAGTTGTTGCCGCTTTTGGTTTGCTCTTGGTTTCTTTGCTATTTTCTCAGTTGTTTCTGTGTTTTCTGTTTTTCTTTCTTTCTTACTTGTTGTTACTTCTCTCTCTCTCTCTCTCTCTTCTCTCTCTCTCTCTCTCTCTCTTCCTCTTCTATCTCTCTCTATTTCTCTTTCTCTCCCTCTCCCTCTCTCTCTTCTCTCCCCTCCCTCTCTCTCTCTCTCCCTCTCTCTCTTCTCCCCCTCCCTCTCTTCTCTCCCTCTCTCCCTCACCCCTCTCTCTCTCTCCTCCCTCTCTCTCTCCCTCCCCTCTCTCTCTCTCTCCCTCCCTCTCTCTCTCCCTCTCCCCTCTCTCTCTCTCCCCCCTCTCACTCTCTCGTCCCTCCCCCCCTCTCTCTCTCTCCCTACCCTCTCTCTCTCCTCCACTCTCTCTCTCTCTCTCTCTCTCTCTCCTCTCTCGTCCTCCCCTTTTATTGTTTGCTTATAGATTTAATTGTCCTGTTTACAATTAGTATCCTGTTGAATGCTTTCTATAGTTTTAGTATTTCAGTTTTATTGCGTAAGTTGACTGTATTTGAGATTTAGTGAATGTTTTATTTTGATATCTTGTTTTGAGAGTACCAATTATGCATAGCTAATTCCAAAGTGGGGAATTCCTTTTTTATGATTATACATGATATTCATAAAGATTTGATGTTGGCATTGATGCATGGTGTGGCGCGCGCGCGCGCGTGTGTGTGTGTATGTGTACGTACGTGTGAGTGTGTACGTGTGTGTGTGTGTGTGTGTGTGTTTGTGTGTGTGTCTGTGTGTGTACGAGTACGTCTGCATGGGGATGCAAATTGCTTATACAATATTTGTTTTGGGTAGTTTACTATTGCTGTTGCTTCCCATAAAAGCACACAGAATTTTTGACGTGTCTTTCTGTTAGCAAAAATGATACTATTTACGTGGTTTGTTCTCCTTTATATTATGGAGGTTTTGCTTTGTGTGGTTCTGTTTTGGTTTTGGTTTTGGTTTTTTTTAGGGGGGGTTATTCGGTTGTCCCCTCTCCCCTTGTAGTTGCCGCTTTTGGTTTGCTCTTGGTTTCTTTGCTATTTTCTCAGTTGTTTCTGTGTTTTCTGTTTTTTCTTTCTTTCTTACTTGTTGTTACTCTCTCTCTCTCTCTCTCTCTCTCTCTCTCTCTCTCTCTCTCATCTCTCTCCTCTCTCCCCTCTCTCTCTCTCTCTCCCTCCCTCCCTCTCTCTCTCTTCCCTCTCTCTCTCTCTCCCTCCCTCTCTCTCTCTCTCGCCCTCCCCTTCTCTCTCTCTCTCTCTCTCTCTCTCTCTCTCTTCTCTCTCTCTCTCTCTCTCTCTCTCTCTCTCTTTTTCTCTCTTTCTTCGGTGATTTTTTAGGGGATTTTTGTGTAGATATGTGTTTCGTATACAGTGTGAGTGTATTGCTATAGGCTTTATTTTATTTTATTATCATATATATCCCTAAGGGCGGGAATGAATGTAAACAAGCACATGGGTGCTTATTCATGATCCTTGAAATAAAAGAATTTGTCATTGTCATTATCATTGTCACCCACTCTCTCTCTCACCCCCTCCCTCCCTCTCTCTCTGTCTCTGTTTCTGTCTCATGCTGTCTGTTTGTCTGTCTGTCAGTTTCTTTGTCTGTGTCTGATTCTGTATTTTGTCGTGTCGTTAAATGAACAGGTTAGAGAGAGTTCTCTCTCACTCTCTTTCTCTCTCTCACACTCATACACATACACACACACACGCACACACACACACACACACACGCACGCACGCACGCACGCACGCACGCACGCACGCACGCACGCACGCACACACACACACACACACACTGTCATTTTGTCTGTATGTCAGTTTCTTTGTCTATTTCTGATTCTGTGCCTTGTCTGTTGTGTCGTGAAGTGGTTGATGTCGTAAAGTGGACTGGGTCAAAAGGAGATACGAACTTATTTCCCTAAATGGAAACGTTCTGTCGAAACTTGCCTCATCCTTTCGTTCGCCAGCGCACAGACTGCAACATTGCAAGCAAACAAATTCGGCTGGTGTTTGTTTTTTTTTTCTTCTTTTTATCTATCTATTTTTAATCTATCTATCTTTTTTCTATCTATCTAAACAAACTATCTATCATTACTATCTATCTACTATCTATCTATTTTCTACTATCAATTTTTCTTTTTTTACTATCTATTTTTAATCTATCTATCTATCTATCTATTTCTATCTATTATTATTGCTATTTTTGGTCGGTTTGTGGCATGAAAGGAAGTTTATGGTTTTAAAATATTTTCCCTTCGTTTGGACTAGGGACGGGATGCTCAGTGGTCAGAGCACTCGCTTTTCCCCCACAAAGGTTAAAAGCAGCATCGACCATGGTTCCCCTTTGGATGGGGACCGTTTGTGCCCCTTGGTTTCAAACACCCCCCCAGGCCCCCCCAGTTGAAATGCGTACCTGCCCTCTTTAGGGTGGGAAGGTAAAGCAGAAAGGGGGAGGGAGGGGGGCCCCGCCCTCAAAATGTTTTTGCTTGAGAAGAGGGGTTTCTGAGCCCCCCCCCCCCCCTGACCACATAGGCATGGGAATTTCCTTACCCACGTTTTGCGGCTCGTGCACAGAAGTCTAACTCCAGTTTGGGACATGGAAACCATTTAAGACACAAAAATTGTCTCTTTTCTTTTTTTGTACATGGGAAAACCCTTTAACAACAAAATTTGTCTTTTGTCTTTTATTGGTCTTGTCAAGAGTCTGTCTGTCTTTTTTTTTTAAATTTTTTATGTTATTCTTTTTTAAACGAGGTAAGGAATAAGCATTATTGCTTTTTTAAATCAGTTCCCCTTTTGTAGCGTTTTTTTAAATTTTTCTCTTTTCCCACATGCACCAAAGGCCTACTCTTTCGAAAAACAGAAAAGGGTTTTAAAGTGCGCAAGATGTTCTGCTGTGTTTTCCAGGGCCCCGGTTTATGTCTCATCCGAATGCTAATTATTCTTAGTTTTAACGTCCTTCCCCAAAAAGGAATTAGACCCTTTTTGGGTGGTTTGTGTGTTTTTTTTGTGTGTTTTGCTTGCGTGCGTGCGTGCGTGCGTGTGTGCATGTGTGTTTGTTTGTTTTTTGTTTTTGTTTTGTTTAATTATATTCCTAATGGTGATTTAGACACACCGCATCATAACCAAAATACCTTTTTTTACAACCCCATTCTCTTCTTTTCCCCCCCACGCACCCCCCCCCCCCCCACACCCAAGAAAAAATAAACACACACACACACAAAAAAAAAATATATAATATATAAATATATATATATATATATAAATATATATATTTTTTTAAAAAAATTTTTATTACAGTAAAATTCTTACAGGTGAAGATATTTACTTTAGCAACTGAGATATGAATTGTGAATTATATAAACTTTTGATAGTGGCATTTTCTTTTGAATTATCACTTCTCTTTTATCAAGTCAAGAGGATTGGACAGCAAACAAGAATGGGGGGACTGAAAGTAGTGCAATAAAATGTTACTTTTTGAAAATACCATCAAACCCCTTTATGAAATTAAAAAAAAATTTTCCTGGCAAGAAATCATATTTTTTATCAAACTTTGAAATCCCTTTCAAAACTTAGAAAATTTTTTGACCAAGGGTAAAATCAAAAAAATTCCCTATGTATTTAGAGGCATTTTTGCCAAAAAAATAACCGCTATCGAATAAATTCCCAAGAGAGGGGACCCGCAAAAAGTATGCGGATGCCCCTGCTTTCAATAAATGTATAGGAATTTTTTTTAAATACAAAATATTCCTTTTTTTTACCATGCCAGGCTTTAAAGCCATTAAAAATGCCCTTTTAGTCAAAGAAAACATAATTTTGGAAACTAAAAGCAGTATCAGACAAAAAATTAAAAGCCCTAAAATTTCAAAAATTCAGAATAAAAATAGAAAATTGTTGTCCCAATTGAAAAAATTTTTTAACTTTTAAAGTCGGG
>CM054157.1:21469483-21494483 GCA_028751875.1 Rapana venosa
TGTGTGTCATGTGTGTGTTTGTTATTTTCCATTATGCTTACAAGGACATGTTACACTGGGCGTGGCCTAAATTCTTATTTTTGGGGTTTATGATAATAGCTTCTTTCTTTCTCTCTCTCTCTCTCCCCTCTCCTTTTCATCTCTCTCTCTCTCTCTCACCCTCTCGTCTCTCTCTCTCATCTCTCCTCTCTTTTTACTCTCTCTCTCCACTCACACACACACACCCCACACACACACACACACATAAAATATATAATTTAATATATTATATATATAAATATTATTTTTTTATATATATTGTTTTGTGTGTGGTGTGTGTGTGTCACACACACATTTTCCTGTTTCTCTCTCTCTCTCTCTCTCCTCTCCTCCTCTCTCTTTCGGGTCTCCTCTCTCTCTTTCACACAAAAATACTTATCACCATCATTATCTTGTATATTTTTCTCACACACTGCTTAGACAAACAAGTGACTCCCCCCCCACACTTTTTTCATTTGAAGCCTGTGTGCCTAATCGAAAATAATGAAGCAAAGCAACCAGCCATTCACAAACCAACCCCCACCCGAATGACAGTCAAACCAAAAGCACAACAACAGCAACAACACCCAACAACACAAGAACAACAACGAATCCGATATATACATAGGCCTACAAAGAGGAAAAAGAAACCGGGTGGAGCGCGCCCAAGCCAATACTACACACGCACAACACACGCTCATGTGCAAAACAGGCACACACACACAGATACACACACAGATACACACTCAAAAACACAAAACAGATACACACACACACACACACACCTCACACACACACACACACTCATACACATACAGAACACACACACACACACTCATACCACACAGATACACACACACACACAACACACACACACACACAACTCATACACAAAACAGATACACACACACACACATTTCAGCTTTTGATCAAAACCATACCAGGACACAGCTACATACAAAACATACATAGATAAATACATAACATACTTTTTGTGTGTGTGTGTGTGTGTGGTGTGTGGTTGGAATGATGCGTGGGTGTGTTATGTGTCCCCCTCTCTCCTCCTCTTGTGCGTGTGTGTGTGCGCGCGCCTGTATACAGGGATATTATGTGAGTACCAAAAAGTAGCAGACACTCCCACGAATCTAATTAAATCTACGTCCCTGACCTGAAACCCTTCACAATGCCAGCGAGTTTTGCTTCGAAGAATATACTTCCTTTATCAAGTTTAACTGCCTTTTTTTTTCTTTTGCACGTCGTATGCTCTTTAGCCAACGAAGAGGGAACAGTCCCATTTTCAAGCGTAGAAGAAATAGGAACACTGTTTTGGGATTTTTTCGCGCGCCGCCGGTGTTGTGTGTGCCTTCTAGAAACCTTTACTCGGGGGCGTGGGGTTTGTTTTTTTTGTCACCCGGTGTGCGTTCTCCCGGACTATCCATTTTTGTGAAAAACGTGTAACGTCCAACCCCCGCGCACAGGAAGTTTTAGGCCCTTATGCCGGTGTTGCATGAAAATTGCCGATATTTCAGGATTTGATAATCTAAAAATTTTTTGCGGGGTGTGGGTAGGGTTATAAATACAACCAGAATATCAGAGGAGTTTTTTAGCGGGGGTAGGAAGTTGGGACAAAAACAGAGTGCTAAATTTAAGAGTTGCGATAAAAGCGGAGAAGACCCCTGTGTGCTTGGTGGGAAAAAGTAAAAAACAATAAAGGGTTTTAACAAGGGCGGGAGATTGATTGGAAGTAAACTAATGAAGTGTTCATTGTTATTTATTTTGGGTTTTTTTTTTTTTTATTTATTTGCTTCATTTTTCCCTTTGGGGTTTTGATTTGTCCTTTTTGCGTCATTTATGTATTTTATATAAAAAAATTATTTTTCCATGGGCTTTGTTTTGGGTGTTTTTTTTTCTTTTAGGTTTTTTTTTTTCTTTAAAGGTTTATTTTTGCGCTTTTTTAATGTATTATTCCTTTGTTCCAAAAGGTTTTTTTTTCTCTCTCTCTCTCTCTCTCTCTCTCTCATCTCCTCTCTCTCTCTCTCCCTCTCTCCTCTCTCTCTCTCTCTCTCTCTTTTATTTTTTTTTTTATTCATTTTTTTTTTCGTTTTTTTCTTTTTTTTTTTTCTCTTTTTCGTTCTGTTTCCTCTTCTTTTTGTCAAATTTTACTTACTTTTCTTTTTTTTTTTGTTTGTTTTTCTTTATTTTTGTTGTTCTTTCTTTCTCTTTTTATATGTATTTTTTCTCCTTTTGTTCTTTCTTTTGTAATCCTCTATTTTCTTTTTTTCCTTGTTCCTCTTCCTTTCGTTTTCCTCCCCCTTCTTTTTTTTTCATACATCTTTTTTTTGTTCTTTCCTTCCTTCCCCCTCTTTCTTCTTTTTTTCTTTTTGTTTTTTTTTTTTTTTGCTGTCTCATCTTTTGTACGTGTCGTCCTGATGTCCCAGCCGCCATTTTAACCTTTCCGCCACAATTTACCCCCGACCCTTAGTCCACCCCAGGGGCGGAATCCCCAAATAGCAATTTAATACAGCAACCGTGGGGGCACCAGCCACGGGCCCTGCACTGCTGCGGGCACTTTTGGGGGTTTTCATGGGCCTGTTCTATGTAACACACGCAGGACACCACCTTTTTAGCCCTTTTTTAACACATAATACCTCAGTAGCGGAGCCCCAGACCGTCCCCCCGAACCCAAAACCCCCAAGGCTTTTAACAAAAACCCCCACAGGGACAGAACATGAAGAAAAACCAATCTGAGGGTTTCCAGAAACCAACAACCGGACCACCGAATCAGAGACTTTTTTTTTTTTAAAGCATGAGACAAATAGACAGATGAGTTTATGATGCTGCTGTGAATGATGCACTGAGTTTACACCACACACGGTTTTTGCTTCCTATCAAGTATATCCCGCGTCAACCAGCCCGAAGGGAAAAAAGTCTGCATTTTGGTCAGGTAATTTGAGCAACACCTCAAACTTCGTCCGAAAAGGGATAATTCGACTGTGGGTACCATTTTTCCCCCACTCAGCCCAGCACACTCTTTTTGGGAAAGCCGGCTGGGAACAAAGAGTCCCCATGCCTCTTATGGAATTCAAAACCCGCGATCTTCTTTTCCGTAACCAAAGGGCTAACCACTGCGCCAAGGCGGCTGATTTTCTCTGTCGTTTGTCTGTCTCCCCTTTTCTCCGTTCTTTCCATCTTTTTTTCTAACCTAAAACCTTCCCCCGGGGGGTGCCGTGCCATTTTCAGTTAAATAGCATCCCCACCTTTCGGGGATTTTCCTGTGCCAGAAATCCCCCCTTTCTATCCCTCCTTTTTTGTCTTTTTGTGTTTGTTTCTGTCCTTTTGGCTCCCTTTCTGTCACCTCTCTTGCTTATGACCTACCTTCCTAGCCCATTCTTCAGCTTTTTCATCTTACAAAATATATCTTTTTTGTACTTATGTAACATTTTGCCTGTATGTGTGCGACTAGGGAGTGACATGTAAACACTGGGAGGGCACAGGATGTCCATTCTGCATGCTATTTGCCCAAGTGGCATTTTATCATGTGTTTTTTGAACATTGGCATTTTCATCCTTTTCTTAAAACATAAATTCGTGTTCTGGGGAAAATGGAGTGAAATTGTTGACACAAATGGGAATGAAATGGTTGGCATAAAAATAAAACGAAATGGTTGCATAAAGGAATAAAATGTTGGGGTAAATGAGCCAAATGGTTGGCATAAACGAAGCCAAATGGTTGGCATAAATGAAGCGAAATGGTTGGCATAAACGAAGTAAATGTTGGCATAAATGAAGCCAAATGGTAGGCATAAATGAAGCGAAATGGTTGGCATAAACGAAGTAAAATGTTGGCATAAATGAAGCCAAATGGTTGGCATGAATAAAGTGAAATGGTTGGCATAAAGAAGCCAAATGGTGCATAATGAATGAAATGGTTAGCATGAATGAAATGAAGCCAAAGGTTGGCATAAATGAAGTGAAATGGTTGGCATAAAAAGAAGCAAAAAGGTTGTCATGAATAAGTGAAATGGTTGGCATAAACGAAATAAAAAAAGTTGGCATAAATGATGAAATGGTTGGCATGAATGAAGCCAAATGGTTGGCATAAATGAAGTAAAATGGTTGCATAAATAAAAACGAAATGGTTGGGATAAATAAAACGAAATGTTGGCATAAAGGAAGTAAAATGCTGGCATAAATGAACCAAATGGTTGGCATAAATGAAGTGAAATAGTTGACAGAAATTAAATTAAACGGTTGGAAAAATGAAGTGAAATAGTTGACATAAATGAAGTGAAATGGTTGGCATAAAAAAGCCAAATGGTTGACATAAATGAAGTTAAAAGTTGCATGAATGAAATGAAGCCCCAAATGGTTGCATAAATGAATGAAATGTTGGCATAATAAGTAAATGTTTTGGGAATAATAACCAATGGTTGCATAAATGAAGTGAAATGGTTGGCATGAATAAGTGAAATGGTTGGCAAAAAAAGCCAAAAAGGTTGGCATAAAAGGGGCGAAATTTGGGACTTACAAACCTGGTTTTTATTGGCCTTAAGAACAAAATAATGCGAACTTTTTCATTTTTAATTTGTTTCCATGTTTTAAAAATTACGTGTTTTAAGGATTAATGGTGTTGATGTTTAACAAGATGAAATTTATTTGGAATTCTGAAATTGAATAAGGAACCCTAGTGGCCTTCGTGGGTTGGGGAGCTTAAAGGAAATAAAATAAATAGCTTACTTTTTTCTTTCTGGGCTTATTTTGATTTTTTTTTCCCTTTTTTTGTTGAACCGTTTGAAATCATCCTTTTCATTAATCATTTTTAAGTATTATTGCTTGTTTGTTTTAAATTCGAAGAAAAAATTTTTACCAAGGGCTATAATCAAAGCTTATGTTTACCGCATTTATATTTAATAATCATGACAAAATATTATGTTGGTTTTTTTAACACACACCAAACAATAAAAACACACACAAACACAGCAAAACAACCACAACACAAACATAACACACATGCACACAAACAACAAACACACAACAAAAACACAAAACACACACCACGCGGCGCACGTACCACGGAGAGAAACCCTTTTGTGTAAATAATAATAAAATAATAATAATATAATAATAATAATAATAATAATAAAAATAATGTAAATTTGGGAAATTTTTATAGCGCTGAATTTGTAAAAACAACAAATCAAAGCCTCAGATGCTTTTTTTTTTAAACTTTTTTCGTTGTATGCGGTTTTTTTAATTTTGTCATCTTTCCCCCCCGGCACAAAGGGCCACCTTTCGAACAGTGGAACAGGAGTAACGTTGCCAAATTTCTCATGCGTTCGCACAGGGGGCCTCGTTTATAGCCACCCGAAGATTTGACATTCATTTTTTTTTGTCAAACTGGAAAAAGGGGCGAGCTGGGAATCGAACCCAGAACCTCACGGTTTACTTGTTGGCGGGCAAACGTCTTAACCATCCTGCCACCTTCCTTCACCATGTGTCTGCATGGGATGCCTGTTTCTTACCAAACGACAGCCCAGTGGCATTATAATGCTGAAATAAGGTAGTGATAACTGCTGGTTAGCTTAAAGTGTTCGACTGGCAGAGAGAGGGGGGGGAAAAGAGGGAAGAGAGGGGGGAGAGAGAGGGAAGGAGAGAGGGGGAGGGAGAGAGAGGAGAGTGAGAGGAGAGAGAGGGAGGGAGAGAGAGGAGAGGGAGGAAGGATGAGGGAGGGTTTGAGCAACGAGAGAGGAAGAAAAATAAAAAGACAGACAGACAGAGAGACAGACAGATACAGAGAAGAGAGAGAGAGAGGACAACTAGAGTTCAATGTCTTCCCTAACAGTCTTGCCTGCATGAAGCATAACCTGATGTATAACTGCCTCAGTTCAATACCCGATGCTATTGAGGTGAGAGAGAAAGAGAAGAGAAACACAAAGAGAGACACAAAAGACTTTCAGACTTCAACTTTTACTGTACATCGCCTTTGGCCACACAACAAAAGAATAATAGGCATACGGAGTGACGTATACATAAGGGAGACAGACAACAACAGACAGACAGACGACAGAGATACAACAATACAGACAAAGACAAACTAATCAAAATTATTCCTCTCTCTCTCTCTCCTCCTCTCTCCTCTCTTCTCTCTCTTCTCTCTCTTCTCTCCTTTTCTCCCCCCCCCCTCCCTCCTCTCATTCCCCCCCCCTCCCTCTCTCCCCTCCTCCCTCTCCTATTCCCCCTCCTTCCTCCCCCACCCTCTTCTCTCTCCCTCTCTCTTTCCCCCCCCCTCCTCTCCCTCCCTCTTCCTCCTCCTCTACCTCCCCTCTCTCCTCCCCCTCCCCCTCTCTCTCCCTCACCCCCCCCTATACCCCCTCCCTTCTTCCATCTTTTTCCCAACCCCCTCTCTTTCTATCCCCCCTCTCTCCCTGACTCGCTCTCCCTCTCTACTCTCCCTCTCTCTACCCCTCCTCCCCCTCACCCATCTCTTAATCCCCCTCTCCACCCCTCTCCTCTCCCTCTCCCTCCCTCTCTCTCTCTCCTCCCTCCCCCCCGATCTCCCTCCCTCCCCTTTTCTCTCTCCCTCCCCCCTCTTCTCTCTCCCTCCCTCCCTCTCTCTCCCCAATCCCCCTCTTCTCCCATCCCTCCCCTCTCTCTCCCGTCTCTCCCTCCCCCCCTCTCTCTCTCTCCCTCCCCTCTCCCCTCTCTCCCTCCCTCTCTCTCTCTCTCCTCCCTCCCTCTCTCCCCCTCCCTCCCCCTCTCTCTCCCTCCCTCCCCCTCTCTCTCTCCCTCCCTCCCCCTCCTCTCTCTCCCTCCCTCCCCTTCTCTCTCCCTCCCTCCCTCCCCCTCTCTCTCTCTCCATCCCTCCCCTCTCCCTCTCCGTCTCTCCCTCCCCCCCCCCCCTCTCTCTCCCTCCCCTCTCTCTCCCTCTCTCCCTCCCCTCCCTCTCTCTCTACCTCTCTGTGTCTAACGGGTCTGCAGTGAGGGACAACCACGGTTGATATAACAGTGACAGGTACTGCAGGATGCTGATAGTTGTGGCTGAGGTGCCAGCCCTTAAGAAGAGACACTTACCACACAGACTTATTTATGATGGACACCAAGGGATCATGTTTATGTCTGCCTCTCTGCCCATCCGTCTGTCCGTCTGTCCGTGTGTGTGTGTGTGTGTATGTGTGTGTGTGTGTGGTGCGTGTGTCTGTCTGTGCGTGGCGTGCGTGTTTGTGTGTGTGTGTGTGTGTGTGTGTAGTAGTAAGTAGTAAGTAGTAGTAGTATAGTAGTAGTAGTAGTATAGAGTAGTGAGTAGTAGTAGTGAGTGTGGTGGTGGTGGTGGATAGTATGAGTGAGTAGTAGTAGTAGTAGTAGTAGAGTAGTAGTAGTAGTAAGTAGTAAGTAGTAAGTAGTAGTAGGGAGGAGGAGGAGTAAGTAGTAAGTAGTAGTAGTAGAGTAGTAGTAGTAGTATAAAGTAAGTAGTAGTAATAAGTAGATGTAGTAGTATATATAGTAGTAGTAGTAGTAGTAGTAGTAGTAGTAGTATAGTATAGTAGTAGTAGTGGTAGTAAGTAGAAGTAGTAGTAGTAGTAGAGATAGTAGTAGTAGTAGTAGTAGTAGTAGTATAGTAGTAGTAGTAGTAGTAGTAGTATAGTATGTAGTAATAGTAGTTTAGTTTTAGTTAGTTATTAGTTAGTTAGTTATGTTAGTTAGTTAGCTAGTTAGTTAGTTAGTTAGTAGTAGTAGTAGTTTAGTTAGTTAGTTATTAGTTAGTTAGTTAGTTAGTTAGTTAGTTAGTTAGTTAGTTAGTTAGTTAGTTAGTTAGTTTAGTTAGTTATGTAGTTAGTTAGTTAGTTAGTGTTAGTTATAGTTTTTAGTTTTTAAACATCTTTCTGCTTTAAGTGATACCAGAGACGACTGTGTGTGTATGTATGCTGTGTGTGTGGTGTTGTGTGTGTGTGTGTGTGTGTGGTGTGTGTGTGTGTGTGTGTGTGTGTGTTGTGTGTGTGCGTGTGTGTTTCTGTCTCTCTGTCTCTGTCCCTCTCTGTCTCTGTGTCTATCTATTTCTTTTCTGTCTGTCTGTCTGTCTGTCTTCTGTATGTCTCTGTGGTTTTTTTAAGTCCCTGTCTCTGGATGGCCTTTGTCTATCTGTGTATGTGTTTGTTTGTGAGGTGTGTGCGCGCGTGCGCGCGCGCGCGCGCGCGCGTGTGTGGGTGTGTGGGTGTGTGTGTGTGTGTGCGTGCAGTGAGCGATTAAAAGATTAAGAACTGAAATGACTATTCAGGGTTGTGTTATTATTATTATTATTATTATTATTATTATTATTATCATCATCACCCATCATTAGTACTATTATTGATATTATTATTATTGTTGTTATTATTATTTTTGCTAGTATTTCATTCGTATTACTATTATTTTTATTTTTATTATCATCATCGTTATTATTGCTATTGCTGTTCTTATTATTATTATTACCATTATGGTTGTTTTTATTATTCTTATTATCGTTGTTATTATCATCATCATCATCATTGTTATTATTATTATTAAGTACTTTTGATCCTGGCAAAGTTTATAGAAATTATATAAAAGTTATATTGTGTAACAAAAGTGGGATTGGTTTGTTAAAATAGTGTTGATTATATTGCTGATTCCATTATTGTCGTCAAGTTGTGTGTGTGGGTGTGCGTGTGTGGGGGGGGGGGGTTGCTGCTCTTGTTGTTGTTTCCCCTTTGGAAGGTCTCGTTCTGTAATTAGCTATTTATAGATATTTTTTTTGTTTTTTTTAATTACAATCTCCATTGCTGAGTATGAATTGGAGGGATTTTAGGTTTGTTTTTCCATGTGCCCAAACAGGTGTGTGTGTGTGTGTATGTTTGTTTTGTGCTTGCTTTTTTAAATAAAGAATTTGACATGACTAGACAAACCATGACCACTACTATTCATTATACACATGATTTTCCTACTACTACTACTACTACTACTACTACTACTGCTGCTGCTGCTGCTTCTGCTGCTGCAGCTGCTGCTGCTGCTGCTGCTGCGTGCTGCTGCTTTGCTGCTGCTGCTGCAGCTGCTGCTGCTACTGCTGCTGCTGCCTCTACTAATCTACAGCAGAAAAGAATAATGATGATGATAATAATGATGATGTCATTATTATCCGGATGGTTGAACAGCAATGGATTCTGGAATTTTTCCAAACGTTCGTTTATGCTAATGACATGTCTTTGGAGAAATTGTTATTTATTCCATTATCTGTACATGTAAATGCTGTTATTTATCTGTTCGGTTCATTTTTTCCTGTTTTCTTCTTTGCGTCATTGTATGGATCATCAGTCGCCATAAGAATGTTGATGTTGTACTTGAGCACACTAACATAAGCTGCTTGCTTGTTGCTGCTAAGCTGATTACGTTCATCATGTTATGCTTGTTTGATACTTATTAATGACTAAACCTTATTTAAACCGAATTTAGGAGAGAGGGTTATTATACATAACATGACATATTAGCTATAACGTTTTTTCGGAAGTGCTAGTAATTATAAACACATGTATGAGTCCACTAACTAGAGGTTTCGTGGCATCAATACCAACACAATCCCACCGGAATCGCAATGCATAATGTATTGAAAGCTGCACACGATATTCTGAAAAAAAAGTTTACGCAAACGAAAGTCTTGAAAGCATTGATTTCACGGGGGAAAGGGAAAAACTATGATAGCTTAATACGTAGAGTGACGGTCATAGTAGGATTCCTTTGGTATTGAAATATTAAATGAATTTTAGTGGAGAGGTCATTGTATTTCATCGAAACACCTGATACCTATCTTGAAGGTAGGCACCAAGTAGGCTTAGGTACTTTTTATGAAAGGTTATACTATCTTGAATTTTTTTTTAAAGGTGAGACTCATTTTCGATCACATCAAAAGCTGTTTTTAAATTTACAAGTCATGCCCACAAAAAATGCCATTTATACTTTTAACCTCCCTATCTAGCTCAGTGGTCAGAGCACTCGCTTTCCCCCCAACCAAGGTTAAGCAGCATCGAGCGTGGTTACCACTTGGATGGGTGACCGTTTGCGCGCCCTTGCCTTCAGTACAGTCCCCGATTTCACCCAGCTGTAAATGGGTACCTGCCTCTTCAGGGTCCGGGAAGGTAAAGCAGCGAGGGAGAGGAGATGGCGCCGCCCTCAATACGCTGTCCCTAGAGAAGTTGAGGTCTCTGATACCTCGCTCCCCTACGACCACATAGGTTGTGGACACCTTTACCTTTTGTTATTTTATCTATCAAAAACGTCGTTGTCACAATCATCGTCGTGGTTGTCATCCTCCTCCTTCTCTTTCTCTGACTCCCCTGACGCGTTTTCCATATCTTCTTCCTTCTCCTTTGTAAACTCTTTTTTTCTCTTTCGTTTTGTTACAGGCTTCATCTCTCTCAACAACAACAAAACAAAAAACTACCAAAACCATGCGGTCTCCATCGTCCACCATCACCATCAACCCAGCACTTCCAAACCCTTCTCCTAAAACCCAACTCTTCCGTCTCTTGACCCTGGTCTCCCTGGTCCCCTGGGGTCAGTGGATGGACAACATTTGGAAAAAGCGCGAAAAAGAAAGGGAGGGGGAGGCGAGAGAGAGGAGGTTGCTGGAGCGAGTGTTGATGAACAGAACGTGGGCTGAAGTTCTTCTCTGCCGATATCTCTGACATCAACCTGACGGACTCTTCGGTCTAAGGATTGGACAAGGCAAGTTTGGGAGAGGGTTTTTTTTCTTTCTGTCCGTCTTTTTGTCAGTCTGTCTGTCTTTCTGTCTGTATTTTTGTTTATCTCTCTCCTCTCTCCTCTCTCTCTCATCTCTCCTCTCTCTCTCTCTCTCTCTCTCTCCATCCTCTCGCTCTCTCTCTCATCTCTCTCTCTCTCTCTCTCTGAAGTAGGTAGCGAGCATGGGTTTATTTCTGAATTGAAAGACAGACTCATTTGCTCATTTAAACAAAATTGGCACTCGGACATGGAAAGTAAAGATAAATACTGCTGGGTTTTTTCGTTTAAGTGTGCTTTTCAAGCTGAAAAGTATCTTCGAATAGTCACTGACAAATGGCATCGACTAATTTATGCAAGATTTCGACTAAGTTTCAATGCAAACAAAAGATGGTTTCAACCTGAGACGTCCACACAGTTCCCATGCCCTATGTGTGGTCATATTCTTGATGATGAAGTGCATTTCCTGTTTCATTTGTCAATCATATGTTTCCATACGTGAAAACTGTGGTGTTCTCAATCTAGAAGCTTTCCGAAGGCAAGATATTTTTTCTATCTTATCGTCCGATGATGATATTGTGATCAAATCGGTTGCAAAGTTTATTGCTGAAGCACTGAAATTAAGACAATTACAGCTAAGTTCCAATTAGCTTAACATTTGTGACTAAACTAAAGTAACATTTATATTATGTAAACTCCAGCATTTTGTGAAACACCTAAAGAAACATTTATAATTACGCTGTAGTCTCCACAAGAATATTTTTTGAAAATTTCACATACAATGTCAATGGATGGTCTAATAAGCATTCTAGAATGTCTTTTCATTATTTTAGTTATTGCTTATTGGTTCCTATTGTTCATCCTTGTTATTACTTTGTGTTCATTTTGAAACTGAGTTTACGTCAAGCTTAAAGTCGTATCCGTTCATAAGAGCTCATTTTTGGTTTTTTGGTTATCATTACGTTAAATGCATCATGTGATTTTTCTTGTATTTATTTGTATTTAACAAAAGAAAGTCGTGTATAACCCCCCTTGTCAATAGGCCACTTTGGGCGATGACAATAAATTGGTCAAAGCGTCAAAGCGTCAAAGCGTCTCTCTCTCTCTCTCTTTCTTTCTTTCTCTCTCGCTGTGTGTTTGTGTGTCTGTCTGTCTTTGTCTTTGTCTCTCATCTCTGTTTTTCTTTTCCTCCTCTCTGTCACTGTTAGTTGCTGTTGCAACTGCTGCAGTTATAGCTTATGAGCGTACATGCGTGCATGAGTACGCGCGCGCCCACACAAGTGTGAATGTGTGTTTGTGTGTACATTTGTGCGTGTGTACCTACATGATTGCGTATGTGTATGTGTGTGTGTGTTTGTGTGTGGTGCATGCCTGCGTGCGTGCGTGAGTGTATATGCGTGTATATGTGTGCGTGCTTGTGTGTATGTGTGTGTCTATTATGTGTGTGCATGCCTGCGTGCGTGCGTATGTGTATATATGTGTGTATGCGTCCGTGCGTGCATGCTTGTGTTTGTGTGTGTGTGCATGCCTGCGTGCATGCGTGTGTGTGTTGTGTGTTGTGTGTGTGTGTGGTGTGCGTGTGCGTGTGTGTGAGTGAGAGAGATAGATAGACAGAGAGAGAAGAAAAAAAAACCTCGAATTCGAACTCGAACTCGAACTTGAAGGATTTATTCACAAAAAGGCCATTGGCCCATACATGAAGGGGGTTTGCCAAACTGTTTAGTATTTTAGTGAGAAAAATAAGTAACACAAAAAACCCAAAATTTTATTGTATAGCCACAACCACCACAATAAAAATCAGTTTTAATTTTAAAAATATGACTTAAGAAACCAAGATATCTCTTATTCTAAAGGCTTTACACAAATATAAAGCAAGGCTGCGCACAATCTCGGGGTGACTAGATGCCATGAGTAGACAGAATCTAAATAAATTAGGCTGTCTACTATACTTTACCGGAATGTAATTCTGTCTTACATCTTCTAATACTGGACAGCACAGCACAAAATGAACTTCATCTTCCACTGTTTGCTTACATAATGGGCATAGCAACCTGAGTCATCATCATCATGTTCTATATATCTAAATTTATGAACATTTATGTCTGATACACCAAGTCTAAAATTAGACATAATTCTTTTCAAATGTATGTCCATATCAAGCTTTAGATAAGGTTTGACATCGTGTGAACCTATAAATTGTCTGTACAATTGAAATCTTTCATTGTTTTGTATATGAACACTCCACTGCTGCAAAAGGCAGTCAATCAGTCTTTGCCTGAAAACGTTGATAAACTCTCTACAATTTCCGACATCTTGATTGTGCCAAACAAACCCAAAGCCAAGTTCACATGAACAGGTACGTATTTCCGAAGCCCAGGTGCTTTTCTCCTTGACATCTAGATCATAAAGCATCATGTAAGACTTAAAAGGTAACCTGCACTCATCCATATGCAGAATCTAATCCAATATCTAATGCATCTTACAGCAGCCATTAACAGAGAGAGGATATAATTGGTTTCACTACAAACAAGATCATTAGGTGTACGTCTATCTAAGCCTAAAAACTGCTTTAAAGCAAAGAGGTGTACTGATTCACAATGTGTTACAGCTGCATCCAGTCCCCAAATTTCTGCGCCATATAACACAGTGGGTTGTATTTGTGCATCAAATATCTTAATGAACAAGTCAAAAGCATTATTATTCAATAATCGTAATTTTTTTCAAAACAATTAACAAGCTTTTTTTACCTCGACTTGCCAGATCTTCCCATGCAGTTGTGAAACTAAGCTTTGTAGAAAAACAGATTCCTAGATATTTATATACATTAATCACAGGCATGACTTTTCCATTGTACAGCCATTTTTCGTGAGCAGCTAAATAACCACCTTTTCTGAATACAACAATATTACTCTTATTCAGATAAACCTTAAGATCAAGTGCTGTTGCAGCACTGCTTAAGCTATTCAGCTGCTGTTGTAAGCCTACAACAGTTTCAGATAGCAGGATGATATCATCAGCAAGCAGAAGAATAAACAATTCTGTGAAATCTTGGGGGAAAGTGGCACCATGTTTACCCTTATTAATGACTTCTATGGCTAACTCATTAATGAAAACAGAAAACAAAAGAGGGCTACATACATCACCCTGTTTTGACCCCACTGGTGCAGTATATTATGTCCATCAGCTTAGATCCACATCTTATTCTGCTTTTGACATTCTGATACATGGCTCTCAAACAACGTAATAATTTACCCCACACCATTTTCAGGAGAATAGGCCATAACAAGTTTCTATTAACAGAATCAAGTGCCTTTTCAAAGTCAATAAATGCTACATAGAGCTTAAGGTTATGAGCAAACTGTTTCTGGTTAAATGCAAGCAGAGTAAACATATGATCTATAGTGGAGTTCACTGTTTACTGTTCACTTGTCCCGTAACCCGCCAGGGTCGTGGGGGCCCTGCATGTGGACGAACGGTGGACCAGCTGGCTCCACTTAGCGCGGTCGTGGGCGAGTTATTCAGATTAACCTTAACATCAAGTGCTGTTGCAGCACTGCTTAAGCTATTCAGCTGCTGTTGTAAGCCTACAACAGTTTCAGATAGCAGGATCTGTACACCAGGTGTAGCTGTACGATAATCTGAATAAGAGTAATGACGATAGTGGAGTACCCTCTCTTAAAACCAGCTTGGTGTTGACATGTAATGTTATATTTCTTAACCCATTCCTGTAACCTATTATTAATGATGGTACTGTACAGCTTACTACTTATATCACTAAGAGAGATTCCCCTGTAGTTATTATGGTTGTCAACATCACCTTTTTGTGTAATGTTAAAATGATAGATTCAGTCCAGTTATCTGGAAAAAGACCATTATGAAAGATTTTGTTGAATAATTTTAGCAGAAAAAGTACAACATTTTCACCACCAATTTTAGTAATTCTCCAAAGATTTTATCAGGATCAGCTGCTTTATCATGTTTAAGTTTTCTAAGTGCCAATAATATTTCATCTTAGATATGGGACGATCAAAATCTTCCTCAGTTTCTTCATAGTCACCATCAGTGTTGATGGACTCTAGCAAGATTTTGAAGTGCTGCAACCATCTGTCGACAGATATATTATTCTTTGGCTGACTCTTTCTAAATGAAGCCTTCTTAATATTCTTCCAGAACTGAACCTGAGAAGTAATGGAAGACATCATATCTGCAAGTAATTTCTTGTTATACTCTTCTTTTTCTTACAAGCATGTATTTATATTCCCTTCTTGTGATACAGTACAAGTTTTTGTCTTCATTCTTTAACGTTTTACGGTAAGACTTCAATAGTTTTTCTGACCCTACATTTCATTCTTTTACATTCATTATCAAACCATCTATAATTTGATAGGCTTTTATTGATATGAACCTGTTTCTTCATACAAACAGTCCTGGTTTTTATGAGATCTTTCAATAAATCTAGAGCTTCATCAATGTTCTCATCAATCATCTGGAAGGCATTTATAAATTGTTCACACATGTTCTCTTCACAGAGATTTTCTTTATAAACTGAGAGTTTTTTTTCGTCCCACACAAACTTTTCCACAACTGCTGACTGCTCAGTTACTGTACATGTATCATATACTGGATTAATATGTAATTCAACAGGAAGGTGATCAGAATCAGAACGTGCTTGTGTGTATGTGTGTATATTATGTGTGTGCATGCCTGCGCGCAAGCGTATGTGTATATATGTGTGTATGCGTCCGTGTGTGAGTGCTTGTGTTTATGTGTGTGTGCATGCCTGCGTGCGTGCGTGTGTGTATATGTATGTATGCGTCCGTGCGTGCGTGCTTGTGTGTGTATGTACGTGCGTGCATATTGTGTGTGTGCGTGTGTTGTAGTGATAGAGATAGATAGACGGACAGAGAGAGAGAGCGAGAAAGATATTTGATATGGAAGTGAGGTTTGAACAGTGTCACATGATAACACAGTGTTTACGGATACAGTTTGGGTAACCATAAACTTCCTGGTGTTCCCTTTGTTGTCACGTCTGTGTTGGTCTGCAAAAAACAAAAATAAATAAATAATAAAAGAAGAATAGTGTTCTCTCTCTCTCTCTCTCTCTCTCTCTCCTCTCTCTCTCTCTCTCTCGTCTCTCTCTCTTCTCTCTCTCTTCTCTCTCTCACTCTCTCTCTCCTCACTCTCTCTCTTCTTCTCTCTCTCTCTCTCTCTCCTCTCTCTCTCTCTCTCTCTCCTCTCTCTCTCTCTCTCAGACTTGTATAGATATCCTCTTTATGTAAATTCGTACACTGCCTGTATAAGATATTGGGTTTAAATTACTACAAATGAATAATGAACGGTTACCATATAAGGCGTATCAAATGCTGTTGCAGCTAGACAATTCCGGAAAACAGTGCTGGTTTCGAAAATAAGAGAAATCTTATGCTTAACTGGATTTAAACATTGTTTGGTTGCAACAGGGTGTTGGGGGTGTGAAAAAGTTTCTAAGCATATTTAAACAGAGGCTCATCGATATGTTTATTCAAGAATGGTCAGGAACTATAAGAGATCGAGATAGATATCAACCATATAGATCATTTAAGACTATATTCGTAAAAGAAAGTTATGTTCTAGATATGGAAAATTATTGTTTTCGTGTTGCCATCACGCAGTTGAGGTTTAATGTACTCCCACTTAATAACAATGTACATCGCTATAGCGAATCTATTCATGATAAATTCTGTCCATTTTGTAAAAATCAGATCGAAAACGAAAAACATTTTGTGTTATTTTGTGCTACGTTTGAAGATTTAAGGGTCAAATTTCTAAAAGAGTCAAAAGAACTTCCTCTGCACATGTTACTTAGAGCCACTAAATCCTATCCACAGATACAATTTATCTAGATATGTGTTTCATGCAAGCAATAGGCGGAAGAAAATACTTTAAGTCTACAAGGTAACCAATCCTATGATGTACGTCTGTTAAACCACTTAAACATTTTCACCTTTGTTTATATCACGTATTATCAAAAATTCTGGCATAACATGATCATGATTTTCTGTATCTCCCCCTTTTATACTAATGTCTATGACTAATCATTTCAGTATATGTGAAATGTAACCTGTGATTTGACAACTATCCTTATAATTTTGTACCGTAGTAGTATGAGATGTATATGATTTTCAGGTAACCAATGATTACAGAATATAGATAGTGCTGCTAAATAAGATATTTTCCTATTTTCTTTTCTATATTGTATTGTGGCCTAAGGCCAATGTGCAATTAAATCATTTCAGAGTTTCAGAGAGAGTTTCTCACTCTCTCTCTGAAACACTTTATTGAAAAAACTGCTACAATTTGATATACTCAATATGGATTATTTTTCTTAGCACTTCTCTCTATGATTGGTTATGGTTGATTTAAGGTTTATAATCATGTAATTTCTTCTATATTCAATCATAAATTGTATTGACATCATCTTTTGTATGAGTTCGCTATATAATTTTGTGTGTATTTCTTCTTTAAATCAGTCATAAATCATTATTTGTTTGTGCATTTGCTTTGCCAGTGATATGAATGAACTCACTGTTCCACCCTGAGCCCAACAAATGTATTGTGGTCCAAGGCCAATGTACATTAAATCATTTCAGAGTTTCAGAGTTTCAGAGAGTTTCTCTCTCTCTCTTTTCTGTTATCAAATCTTCACCATCTAGTTTTACGGACAAGTGAAATTTCTGTGGCAAGTTTTCCTGGGTTCTGCTTGCCTTCATACGACCTTGAGTAGTCTAACTGTTTATGGTTGAATAGTAGAAATATATACACACCAGGAAGGTGCCCATCACTGCAGAAGTCTATCGTCAAACAATTGGCACATTTCAAGCAATTTTCATCAAGCTAATGGAGGAGAAATGTGGTGCACCGAGAATCTGTAAGTATTCCCCTTTCTCTCACTGGGATTACTATACAGACATGAACTATCGCATAGTAGCGAGCACTTTCTGTTGTCTGGTTTTCTTGCTGTCAGTGAAATGCTGCCTTCTACTCTCCCAGTCAACATGGATTGCCGACCTTGTTCAACATTTTGCGGAAAGTCTGACACCACTCCAATTCCACAGCTGTGGTTCTTGCTGTTTTAATGCAAGTATTTCCTGTCACACATCGGTAAGGTTCTCAGACACTGATTCCTTTTTACTGTTTCAAACTACAGGAGGCACCAGTACTTTACTGACTGTACACAGTAACCCCCCTCCTCCTTGTTTTTGATCCTGTGTGGGGACATTGAACAAAACCCAGGACTGCAATACGGCAACAGTCAAATGGAGAACATAAGGTGGTACTTATGTGACACTATAGAAAAGTCAATGCAAATGAAAGCCATCTGAGCAACATACTGAAGGAACACACAGGATGGAGCAACGAGAAAAAATGCTCACATCTGACATTGCCTTTCTGATAGATCAAGTCGACCGACTTGAAAAAATCATCCGGAAGGACAATCTGAAGTTCTATGGTGTTCCAGAATCCAATGCGGAAACTGAAGAAGACAGCGCACAGAAAGTGATTGAAATCATCAATGACATTTGTAACCCCAATGTGCCATTTTCTTCAGTGGACATACGGTATACACACAGGGTCAAGACTGGTGCTAACCGAAATGAACCCCGTCCAATCGTTGTCACATTCTCGCAATGGAAGAACAAGCTGGCACTACTGAGGCTCAGGAATGTGCGTGAAAGCCTGAGAAAGGCGGGGTACAGAGTTTCTCATGACCTAACCAGAAGACAGACGGCACAACTGGCTGAAGTAAGACGTGAAGGAAAAAGAGGATGTTTTCTGAATGGCAAACTGATTGTTAGAGATTCACGGAATCTTCAACATAGCAATCAGTACTGGTATGGAACAGATGGAAAAAAAAAACTACAATACGAAGATGAGGACAACACATTCAGTAATGGAAAGAGACAACATAGCGGTGACAAGCATCGGAAATCTTTCCATTGGCAGAGTTACGGAAAAGAACAGTACGTTACCAGCAATGTCACAGACCATGATGACAAGTGGTACCGGCATAGCACACCAGACCAGAGACACTCCTCTGCCTTTGCCGAGGAAGGGGAAGGTCGACATGCTGGAGATGGTCACCAAGTCAAGAGTGCAACTGACCACGCCCACTTTACTGTCCCAGAGGATACACTCCGTGGAAGCAAAGCAGCAGATAACGAATTCAGAAGTCCTCTCAGAACTGCCAGAAACCCAGATTATTCTCTCATAACTCTAGACAGCACAGGGAACATGGAACAAATCACAAACACCTCAGCGACCATGCAAACACAAAATAATGTCAATACTGGCACATGTTCAAACACTGTCACCATAGATAAGCACAAACAGCAAGTTCAGTGTGAAATTAAACAAAAGAAGTGATGGTGCATTACCATCCCAGTTACTCTCCTCTTTCAAACTACAACTGGAAAGCAGGCTGTGCGTGCTGCACTTCCAGACACTGACATTACCTGTATGTCTGGAGAAAAAGGTAATCCCACCCCAGTCAGAATGAATAATAGCACAACAGACCAGATGAAGCAGAAGTCTAGCACCCCGCTCTCTGCCTGTGCAGGGAAAACCACAAACACTCTGAGGAATCAGCAAGAGGAGGTGACCCCTGAACACAACACTCAACGCAAATACCAATCACCAAGAACAGAAAGAGTGTACACTTCCTCTGGAGCAGACACCCAGCAAGACGCCAAATCACCACAGCAGGATGTCACTCCTGATCCACATCTTGCTGCCCCAGGCACTCCAAATGTGGTACCAGGAGAGCTCCTGTACAGTGAGGCAGTGGCTACTACCGCCGTTCCTTCGCCAAGACGCATGACTCCAACACGAGGTGAACAGTCCAGAGCCAGCCAGGACTCCAGAAAGTCTTCCTCCTTGCCATCCAGACTGATCAGGCAGAAACAGCGACCGAAAACTGGAGCAAACAGTTCAATCCACACATGGGTAACCAAACAGCCCCGCAACACCAGAACAACCAGGGGCCAGCCAATGAATACTGGCAACGAAAAAGAAAGGGACTGACAAAGTTAGAAAATATGGATTCGGCCAAAGCCCAGACATTATCGGAAAAACTTCTCTCACAAATGGGACTGTCTCTTTCCTTTCTTACAACGTATGTGCCATCTTGTCTAAGCTAAGTGATTCTGACTTTTTGTCATACAGGTGATTTTGCTTGCTTTCTTGAACCATTTGCCACACAAATCATATCAATGGATGTATTTAAAAACTTTACATAGTATTGTAGTCCTGCAGTTCAGCTTGCCAGAATGGGTCGGAAATCCGGAGGGGTTATTTTACTTGTTAGAAAGGAACTGGATTCTATGGTAATCAAAATTGAATGCGAGGTCGAAATTGCTATTGTGCTGAAAATATCTAAGCAACTGTTTAAGTCTGCAACAGATATTTTCTTGATCTTTACATACATAGCTCCAGTGCAATCACCTTTGTATGCAGTGTTACACTTTGAAAAGGGCATTTCAGCTATTGAGTCTTGTATGCTAAACATTACAGAAAGATATGGAGATGTTCCTTTTATCAATTGTGGTGACTTTAATGCCCGCACAGGAATCTCCCAGCCCTGTCGGGTAAATGATGCTAACTATTTCACAGAAACCCGTAAAGAAACATGCTATGTGGAAATAGATACAAGAAATTCACAGGATAGGGAACAAAATCATTACGGCCACCTCCTTCTTGAGCTGGGGGCACAGTTTGATTTGTTTCTTGTTAATGGAACAACCAACGGAGATAAAGTTGATAATTTTACCTTTATTTCTAGCACTGGCTGCAGTGTTATGGATTATTTTGCCATCTCAAGATCGCAAATCCATTTAATAAAAGACATGTTTGTAGATGAAAGAATAGACTCGCAACACATGCCAATAGTTCTAACATTAACAGGCAACTGTTTTAAAAGAGAAACTGAAGAAAGTCCCTATACTGTTCAAAAACTAATTTGGAACCCTCAATATTCTGACAAATTTCAGAGTAATTTGCTGGAAACCAATTTCACTACTGAAATGAAAAGAGCAACGGAGATGATAAATCAAAATGTAAATTTTTCTATTGATCTGTTTAACCAGACATTAAGACAAGCATCAGAATGTATGCTAAAGCAACTAAAATTTGGACATAATAGATCAAAACAAACATGGTTTGATAGAGAGTGCAAAGAGACCAAAGATATTGTAAGGAGAGCTCTTAGAACTATGAGAAAAGATAGGACAACAGAAAATATTAACAAGTACATAGAACTGAAAAGAGAATATATCTCCTTACTCAAAATAAAGGCAGATGAGCACAAAACTGGCCTTAGAAGTAAGCTAATGAATGCTACAAAAGACCCTAAGTCTTTGTGGTCCACTTTAAGATCTATTAGTGGTAAGCCCAGAAAGAATTCAGGAAATGTGTCAAAAGATTGCTGGCAGAGCCATTTTATTAATGTGTTTGAGGCAAGACTACATCCTAAAATGTCAAGCTACAATTACATTGAAGGGGCTAACTCTGATCCAGATACCATGGATTTAAATTCAGCTATAACAAAGGAAGAAATTTTTGATTCAATCCGTCATCTGAAGCCAAAGAAGGCAGGTGGTCCAGACGGACTAATCCCTGAAGTGTTCATTAATTTAGCTCACTTGATTTTACCATACTTATAAAACCTCTTCAATTACGTATTTTCTTCAGGAGAATATCCAGATTCTTGGACAGAGGCAATCATACAACCCCTCTATAAACGTGAAATCCTAATGACCCCAGTAACTACAGGGGAATATCTCTCTTAAATAGTTGCAGTAAGATATATAGTTATATCCTTAATAAACGATTAGCTAAATGGATAGAGGACAAAGAAATTATAGGTGAAGAACAAGCGGGGTTTAGAACAGATCACAGTACCATTGACCATGTTTACACACTGTTTGCTGTGATCAAAAAGCATCTGGCATCCAATAAGAAGTTATATGTTGCTTTTATTGATTTTTAAAAAGCCTTTGACCTTACTACTCATTGGTCATTGTGGCCAATAATTATTAAAAATGGAATTTCCAGCAAAATGCTGAGAGCGATGCAAAATATGTATAAAGTAGTGAAAGCAAGTGTAAGATTTAATGGTGGTTTAGGTTTAACAGATTTCTTTTTTTGCCAGAAAGGTCTGAAGCAAGGAGAAATTACAAGCCCGTTATTGTTTTCCATGATAATATATGAACTATCTCTTGATGTGATGCAGAAAGGCAAACATGGTGTTCAGCTTCATCCAGATGTTGTAGAACTATTAATCATTTTGTTTGCAGATGACGTGGCACTACTATCATATTCAGTAAATGGTTTACAACATCAGTTAAATCTGCTAAGTGAAAATGCAAAAAGACTGAACTTACAAGTCAATTCAGAAAAATCAAATATTATTGTATTTAGAAATGGTGGCTATCTTTCAAACCGAGAAAAATGGTTTTACAATGAATGTGAAATGACCGTGGTCAATTCGTACAGATGTCTAGGTGTACGGCTATCTACCCGCTTAAGCTTTTCTCTTACCGTCAAGGGAACAAACAGCCAAAGCGAAAGTAGGTATCGTTGAAATATTCAAAACTTTGTGGAAACTAGGCAACATTACCCCCGGTATCTTTTTTACTATGTTTGACACTCAAATAAAACCGATCATTCTATATGGGTCAGAAATCTGGGGAACCCTGGATATATCTCATTTAGAAAGAGCCCACATGTTTTCAATAAAGAAATTGCTAAATGTTGCGTCAAGAACCCCAAATGACATGATTTATGGTGAATCAGGCAGACTACCTTTGACTATATATGC
This sequence comes from Rapana venosa, assembly GCA_028751875.1. Taxonomy (NCBI): domain Eukaryota; kingdom Metazoa; phylum Mollusca; class Gastropoda; order Neogastropoda; family Muricidae; genus Rapana; species Rapana venosa. Next base: position 21,492,101 of record CM054157.1, read on the forward strand.
AAAAACAAATGTCATCAGATAATGGCTTCGCCTGACCAGGATGACAGAGGACAGACTGCCCAGGAAAGCCTACAAAATGTTAGAAATTTAGACAATAGTAACAAAAAGTGATAGGTTACAGATGTTCGCGAATTACTCTCGAAGCATGGATTCGGTTTTGTGTGGATAAATGGTGGGGTGCAAAACACTAAGTGGTTTCTAAAAGCGTTCAAAGAACGTTTGAGTGATTGCTGGAAACAAGACTGGCATAGCAGGATTCAGGAACACGACAGATATTCGGTGTACAGAAAGTTTAAATTTGAGTACTCCTTAGAGCCTTATTTCAAGTGCATTAAAAACAAAAGACTGAGAGATATCTATGTAAGATTCAGACTGGGAACTACTGATATAAAAACTCATAAACTCCGTTATTCTAAAAAAACTATATGCAAATGTATGCTGCCCTCTATGCAAAAACCACTGTGATGACGAATTTCATTTTTTATTCCACTGCCATGTTACGGAAGAGCTAAGATTACAGTACTTTCCACAAGAAATTAAACAAGATCCATATATACAACAATTGTCTATTCTGAATAATGAGAAATACATGATTAGCATTGCCCGCTTTATTTATTACAGCTTCAAAGTGAGATTAGATGAGAAAGCAGTTTAAAGGATTTTTCTAAGTGAGATTAGATGAGAAAGCAGTTTAAAGGATTTTTCTATCAGTTGATTTTGTGTTGTCTGGGCTGATGGCCCTATGATCATGGCTTTGGTTTAGTTTTAGTTAACTGATATTCATGTACAAGTTATGTGAGCGTGCAAACATTAAGGGTGCGTAGTGTGCGCGCGCGTGCGTTCGTGCGTGTGTGTGTAAGTTGTGTGTGAGTAAGTTGTGTGTGCACGTAATGTGTGTGTGTGTGTGTGTGTGTGGTTGTGTGTGGGTGGTGTGTGTGCGTGTGCCTGCAAGCGTACATTTGCATATCAACATTGCATGAGCACGCGATCATGTGTATAGACGCATTGTTTGTGCTTATTCGTGCGTACAAGCATGGGCCAGGCCGATGTGCTTGTGTGTACGAGTGCCCGTGTTTGTATACGTGCAATTTTGTTGTGTGTGTGTGTGTGTGTGTGTGTGTGTGTGTGTGTGTGTGTGTGTGTGTTGTGTGTGTGTGTGGTAAGTTGAGCGTGTGTGTGTGCGTGCGTGCGTGCATGTGTGTGTATGTTAACAATTCACAAGTAGCTCTCTATAGTTTGATTTTGTTTCTTCTTCAGCGATTTTGTTTCTTGTTCAGCTGTAAAGGAGGCGCATTTACTTGCCTTTTTTTTCCCATGTATTTTCCTGTCTGTTTCTGTTCATTGTGATACGAGCAAATTGCTTAAGTCAGTAAAGTGTTCGAGTTCGAGTTCTCTCTCTCTCTCCCCTCTCTCTCTCTCTCTCTCTCTCTCTCTCTCTCTCTCATCTCTTCCTCTCTTCCTCTCTGTCTCTCTCGTCTCTCTCTCCTCTCTCTCTCTCTCTCTCTCACCTCCTCTCTTCTCTCTCTCTCCTCTCTCTCTCTCTCTTGAATCCACGCCATGAAGATCATTTGGGCTACAACCATATTTGTTGCTGTTGTTATTAGTGTTCAATATATGTGTTGTGCCCAGTCCCCTTCCCACGTCCCTTTGTGAATGGGGTACACAGCTTAAATCACAATAAAACTATTGTCATTTTCATTGTCATTTCTCTCTCTCTCCCCTCCCCTCTCTCTCTCTCTCATCTTCTCTCTCTCTCTCTCTCTCTCGTCTTGATCGCTATCTCTTTGAATTAAACCTTTAGCGCGCGCGCGAGTGTGCACACAAACACATCTGGGAACAGATGACAGAATTTACAAAACCGCATACAAACACGGGGACTGGATGTAAAAAAAAAAAGCAGATAAGCGTTTATTCTATTATCCTCGATATAAAAGAATAAAATGAAAAATAAAAGAAATAAAATTAACATAAACACAGTCATGCACATACACAAACACATGCTACATGCCTCACGTGGGGCGCCAGGCGATACATACACGCACACATGCACATGCACATATGCATTCACACAAACACGCACATACACACACATACAAACACATGCACACACATGCACACACACACACATACACACACATGCATACACACAAACATGGACATGCACGCACGCACACACACACACACACACACGCGCGCACACATGCAAATACATACACACATACAAATGCACACGAACGCATACACATAACACACACTACATACGCACACACATACACACGCGCGCGCGCACTCACACACGTACACACAGTTACACACGGAAATACATACACACATGTACATGCACACATGCGAAGACACAGTCACTCACATCATATACTACACA
>CM054157.1:21509483-21514483 GCA_028751875.1 Rapana venosa
ACACCAACAAAACCATACACACACACCGGGGGGAGGGGGGGGAGGGGTTGCCCGGGGGTCGAGTGAGTGCATTTTGCTTTGTGACTGCTGACCCGGGTTCAAATCTCGTTCAAGGGGAACACACACACACACACACACACACACACACACACACACACCACACACACACACACACACCACACACACTTTTTCTCTACAGTTTACATCAGTGCCGACTCCACTCACCCTAAAAGTCCTTCGGATGAGACTATAAATCGAGCACAAAGAACATCTTGCGCACACGTTAAAACTCGTTCCGCCTTTCGGAAGAGAAGGCCATTGTGTGGGAACGGATGACAAAATTTACAAAACTGCATTCACTCGGGGACTTGATGTTAAAAAGCACATGGGTGCTTATTCCATGATCTTCGAAATAAAAGAATAATAAAATAAACACACACACACACATACATACACACACACACAGAGTCACATATACTACCACATCACACACACACAGGCACACACACACACACACACACACTCACATGAACGCACCACAAGCAAACATACACACAATACACACAACACAACACGCACGCCGCAGGCATAAACACAGACAAAACACAGACACACAGACATACACATCACACATACACACAAACACACACACTCTGTTTCTTTCGTTCCCATCTTTATTTTGTTTTGGGAAAACTGAGCTGATTAAATTCAGAAAGCACCAATCTCTCTCCCCCTCTCTCTCACTTCACCTCTCTCCTCTCCTCTCTCCTCTCCTCTCTCTCTCCCCTCTCTCTCTCTCTCTCTCTCTCTCCCTCTCTCTCTCTCCCTCTCTCCCCTCTCTCCCTCTCTCTCTCTCTCTCCACCTCAGTTGCCTTACTTTGGTTTGAAATATCTTTAGGAAAAATTGTCCTGTGGACAATAAAATGTCTTCACAATTTTGGTTAATGATTAAAATGCAAACTCTCTGTCTCTGTCTGTCTTTGTCTCTCTGTCCCTCTCTGTGTCTCTCTGTTTCTGTCTGTCTATTTCTGTCTCTGTCTCTGTCTCTGTCTCTCTCTCTCTCTCTCTCTCTCTCTCTCTCTTTTCCTCTCTCTACCTCGGGGCTGTGGCTTTGACTCACGGAACTGGTTCCGCCCAGTACTATGGTCATTGGATGCCACCGATGAAACATGGCTCCACAAATGGGGTCTCAACCTGACCAGCGAGTAGCCATGTACGGGTGAAGTGCAAAATTTAAGGGTTATAGTAATATTGTGGTAAATTTAAATGTTGTTGCCTATCTTATGCAGTGAATTGTTTGCTTTACTAAGATTTTATTTTCCTAAACTTGTAGCCATTTTTTAAAAAAAACTATGTCAGCAATAAGACTTTCCAGATTGGGGACAGCTGTTATATGTTCCGGGAAGTGACAGTTATTTGTGATTGCAGTGAAGGTTGTGGTTTGTGAAACCTTCCTTCCTAAATCTGTGCTCAAATTGATGAGTACTTGATTGGTACTATTTTCATAATTTTCTCTCAATTTAAATTTGCATATTGCATTCATTTGTGTTTTTGCAGTTGCATTTGTAAATTTCAGCTTTGTCCTTAATTAAGTGTCTGAGTGAGCTGATTGCTGTTTGTTGTGCATGTCCTGTGTAAAGAATATAGTATTTCCAAAATTGCTTTTGGTAAAAATACCAAAAGTCGAACATCTATTTTCTTTGTGTTATTGTTCACACTGAGGTGAACTGTGTTTGTCAGTTATCAGTTGTTTTGAATTGCTTGATTTTTTCCTGTTTATCATTCATCAGTTTGTTTTCAATTATTTGATTTAATCTAAGAGAACCTGGCAACATGGCAAATAATTTCATAAATCAAAAATGGTTAACAAAAAGGGGATTCAAAGTGGGTTATCTGAACATCTGTCACTTATTAAAAAAAGTATCCGACATAGGTCCTATTCTGTAAAATTTAAAATGACTGTTTTCATGCTTTTTGTTTTGCTGAATCGCGCTTATCAGATGTAGTTTCAGATAATATCGTATTAAAAACCCCCTATTTATACAAACCATCAGAAGAGATGCCAAAAGCAAATTAGAAACTGGATTAATAGCATTGTACATAAAATAAAGTTAATTTCAAGGAAATTGATAAATTTGAGAAACATGGAATTGAAAGTATCTGGCTTGAAATTTACTTAAAAGGGAATAAAACCATTTTTAATAGGCTTTATATATAGAAAATCCGGATGAACGTCCCAGTTGGTTTGATCGCTTTGAAGCCATGATGGACGATGTATCAAACCATTCAACAGAGATAATTTTGTTAGGAGATTTCAACATTGATTTATTTTAAACCTCATGAAAAAGTGGAGGAGTGTGTTTGAATTATATCATTTGTCACAGCGATTCAAACCCAACACGAAAAACACTTCACTCTGAAACATTAATTGACCATTTTCTATGTCTCCAATATGGATCATATAATAGAAACATCTGTTCCAACATTTGGCCCTAAGTGATCATTATCCAATATGTCTAACGTGGTCTAAAAAAGGTAAAAGGGATACCTAGATGCAATCACAAGAATGTTTCTTTTGCGAAACTATAGGTTGTTTGATGCTGAAGGATTTCTTTCTAAATCTATGTAACGCTAACTTTTTAAAGTTTATCAGTATCTGATCCAGATGAAGCACTTACTGCCTGGTATCAAACTTTTCTTCCTATATTTGACAAACACGCACCACTTAAAAATAAACGAGTTAAATTTAAAGATAAAACCACCTTGGCTTACTGCCGAAATTAATGCTGCCATTGCAGTACGTGGACAAATTGTTAAGAACAACAGGAAAAGATGCAGACTTTAAAAAAGCAAAGAAATAAAATAACAGCTATGAAAAGAACTCCCTCGTAAGAAATATTTTAGTGATCTGATCTCATCAAAAAAAAAAGACACAAAATCTGTATGGAAAGCTATCAACCCAGCTAGCTCATAAAACATCTACATCTACTCCTCTTTCTATTAATGTCTGCTGCTGAAGATATAAACAAGCATTTTGCTACAGTAGGCAAAAAGGGTTTAATTCTAGCTAACAATACAAAATTTTAATGATCTGTCTGCACTTAAACACTTTTGGATCCAGAAATGTACAATCAAAAATTCAAGTTTAATTTATCAACTGTTCATGAAGTATACAAAGAATTGTGTTCCCTAAAACACTCAAATGCAAGGGGCTTGGGACAATCTAGACAGTAAAATTTGAAGGTTTCAGCACCCATAATATCTGAGCATATCACATACATTTTATAATCTTTCAATTGAAAAATGTCATTTTCCTCAAGCTTTTAGAGTTTCCCCAAGTTTTCCCCCTTTTTAAAATCTGGTGACCCAAAAGATCCCTAAAACATAGCCCAATATCAATCCTGTTTTCCCATTGTCAAAAGCCTCTTGAAAAGCATCTTAAGAAAACCTTCAGCTGTATTTTACAAATCACAATCTGTTTCATCCTAGGCAAGGCGGATTTATGAAAAAACCATTCTTGTCCCACTCTGCTTACTAACCTAATAGAACAATGGCATGAAAATATTAACAATGATTTTTTGTCTGGGGTAGTATTTGTTGATTTTGCTAAGGCTTTTGACACCATTGACCATGATCTTCTAATAAAGAAATTTGTTTTGTATGGTTTTATGTTCAGATTCAGTTAGACTTATATCCTCATTTCTTAAAAAAAATAGACGGCAGGCAGTTCTTCAAACTGTTGCAATATCCCTTCATGCCAAAAAACATTGGTGTCCCCCAGGGATCAGTTCTTGGGCCAATTTTGTTTTCTATCTATATTAATGATCTTCATTGAATATTTCATCTTCTTGTGAACTATTGCAGATGATACGACTATTCATATAAGGAAAAAAAAGCAAATGTTATATGTAATATTTACAGAAAGATATAGATAAACTAACTTCTTGGGCTGATCTGAACCACATGGCTCTTCATCCTAAAAAATCTAAGTTCATGATAGTCACAACGAGACAAAAAAGACAAAATATGAAGTCTATTCAAGAGTCTGAAACATTCATGATCAGATAGTAGAAGGGGTGTAAAATAATCATATCACTACTTGGCCTTAATGAGACACTAAATCTTTTCCTGTCGCCATTTTTCAATTATTGTCAAAGGATATTAAACCAAAAGATATTTCATAAGCTCAATTTAGAATAAGCATTTCCTTGATACACACTCGAAAGATTGTTCTCTTTATGATACATACAACCTAGATATATTACTTCAACATGTTGGACTGGCGAGTAAAAACTTTTAAAACGACTGGGAGTAGTTACAGACCTCCATGAAATTAATCTCTTAAATCATCTGCAAAATGAAGATTAAAAAAACTCAATATTTGACCATTCAAATCAGAAAGCCATTCAATAAAGTCGTATTCATGTACAAATTATGACATAATCTTACGCCATCCTAATCTACGAGGGGGGGGGGGGTAAATTTGTTATCAGTATTCGAGGTAAAAGATTCTATTTGATTCCCCGCCTCCAGGATAGATTATTCATGTATCCTTGGTTTATCAGGTAGTAAGTATGGAACAATCCATCCACTGATTATCTTAAACAGAAGCCTAGTTTGCTTCATTAAAAAGATATCACAGACATCCTTTTTTTGAATTTACTATTGGAATTTCATTTTTCGTTTCGAAATCCTTACTGAGAGTATAATATAGCACAAACATCATGTTTAAATTATCTGTATAGTCATTGAAGACAACCATTCTGTTTAATGCGATTTAAAATTTTCATGTTCCTTTGGTGTTGTTGTTTTTTTACTGGTTTATTCTTGATTTCAATGTATAATCCAAACATCTGTCATACACACACTGTCCATAACTCTTACACAACTCCCCCCGCCCACACCCCCTCACACAATCTATATCCTTTGCAGTTTTGCCGCTGTCCCTGTAAGTCTCATCCTGTTGACTCTTCTGTACCCACTCTGTAATGTGGTTTCTG
>CM054157.1:21516983-21534483 GCA_028751875.1 Rapana venosa
ACCTTACAGGCCGATTCTACATAGTTTCAATAGACAAGATTCAACCACCACCTACCAAACTGGAATGTGGAGTCCCACGGGGATCAGTTCTCGGCCCTGTTCTTTTCACTCTATACACTGCTCCACTTTCACATATAATAAACCGTCATCAGATCAGCCATCATTTCTATGCCGATGACTCTCAGATTCTTAGCAGTGATACACCTGGAAATCTGCCTTCTCTCTTGACAAATATGGACTACTGCCTTCAAGATATCCAAAACTGGATGATACAGAACAAGTTACAGTTAAATCCAGACAAAACTGAAGCCATGCTTGTAGGGACCAAACACAAACTCTCTCCCATCACAACAGCTTGAATAGAATTCGGCAATACGTCAATTCCTCTATCCACTGCTGTGAAGTATCTTGGGGTTGTTATCGACAACACACTCTCCACGCAAAAATTCACCACCCAGACCTGCCAATCATGCTTCTATCAATTACGGCGAATTAGTACAATTCGAAAGTACCTTTCTACTTATGCAACATCCAAACTAGTTACGTCTCTCGTTCTTTCACATCTGGACTATTGCAATTCTCTTCTGGCTGGTCTACCAGCATCATCAATCCACTCCCTTCAACGCATACAAAACTCTGCAGCTCGACTTGTCCTCAGAAAGAGAATATCTGAGCACATAACTCCTCTCTTGCAATCTCTCCACTGGCTGCCTGTGCCACAGAGAGTTAACTATAAGATCAGTACCCTCTGTTACAAATGTCTCCACAAAGCAGCTCCCTCCTACCTCTGCGACTGTCTTCACCTATACACTCCTCGTTTCCTCCGCTCTGCTGCAGATACCTTGTGCTTACGAATACCTAGATTCAACCAATCCACTGCTGGCCGTCGCTCTTTCTCTGTTTCTGGTCCAGTGATCTGGAATGACCTCCCTCTCTCCCTTCGCCAAAAGCCTACTTATGACACTTTTAAATCCATCCTCAAGACATTTATTCCAAATCTTATTTCCCCCTCTTGTTTCATCTCAAATCTATCCCTGCATAAAAGAGCCAAAATTCCACCACCCTGCCAAAGTCTATAATCTGTGTGTGTGTGTGTGTGTGTGTGTGTTGTGGTGTGTGTGTGTGTGTGTGTGTGTGTGTGTGTGTGTGTGTGGTGTGTTGTGTGTGTGTGTGTTTGTGTGTGTGTGTGTGTGGTGTATGTACATGAATTTGTTAACTCTGTTAATTGTTAGTGGTTGTACGTATGGGTGTGTTGAATGCAAGCGCTTTGATTTCTTTTTGCAAGGTATAGCGCTGTATAAATTCCATTTATTATTATTATTATTATTATTATTATTATCATTATTATTATTATACTAGCGCGTTTCCATTAAAACCCTAATTTTATTAGCTTGTCAATATTGCTGCTGCAAATGGATATATGTACATTGAGTTTCTTTTATGAAAAAAAAACACCTTTTGTTTAAACCAAACCGTGAAGCTGGGGTACCGTCCTTAAAAAATAAAATGTCCGTTTATAACAAACATGAAAGGAGAGCGGGTAGCCTAGTGGTTAGAGCATTGCACTCGCGATTTGACATCCCGAGTTCGAGCCATCACTGAGACACCCGTTCACCAAGATATTTTCACCCCTGGAGTTAACATCAGCACTGACTCCACTTCTCCCCGAAAAGTCCTTCAGGTAAAACTATAAACCGAGGTCCCGTGTAGAAACGCACGCAGAACATCTTGCACACACGTTAAAACTTGCTCTGCCTTTCAGAAGGGTAGACTATTCGTGCTGGTAAGAACGGAAGACAGCAATAACAAGAAACACGCACAATTACATGCACACTGGTTAGAGGCGTGTTGTAAATAACCATCTCCATAATGACATGCCCATTGGTAAGAGGCGTGTTGTAAATAACCATCTCCATAATGACATGCACACTGGTTACAGGCGTGTTGTAAATAACCATCTCCATAATTACATGCACACTGGTTAGAGGCGTGTTGTAAATAACCATCTCCATAATGACATGCACACTGGTTACAGGCGTGTTGTAAATAACCATCTCCATAATGACATGCCCATTGGTTAGAGGCGTGTTGTAAATAACCATCTCCATAATGACATGCACACTGGTTACAGGCGTGTTGTAAATAACCATCTCCATAATTACATGCACACTGGTTAGAGGCGTGTTGTAAATAACCATCTCCATAATGACATGCACACTGGTTACAGGCGTGTTGTAAATAACCATCTCCATAATTACATGCACACTGGCTAGAGGTGTGCTGTAAATAACCATCTCCATAATGACATGCACACTGGTTACAGGCGTGTTGTAAATAACCATCTCCATAATGACATGCACACTGGTTACAGGCGTGTTGTAAATAACCATCTCCATAATGACATGCACACTGGTTAGAGGCGTGTTGTAAATAACCATCTCCATAATGACATGCACACTGGTTACAGGCGTGTTGTAAGCCATCTCCATAATGACATGCACATTGGTTAGAGGCGTCTTGTTGTAAACCATCTCCATAATTGCATGCACACTGGTTACAGGCGTGTTGTAAATAACCATCTCCATAATGACATGAACACTGGTTAGAGGCGTGTTGTAAATAACCATCTCCATAATGACATGCACACTGGTTAGAGGCGTATTGTAAATAACCATCTCCATAATGACATGCACATTGGTTAGAGGCGTGTTGTAAATAACCATCTCCATAATTACATGCACACTGGTTAGAGGCGTGTTGTAAATAACCATCTCCATAATTACATGCACATTGGTTAGAGGCGTCTTGTTGTAAATAACCATCTCCATAATTACATGCACATTGGTTAGAGGCGTCTTGTTGTAAATCATCTCCATAATTACATGCACATTGGTTAGAGGCGTGTTGTAAATAACCATCTCCATAATTACATGCACATTGGTTAGAGGCGTGTTGTAAATAACCATCTCCATAATTACATGCACATTGGTTAGAGGCGTGTTGTTGTAAATAACCATCTCCATAATTACATGCACATTGGTTAGAGGCGTTTGTTGTAAATAACCATCTCCATAATTACATGCACATTGGTTAGAGGCGTCTTGTTGTAAACCATCTCCATAATTACATGCACATTGGTTAGAGGCGTGTTGTAAATAACCATCTCCATAATTACGTGCACATTGGTTAGAGGCGTGTTGTAAATAACCATCTCCATAATTACATGCACATTGGTTAGAAGCGTCTTGTTGTAAATCATCTCCATAATTACATGCACATTGGTTAGAGGCGTGTTGTAAATAACCATCTCCATAATTACATGCACAATGGTTAGAGGCGTGTTGTAAATAACCATCTCCATAATTACATGCTCACTGGAAAGAAATTTTAATGTAATTTTTTAAAAATAAATTTTATACCACTTTAAGTCACGAGATTTCTCCACATGAAATTCGGGCTGCTCTCCCCCGGAGAGAGCGCGTCGCCACAAGAGCAGCGCCACCATATTTTTTTTGGGGTGTTATACTATAACTACCTTACTTGGAGTATTCAGCAACAGAGGCGTGTTGTAAGCCATCTCCATAATTACATGAACACTGGTGGCGTATTAATAACCGTCTCCATAATTATCTGAAATGCCGATATCTTAATGGTGCCCCCACCCCCCACCCACCCCCCCCAAAAAAGACCTCCCCACCCCAAAAAAACCACCGGTCACATACCCACAATTCTCACCATTACTAAGCCTCAGAGCTCGAACGAGGAACAACCCCCCCCACACCCCCACACACACACACACACACACACCATCCAACAATAATCAAAGACAAAAAATCGTATCCGAATTTATTTGCCACAAGGGCAGATCCCCTGAGGCCTGGGAGTAGGCAGTAGACTATACTGATAATTATTGTAGTAGCCGTTTACTCAAACAGACATTGCGTAGTCTGGTAACATTGTTGTGACCGTCTAAAAAGTTACCCAAGAACTGGGCCATGCCTCTGTTTCTGTCTCTGTCTGTCTCTGTCACACATACACACACACACGCGCGCACACACACACGTACACGCACACACACACACACACGCACGCACACACACGCACACATACACACGCGCGGGCACAGACAGACACACACACACGCACGCGCGCATGTACGCACGCTCGACACGCACGCACACACGCACACACACACAAAACATACACCCACACAAAAACTCACACACACACATACACATACACACACACACTCAAACACACACATACTCACACACACCACACACACACACACACACACACACAAATACTCCACACAACACACACACACACAAACACTCACACACGACACATACACAGAAGACACACACCCATACGCAACATACACAGTCTTTTTTTCAGATCATGATGTGGAATATTCAAGGTTTGGAAAGAAAACTGAATTGCTTGTCATTTAAGCGTTTTGTCAAAAGTTTAAAATTTTTGTATTTTGTGAAGTATGGTCTTGTGGTAAAAGTGCTATTGAGAGTGCATTCTCAGATTATACAGTGTTTTTCTGTCCACGTACTGAACGACTAAAAGGGGGCGTGGCAGTGTGTGTTCATAAGAGTATTTCATGTCATGTGGGAAGGATATTGGAAAAAGCAGAGGACTGTGTTTTTCTAAAAGTAAGTAAATGTGTTTTCAACTCTTTTTCCGACATTCTTGCATGTTTTGTCTATGTAGCTTCAGAACGATCAGTGATATATAATGAAAACAATATGGCAGGATTTGAAACTCTCGAGAATTATATGACAGAAATCATGAATATGTATCCTGATCTCCCCTGGTTGTTATGTGGAGATTTGAATGCCCACACTGGTAATCTTTCTGATGTTGACACAGACTATGACGACAGTCACATTCAACTATTTGATGATTTAAATGAGTTGTCTGACAATACCACACTGGTTAGCCGTAAATCAAAAGACGGAAGTGTAAATAATTTTGGTAAAAAGTTGTTGGAATTGTGTAAGGAATTTGACTTAGTTATTGTCAATGGCAGATCACAGGGTGATAAAGAAGGGGAAATAACCTGCATTGCTAACAGTGGCAAGAGTATTGTTGACTATTTCATTTGTTCATTTTCCTTGTTTGAACTTGTCGATGACATGTTTGTTGCAAGTAGATGTGAATCAGATCATTTTCCAATTGTCATTTCTTTTTCCATAGAGTCTTATGAAGAAACATGTGAGGAAGACATAGAGTTAGAGGAAATATCAAAATACGTGTGGAAAGATGACAGTGCCGGTTTATTTCAAAGTAATCTCCTTGACAGTGTACAGAATGTGTTTGAACATTTTACTGCAGCTCTCTGTAGAAATATTGATGAAGCATGCGAAGTTTATATCTCTTTTATACAGAGTGCTGCAGAAACAATGAAATTCAGGCAGAAGAAAAACATTAAAGCTCACTCTCAGCCACCATGGTGGGATAATGATTGTGAAGAAAGTAAACAAGTTAAATATGACTTACTGAAGAGTTTTAGACACACAAACTCTCAGGGAGATTTAGATGCTTTTATACGTCAAAAGAAAGTTTCAAATCCTTGTGTAAGAGAAAACAAGTTGAACATAACAACACAATTTTAAAGGATCTGAATGACTTATGCATGAATAAGAACTCAAAAGCCTTTTGGAAGAAACTGAAAGCACTGACATCTTTGAAACCAAGCAGATCAAATGAAATATCACCACGCTCATGGCTAGATTATTTTAAGTCACTGTTTTCCTTAAATCAGCACTCAGATGATACTGATTTCACTGAAGAAATTGAAAATATGCTGAATATGCATGACCTCAGTAATTGTGAAAATTGTGTTGGTTCACAACTTGGTGATGATATCACTGAGAGTGAAGTTTATACAGCCTTGAAAAAACTGAAGAGTGGTAAGGCTTCTGGTCCTGATGGTTTGATCTCAGATTTTTTCCAGCATGCCACTGACATTCCTGTCAGATTTTTATTGCCTCTGTTCAACACAGTGTTTTCATCAGAAACATACCCAGAAAGCTGGACACATGCTGTGATTTTTTCTCTGCATAAAAAAGGTAGCACTGCACATGTTGATAATTATAGAGGTATCTCATTGTTAAACATAATTGGTAAACTGTATAGTACAATTCTGAATGAAAGACTGACAAAGTTCTGTGAAAGTGCACACTTAATTCTGAGGCACAGGCTGGTTTTCGCAAAGGTTACAGCACCATCGATCACATTTTTACACTTCAGTCTCTAGCACAAAAGTATCTAACAAAGAAAGGTGGTAGGTTTATACTCTTTTTGTAGATTTTTCCAAAGCATTTGACAGTGTTGACAGAATAAAACTTATTTCTGCTGCTGCAAAAGGAATCCATGATAAAATGTTCATGACGCTGCAAAGCATGTACAAAAGTGTGAAGGCAGCTGTGAGAGTCGAGGCTCACATTACTGAATATTTTGATTGTATTTCTGGTGTCAGACAAGGTTGTATGTTGAGCCCCTATTATTTTCGATTTTTATTTCTGAACTAGATCAGATCTCACTGGATCAGATACTCAAGGCATGATGTATTTTCTGAGCCACTAGGCATACTTTACTTATGTATGCAGATGATATTGCTTTAGTTTCAGATTCAGTTGTAGACTTGCAGAAAAAGATCAATTGTTTGGAAAATTATTGTAAGAAATGGGGACTTTCTGTAAATATGGACAAAACTAAAGTAGTCGTTTTTAAAAATGGTGGATTTACTAAGAAGTCTGAAAAAATGGTGTTATTTAGGAAAGTAGATACAAGTAGAATCTAGTTATATTTATCTGGGTGTGGTTTTGGGCTCAACATTGAACTGGTCAAAATGTATCGAAAATCTCTCTGGAAAAGCATTGAAGGCTGTTGCCGGTATCAAAAGATTGTACTTCAGGTTAAAGAATCTTCCAGCATCTACAGATTTTAGTATTATTGATACAAAAGTGAAACCAATCCTCCTCTATGGTTCTGAAATTTGGGGTTTTCAGCAGTATCATGATATTGAAAAAATACAGGTAAAAATTTGCAAAATGGTCCTGGGGGTTGGCAGAGATGTTAAAAATAATATTTGCCTTGGCGATTGTGTAGATATCCCATTTTTGTTGACACTTGTTACAGAGTAATCAAATATTGGCTACAAATTTTGATATGCCTGATCATAGATATCCCAGACAATGCTACAATATGTTGTGTAGACAGGATGAAGCAGGGAGAATAAATTGGGTAACACATGTTAGAAAGATTTATGCACCCACGGATTTGGTTATGTTTGGACAATGCAAAATTGTGGTAATCCTCATCTTCATGAAGAATTCCAAATACGAATACAAGATGTGTACCAACAAAAATGGCATGACTCTCTATCAGCATCCCCTGACTACTTAGATTATCACCCGATTATTTGTAGAGCAAATTATGTATGTGAAGTAGAATCTTTAGAATACCGTAGAGGTATATGTTTACTGAGGTCAAACAATTACCTTTAAATGGAATTTCACGTTATGGCAAACCGATTACTGATCCATTCTGCTCTCAGTGTGATGGCCAACAAATTGAAGATGTTTGTCACTTTTTACTTGTATGCCCAAAATATGCTGTATTGCGAAGAAAATGTATTCCTCTGTATTATTACAGATTTCCATCGAATCTGAAAGTGCAGCTTCTTTGTATGAACACTAAACCTAGTTTGATGTTTAAAGTTGGATTATTTCTTACTAAATGTTTAGATATCAGAAGTAAGGATGTTCACCTTACATGAAAGTATATGATTAACTGTTGTTCCTATGGGCCATATGGCTTGCAAAAACTGAATTAAAATTATTGTTATTGTTATTGTTATTGTTGTTATTGCTATTGTTATTGTTATTATTGTTATTGTTACACACAAACACACAAACACACAAACACACTCACACACACACAAACACTCACACAAATACACACACACTCTATCACACTTTCATGAAGGCTTTGTGCAAAGAAGCCATAAGCCTATCCCAGTACCTTCAATTTAAATATTCTCTCTCTCTCTCACTCACTCCCCCCCCCCTCTCTCTCTCTCTCTCTCTCTCTGTCTGTCTCCTCTCTCTCTCTCTCTCTCTCTCTCTCTCTCTCTCTCTCTCTCGCTCTCTTTCTCTCTCTCTCTTGCTAGGTTGTTAGAGTTGTTGAATTTTGACTTCATTTTTTTTAAACATTTGTTTTTCGTGTGGGTGTCTACCTATCTGTGAATTCGTAGAAATGCTAACAAATTTGGGAGGCCTAGGTTAATTCACGGCCAATCGCTGTGAATACCAATTAGCAGAAAAGTGGAGAGAAAAAAAAAACCAAAGTATTTTCCATAGTCCGAAAAGTCAGTTCAACCAATTCCTCATATTCAGAGTTTTCTCTGTTCGCCTCCACCCCCCTCTCCCCTAACACGCACACACACACACACATACACACACAGGTGCGCACGCATCACGCGCGCGCAACACAAGACTCCGGGACGCCACGCACCACACACACACACAACGCACACACACACCAGACTGCACGCACACCAAAGGAACGCACCCGCCGCAAAAACACAGGCACACAAGAACATACAACACAACGACACAAAACCACGCACAACAAGCACACGGACACGCACACAAAAATTGTATACACGCACGACACCACAACACACACACCAAACACACAACATACACACACACACACTACACCACACATACACAACATACACAACACACGCCACACACATACACACACACATACACACACACACATGCACAAACACACCAAAACACACACACACAACACACCACACACACGGGGGCGACCCCGGGAAAAGCATTTACATAGGAAAAAACAGACCTGCCCACAATTCTTTTCTTTGTTTTTATTTTTGCCCCCTCTGTCTTCTCTCTGTCTCTCTCTCTGTCTCTGTCTCTGCTTCTCTGTCTCTCTCTGTCTTCTCTCTCTCTCTCTCTCTCTTCTCTCTCTCTCCTCTCCTTTCTGTTTTCCCCTTTTCTATCTTGTCTTTGTTTCTCTGTGTTTCTGTTTCCCGTCTCTCTATTTTTTTCCTTTCTTTCATTCTGTTGCTTTCCCCACTCGCCTTTCTTTTTTCTTTTTTTTTGTTTTTTCTGTCTTTGTCTGTCCTTTTTTCTTTTCCCGTCTGGGTTTGTCAGTATGTCTGTCTGTCGCCCTCTTTATGTCTGTCATCAATCGTCGTCAGTCAGTCAGAAAAGTCAAGCAGTCATCAGTCAGTCTGTCTTATTTTTTTTCTTTCTTCCTTATACCCACGTTTCTTTTCCGAGTACCTTTTTTTCCCCTTTTTTTTTATCTTTTTTCTCTTTCTTTCCTTTCTTTTTTTTTTTCACCTCTCTCTCTCTCTCTCTCTCTCTCTCTCTCTTCTCTCTCTGTCTCTTCTCTCTCTCTCCTCCTCTCTCTCTTCTTTCTCCACCCCCCCTCTCTCTCTCCTTCTCTCTCTTCTCCTCTCTCTCCTCTTCTTCTCTCTTTCTCCTCACTCTCTCTCTCCCTCTCTCTTTTTTTTTCTTTCTTTTTTCTCCCCTCTTCTCTTTTTTCTTTCTTTTTTTCCTTCCTTCTTTCTTTTTTTTTCTTTTTCTTTCCTTTTTTTTCTTTCTTCTTTCCTTCTTTTTTTTTTTCCTTTCTTTCTTTTTTTTTTTTCTTTTTTTCTTTCCTTCCTTCCCTTTTTCTTTCTTTTCTTCCCTTTTTTTTCTTTTTTCTTTTTTTTTTTTCTTTATTTCTTTTCTTTCTTTTTTTTTTTTTTTCCTTTTCCCTTTTTTTTTTTCTTTTTTTCATTTGCTGTCTGTCTTTCTTTTTTCTTTCTGTTTTCTTTTTTTTTTCCTTTCTTTCTTTCTTTTTTTCTTTCCCCCTTTTTTTTTTTTTTCCTTTTTTTCTTTCTTTTTTCCTTCCTTTTTGCTTTCTTTTCTTTTTTCTTTTCTTTCTTTTTTTTTCCTCCCTTCCCCTTTTTTTTTCCTTCCTTTCTTCTTCTTCCTTCTTTCCCCTTTTTCCTTCCTTCCTTTTTTTTTTTTCCCGCTTTTTTCTTTTTTTTTTTCTGTTAAGTAGACTAAGAGGAGTTCTGTGTTTTTTTAGAATGTGATGTGTTTAAATGTTGGGGTTGAAAGGTAATGAAGTAAACGAAAAGGGGTGTGTGTGTGTGTGTGTGCGCGCGCGCGCGCGCGCGTGCATGGTGTGCTTGAAGGAATTATAGAGCGTATCAAGCGCTGTTTCTAGCAGCCCGTGTTTGCTAGGTGTATGTGTGTTTTTTTTTCAATTTAAGTTTGTTCCCCTTAAGTGAATTAGACGGTGGTATGTGTGTGTGTTTTGGTTTGTTGGGTTGTTGTGTTTTTTGTGTGTGTGTGTGTGTGTGGTGTGTGTGTTTTGTGTGTGGTGTGTTGTTGGTCGTGGTGTGTGTGTGTGCGAGGTGTAAGGGGCCGGGGGGGGCGTAGTGTGGGTGTGTTCTTCAAATTTTAAATTGTATTTACCTTAAGTGATAAAGCATTGTGTTTTTTTGGGTGCGTGTGTGGCGTGCTTTTTGTGTGTGTTGTGTGGGGTTGGTGTGTTGTGTGTGGGGTGTGTGGTGTGTGTGTGATGGGTGTGTCGTGTGTGTATATGTGTGTGGGGTGTTCTTTTAATTTAACGTGTTCACATTTAAGTGATATTAATGTGTGTGTGCGCGTGTCGTGTGCGTGGTGTGTGTGTGTTGTGTGTGCGTGTGGTATGTGTTGTGTTTAGTGTTTTTTTTTTATCTTTGTTCTTGTTTAGTAAAGATGAAGTTGTAATAGAATAATTATTGTTTTACAATTTTGTTGATTTGATTTTTTATTTAAAACTGGAATGGTTTTGTTGTTTTTTTTTCCCCAGGAGCTGGGTGTCAAAAGCATATTTTGTGTTGTTGCCCTCTTTGAAAAATTCAATTTAATCAAAAAATATAAAAGAAAAATCCTGTCTTTCGTCTGTTGTCTGCTGTCTGTCAGTTCTCTCCTCTCTCTCTCTCTCTCTCTCCCTCTTCTCTCTTCTCTCTCCTCTCCCCTCTCTTCTCTCTCTCTCTCTGTCACCCAACATTTTGTGTCAAACCCTTAATTCTGTTCCGCTTTTCGAAAGGGGTAGGCCTTTTTGTGCCCGTGGGAACAGGGAAAAAATTTAAAAAAAACCCCCTACACACGGGATGGTGTTAAAAAAAAAAACAGTGAACGTTATTTTTTTATTTTCCCCCCGTATAAAACAATAAAAAAATAAAACCTCTCGCTTCATCCCAAAACCAAAATCCTCCTTTTTTTGTCTTGTTCAGTGTTCTGTATATTTTTTTTTTAAAGTGACAAGCTTGTTTATGTTTTCACTGTACTTCGCTTTTGTGTTTGTGTGGCTTTTTTCACACAAAAAAACACACACACAATACCGCACACACACACACACCAGTGACACACACACGCTCGCACGCACGCACGCACCCCCACAACACCACAAACACACACACCAACCACACAAAAAAGCACTTTTAGTCTTTCAGTGTCTTGGGTTTTGTTGTGGTTGTATGTGTTGGGTGTGTGGTAGTCTGTCTGTCTGTCTGCTGTCTGCCTGTCTGTCTGTCTCCAGGCCCCCATTGAGTTATTGCGATGTCGGAGCTGTGTTTGTGACGTGAGGATTTAAAGGTAACCCCCTCCCCACTCCCCTTTGCCCCCCTTTTTCGTCTTTTATTATCTTTTTGTGTATAGTCTGTTTATTTAAATTTTGTTTGTCGTTGTGTGGTTGTTTGGGGGTTTATTTTTAACTCTGTGTGTGGTGTTTGCATGTGTGTGTTATTCATTTTTTATTTTGCATTTTTTTATATCGGGATTTTTTTTATTTCTTATTTATGATTTTTATATGAGATTTAAGGAATAAGCACTATTTTTTTTTTAGTCCAGTCCCCCTGTGTTGCGGTTTTTTAAATTTTGTCACTGTTTCCACCGGCACAAATGGCCACCTTACAAAAGGGAAAGGATTTAAGTGTGCGCAAAAGTTCTCATACATTCGAACACGGGGCATCGGGGTTTTATTCATCCAACGTAAAAAGGGAAAAAGCACTTTTGTTTTTATTTCATCATGGGGTTGCGTCGTGCGTGTGTGTCTTGTGTTGTGTGTTGTTTGTGTGTGTCTCTTCCTCCTCTCTCTCCCCTCTCTCTCTCTCCCCCTCTCTCCCTCTCTCTCTCTCTCTCCCCCCTTCCTCCTTGCTCTTCTGATGTGTGTGGTATTGTGGTGTTTTATTGGTGTGGTGTGGTTTTGTGTGACATGTTGTGTGTTTTATATGGGTTTGGGGTGGTGAAGTGTGGTGTGTTTGTGTGTGCTGTATATGGGGTGGTGTGGTTAGTGTGGTATATTTGTGTGTTGTATAGGTGTGCTGTGGTGTGTGTGGTTTGTGTTTTGTGTTTTATAGGTGTGGTGTGGTTTGTGTGGTTGTGTGGTGTTGATTGGTGTGCTGTGGTGTAGGTGGTATGTGTTTGTGTGTTGTGTTGGGGTGGGGTAGTGCGGTGGTGGTGTGTATATGAGTGGTGTGGGTTAAATGTGGTAGTGTGTGTGTTTTTTGGGGTGGTGTAAAAATACTGGGGTGTGGGTGTGTGTTGTTGTATAGGATGGGGTGGTGTAGGTGGTGGGGGGTGTGTTGTATTGATGTGGGGTGGTGTAGTGTGGTATTTGTGTTGTAAAGGGGTGGTGTAGTTGGTGGGGGGTGTGTTTGTGGTGTGGGTTGTTGTATATGGGTTTGGGGTGGTGCAGTGTGGGGATATGTGTGTGTGGTATATGGGTAATGTGGTGTTGTGTGGTTGTGTGTTGTATAGGTGTGGGGGTGGTGTAAATGTGGTTAAAAGTGTGTGTATATTGTGTGGTTTGGTGTAGTGTGGTATATGTGTGTATATGGTGTGGTGTGGTGTAGTGTGGTATATGTGTGTATTGGTGCAATGTGGTGTAGTGTGGTTATGGGTGTGTGTATATGGTGTGGTGTGGTGTATTGTGTGTGTGTATATGGTGTATATGGTGTGTGTGGTGTATGTGTGTGTTGTATATGGTGTGGTGTGGTTGGTGGTATGTGGTGTTTATGTTGTGTGTATAGTGTGTTGTGTGTGTGGTATATGTGTGGTTGTATATGTGGTGGTGGTTAGTGTGTATATGTGTGTGTGTTGTATATGGTGTGGTTGGTGTGGGTAGTGTGGTATGTGTGTGTTGTATATGGTGTGGTGTGTGTTGTAGTGTGGTATGTGTGTGTGTTGTATATGGTGGGTGGTGTGGTGTAGTGTGGTATGTGTGTGTGTTGTATATGGTGTGTGTATGGTGTTGGTGGTATGTGTGTGTTGTATATGGTGTGGTGTGGTGTAGTGTGGTATGTGTGTGTGTTGTATATGGTGGGGTGGGTGTAGTGTGGTAGTGTGTATGTGTTATGGTGTGTGTGTGTGTGTGTGTGTGTTGTATATGTGTGGTGTGGTGTAGTGTGGTATGTGTGTGTGTTGTATATGGTGTGGTTTGTGGTGTAGTGTGGTATGTGTGTGTTGTATATGGTGTGGTGTAGTAGTGGGTATGTGTGTGTTGTATATGGTGTGGTGTGGTGTAGTGTGGTATGTTGTGTGTTGTATATGGTGTGGTGTGGTGTAGTGGGTATGTGTGTTTTTGTATATGGTGTGTGTGGTGTAGTGTGGTATGTGTGTTTGTATATGGTGTGTGTGTGGTATATGTGTGTTGTGGTGTGTGTGTGGTTATGTGGTGTGTGTGTGTGTATGTGTGTCTGTTGTAAGGTATTGGTTGTAGCGTGTGGGTGTGTAGTGGTATGTGTGTGGATGTTGGTATATGTTGTGCTGTGGTGTAGTTGTGGTTATTTTATGTGTTGTTGTTATATGGTTTGTGGTGTGGTCTAGTTGTGGTATTGGGTGTGATTTTGTATATGGTGTGTGTTTGGTGTGGTTAGTCAGTGGTATTGTGTGTGTTTTTATATGGGTTGTTTGTTATTGTGATTTATGTGTTTTGTATATGTGGTTGGTGCATGGTGTTTTTGTAGTGTGGTATGTGGTGTTTGTATATGGTGTTTGTGGTATGGTGTAGGTGGTAGGATGTGTGTGGGTGTTTATGGTGTGCGTGTGGTTTTTGTCAGTGTGGTATGTGTTGTGTTTTATTGGTGTGGCGGTATGTGTGTCGTGTGTGTGTGTGTTGTATATGGTGTGTGTGGTGGTGTGTGTTTGTGTGTTGTTATCGCGGTTTGGTTAAGCTCTTCATGTGCTTTTTCATCCTCCCTTTTTTTGTTTTGGGTGTACTGTGGTATGTGACTGTGTGTTATAGGGTGGTTGGTGTTAGTGTGGTATGTGTGTTGTATATGGTGTGGTGTGGTGTTGTGTGGTATGTGTGTGTGTTGTATATGGTGTGGTGTGGTGGTAGTGTGGTATATGTGTGTGTTGTATATGGTGTGTGTGTGGTTGTGTAGTGTGGTATGTGTGTGTTTGATATTGTGTGGTGTGGTGTGGTGTAGTGTGGTATGTGTGTATGTGTTGTATATGGTGTGGTGTAGTGTGGTATTGTGTTGTGTTGTATATGGTATGGTTTGGTGTAGTGTGGTATGTGTGTGTTGTATATGGTGTGGTGTGGTGTAGTGTGGTATGTGTGTGTTGTATATGGTGTGGTGTGGTGTGGTGTAGTGTGGTATGTGTCTGTCTGTCTGTCTGTCTCCAGGCCCTCATTGAGTTAATTAGCAGGATGTCGAGAGCTGTGTATGTGACGTGAGGATTAATGAGTAGTACACCCCACCCCCCTTCTCTTCCTCCCTGTCTCGTCTTCATTATCTCTTGCTGTCTTAGTCTGTTTATTAACTTTTTGTCTGTGTGCGTGTGTTTGGGTTTGATTTTTAACTCTGTGTGTGTGTTTGCTTGTGTGTGTTATTTATTATTTATTTAAGTATTCTTTATATCGAGGATATTGGAATAAGCACGTATGTGCTTATTTACATCCTGTCCCCTTATGTGTGCACGTGCGTGCGTGTGTGCGTGCGTGCGTGTGTGTGTGTTGTGTTGTGTGTGCGTTTGTGTGTCTCTCTCTCGCTCTCTCTCTCTCCCTCCCGCTCTCTCTCTCTCTCTCTCTCTCTCTCTCTCTCTCTCTCTCTCTTCCTCTCTCTCTCTCTCTTTTCTCTCTCTCCCTCTCTCTCTCCCTCTCTCTCTCTCTCTCCTCTCTCTCCTTCCTCCCTCCCTCTCTCTCTCTCTCCCCCTCTCCCTCCATTCTCTCTCTCCCCACTCTCTCCCTTCCTCTCTCTCCTCCCTCTCTCTCTCTCTCTCTCCCTTCTCTCTCCCTCCGCTCTCCCTCTCTCCCTCTTCTCTTCCCTCTCTCTCTCTCCCTTCTTCCTCCTTACGTCACATATTTTTGGAAAAATAAAAAATAACAACTTAAACAATAAAATGTATCGGGGTATTTTCCCTTAAACGTTATATGTATTTCCAGGACGGGAAAAAAAAATACCGTCGTGTGGTGGGTGGATCGACCCAGGATGTCAGATCGCAACGCAAGGTACTGACTACGTGCCAGGTATCTAACTCACAAGAACTTTGATCATAACCTTTCATCCCAAAAACATTTTAGGAAGTACTTGGGTATCAATGCTTACTCCATGAGCAAAAACAAATATGCATATAATTAATATATATATAATATATATATATATATATATTAATATATATATATATTAATATATAATATAATATATATATATGTAGGTAAAGGAGGTAAAGGAGTCCCATAACCTATAAGGTCGTAGGGGAGCGAGGCGTCAGAGACCTCACTTCTCTAGAGCCAGCATATTGAGGGCGGCGCCCATCTCCTCTCCCTCGCTGCTTTACCTTCCCTGACCCTAAAGAGGGCAGGTACCCATTTACAGCTGGGTGAACTGGGGGAACTGTACTGAAGCCAAGGCGCGCAAACGGTCACCCATCCAACTGGTAACCACGCTCGACGCTGCTTAACTTGGCTGGGGAAAAGCGAGTGCTCCGACCAATGAGCTATCCCGTATGTATATATATTTATTTATTTATTTATTTATTTATGCATATATATATATATATATTATATGCCACAAACTTTATATTCTCCCCCTCTCTCTCCCTCCCTACCTACCTCTCTCTCTTTCTCCCTCTCTCTCCCTCTCTCTCTCCCTCTCTACACCTCTCTCTCCCTCCCTGCCCCTCTCCCTCCCTCCCTACACATATACTTTAAAATGACACACATTTTTATTTATATATATATATATATAATATATATATATATATATATATAATATATATATATATATATATATAATATATATATATATATATATATAATGCATGCCACAAACATGTCCCCAACAGAGGCTTGAATTTAAAAAATTTTAAAATTCATATCACTTCAAGTAATGGCAGATTTCTCTGTGCGAAATTCGGGCAGCTCTCCCCGGGGAGAGCGCGCCGCCACAAGCGCAGCGCTACTCTTTTTTTTTCTTTTCCTGTCTTCAACTGATATTGTTTCCCAATCAGAGTGGCTTTTTTCCTAAAGAATGTTGCCAGGGACAACTCTTGTTGCCGTAGGTTCTTTTACGTGCGCTAAATAATTTTGTGTGACGCACGGAACCTCAGTTTACCGTCTCATCTCAAAGACTAGCACCCAGACTACCATTCATGGTCTAATGGATGAAGAGAAAGTTTTGGGCCCAAACGGGGATCAAATCACTGCACACTTCC
Organism: Rapana venosa; assembly: GCA_028751875.1. Classification (NCBI taxonomy): domain Eukaryota; kingdom Metazoa; phylum Mollusca; class Gastropoda; order Neogastropoda; family Muricidae; genus Rapana; species Rapana venosa. The sequence goes on from CM054157.1 coordinate 21,533,744, forward strand.
GATCCGGACTTTGTGCTTTCTAAGCAGGCGCTAGGCGCGTTACCTCTAGACACCGATCCACCTTAACGTTCCGAGTCAATAACAAATCACAGGTACAAAGTTCTGACTACTAGGCTAAGTGTAGCATTATCTGAAGGAAATCCAGTTGAATTATGATATTCACCTTTGAACCCGGATACGGAAGAATATTCAAGCTGGGTTACTTAAGACGTGGGGGTAGGGAAGGGGTGGGGGGGGGGCAGTTAAGTAATAATAGTAATGATAATGATAATAATAATAATAATAATAATAATAATAATAATAATAATAATATAATAATAATAATAATAATAAAATATGGAATTTATATAGCGCTGAATCTTGTAAAACAAACAAATCGAAGTCCTTAACGGCTTTCTTTCTAACAGAGAAGCAAGCGACAGAGGGGGGGAGGGGATTAAAACTTTTTAAAAAATGAATGCATACCACAGGCTATGACGAGTAGACAAGCAAGAGTTTCGTCTAGGTACAAACAGCACACTGTATACCAACATATGCACGTATACATGTACCAACATTTAACTTCTCTCAACCATAATAATTATGATTCCTACCAATTCCTGTACCTGTCAGTAAACCATAGTTTTCTCCATAAATTATATTAGAATAGCGGGAACATTTACACCCCACCCCCTAAAAAAACCAAACCAAACAAAAAAAACAACCAATTGGCGCGCTGAAGAGAGGTCAAAGGTAAACAT
>CM054157.1:21536983-21544483 GCA_028751875.1 Rapana venosa
CTTCTTCGCAATTCTTCTTCTTCTTCGCAATTCTTCTTCTTCTTCTTCATTTTCGCAATTCTTTATCTTCTTCTTTTTGTTCTTGTTTTTATGTGTGTTATTCTTGTTCTTTTCATCTTGCTCTACACGATCTCTTCGTCTTCTCTTTATTCTGTGTGTTCTTCTTGTTCTTTCTGTTCTTATTCTTTGTGTTCTCCTTGTTTGTTTGTTTTTTTGTTCTTCTTGCTCTTTTAGTTGTCGTTGTTGTTGCCGTTGCTGTTGTTGTTCTCCTCCTCCTCCTCCTCCTCCTCCTTCTTCTTCTATTTCGCGATCACCACAACGTCACTCCATATAAATCATCTCCCATGAATCTCCGTGCCTCAAGGCCTCTCTCTATAACGGCTTACCCCAGGCAGGGCATGGAACTGTTTTGGAAAGCGAAACTTAGGTCTAACTTTGAAGTCGTTAACATGGTATACAGTTCTGTGGTGAGACAAATGCAAGCGAAAAAGAAGGGAGAGGAAGGGAAGGGAATGAAAAGAAAACAGACAGATCCGTCGGAGAGAAAAGAGAGAGAGAGAGAGACAGAGAGAGAGAGAGAGAGAGATACAGTGAGAGAGAGACAGAGAGAATGAGAAAGAGAGGGAACTTTGAACTCTGAAATTTAATGAATACAGGCCAAAGGAGAGACAGACAGACAGACAGACAGACAGACAGACAGAGATGGAGGAGAGAGACAGAGAGACAGACAGAGAGATACACACAGTAAGTGAGGGAGACAGAGAGAATGAGAGAGAGAGGGAACTCTGAAATTTTAATGAATACAGGCCAACGGGGAGGGAGAGATAGAGAGAGAGAGAGAGATACAGACAGACAGACAGAGATGGAGGGAAAAGACAGGGAGAGACAGAGACACAGAGAGACACACACACACAGTAAGAGAGAGAGACAAAGTCAGAGAGAAGGAGAGAGAGGGAATTCTGAACTCTGAAATTTAATGAATACAGGCCAACGAGATAAAGTGGGAGAGAGAGGGGGAGAGACAGAGCGAGACGATGATAGAGAAAGACAGAGAGAGAGACAGAGTGAGAGAGACAGATAAACAGAGACAGTGAGATACAGAGGCAGACAGGGGGAGACAGAGACAGAGAGATGCAGAGAGACATAGAGACCCAGAGACAAAGACAGACAGACAGAAAGACAGACAGACGGGCAGACAGAGACTGATATAGAGAGGCAGAGACAGAGAGAGCCAGACAGTGAGAGACACAGAGAGAGTCAGAGAGGGAGAGAGACACACAGAGACAGAAAAACAGACAGAGACAGGCAAAAAGAGGGAGAGACAGATACATACAGAGAGACAGACAGACAGAGAGACAGAGGCAAAGAGCGGGAGAGACAAAGACAGACAGAGAGACACAGAGGCACAGAGAGACAGGCAGACAGACAGCCAGAGACAGACACAGAGAAACACAAACAGACAGAAACACAGATACATAGCGACAGAGAGCGACACACTGAGACAGACTTACAGACACACACAGACACAGACACACACACACACACACACACACACACGCGCGCGCGCGCACGCACGCACACACACACACACACACACACACACACACACACACACACTCACACACGCACACATACAGAGTGAGAGACAAAGACAAGAGATACAGAAACAGAGAGACAGACAGAGAGACAGAGAGCCATGAAATGATAGTAGAAGATATAGAACCTAGTATCCATCCAACCAGCTGGTCTTAGTCAGTGCCGATGCTAGGTAGCACGCTGGGCGACGATCATCCTTGGTAATGTTATTGGGATGTCAGTGAAAACAAGCCCCCAATGCCAGAGTCTTCGATCTCTGCGACAGAGCGTCCGGCACAAGGCCTGACAATCGTGTTAGCAGGGAGTGTGTGGAGAGGTAGCTCTCTGGTTTTATTAACGGATTAGATTTAGCTCTGTCTCTCTGTCTGTCTATCTCTGTCTCTCTGTCGTTCTCTCTTTCTCTCTCTTACCTCTCTCTCTCTCCTCTCTCTCTCTCTCTCTCTCTCTCTCTCTCTCTCTCTCTCTCTCTCTCTCTCTCTCTCTCTCTCTCTCTCTCTCTCTCTCTCTCTCTCTCTCTCTCTCTCTCTCTCTCTCTCTCTCTCTCTCTCTCTCTCTCTCTCTCTCTCTCTCTCTCTCTCTCCTCTCTCTCACTCTCTTCCTCTCCCTCTCCCTCTCCCTCTCTCTCTCGTGTCTCGTTTCTGTCTCCACCTTGGTCTCTCTCTCTCTCTCTCTCTCTCTCTCTCTCTCTCTCCTCCCCTCTCTCTCTCTCTCTCTCTCTCTCTCTCTCTCTCTGCCTGCAAATCATTGTTTTCCCCTGACAAATCTGCACAGTCTCCATGCCCCATGTATGGCGCGCAGACTGAAGATGAAAGTATTTTTGGTTTGATTGTAATTCGTATGATGACATCCGTCAGAAATGCCTCATATTTAATGAAGAAATCTCAAGAATTAGAGATATAGTTAGCATTCTCTTGATCGAAGTTGAAGAATTTCTAAAATCACTTGCAAAATTTATCTCCCTTGCTTGGGACAGCAGAAAAAAGAAAACTGCAGCTAATTGATATACTATTTTGTTTTCCATATTTGTGGAACACGATTTCCATTGGCTAAATTGCCTTATTTGAATGTGAGGGTCGGGAGGTCGATTTGTCTTACACTGTTGCTGATTTGTAAGTAACATGACACTGGTGTGTGTGTTTTATTTGTTTTGTTTAATGTCTATTCACTACATGGTGATTTAGAGAAGTGTGTGTGTGTGTGTGTGTGTGTGTGTGTGTGTGTGTGTGTGTGTGTGTGTGTGTGTGTGTGTGTGTGTGGTGTGTGTGTGTGTGTGTGTGTGTGTGTGTGTTGGTGTGGGGTGTGGTGTGTGGTTGTGTGTGTGTGTGTGTGTGTGTGTGTGTGTGTGTGTGTGTGTGTGTGTGTGTGTGTGTGTGTGTGTGTGTGTGTGTGGTTTGTGTGTGTGTGTGCACGCTTGTGATAATGATTAATGTATGATAACAATTAATGCATTCGGTTGAATATAGTTATTGGAGATGCCTTTTCCTCTTTCAGTTTTCATTATTTCCTTGTTGCATTCTGCATATTGTTTAAATTGTATTCATACTGTGCTCCTTGCCAAAAAGACTGTATTGTTAATGGCAATAAATTACTTTCAGTGTTCAGTGTTCAGTGTTCTCTCTCTCTCTCTCTCTCTCTCTCTCTCTCTCTCTCTCTCTCTCTCTCTCTCTCTCTCTCCTCTCTCTTATGTATCTGTGTTTTATTGTTTGTTAGTGTGTGTGTGTGTGTGTCTGTCTGTCTGTCTGCCTGTCTCTCTGTTTCTCTCTCTCTCCATCCCTCCTCCCCCCCCCCCCGTCTCTCTCTCTCTCTCTCTCTCTCTCTCTCTCTCTCTCTCTCTCTCTCTCTCACTCGCTCACTTGCTCGCTCGCTCGCTCGCTTGCGTGTGCTTTGTCTGTTTCTCTGTGTGTCATGCTGTCTGTCAGCCTCTGTGTGTGTGTGTGTGTGTGTGTGTGTGTGTGTGTGTGTGTGTGTGTGTGTGTGTGTGTGTGTGTGTGTGTGTGTTCGTTTTCTGTGTATGTCTATCTCTGTCCGCCTGTTTGTCTGTTTCTGTGTCTGTTTCACACGTATGAGCGCGTGTATACACACACACGCGCGCGCTGATTTTCTACACTTTTTGCATTGTGTTGTGTTCTGGAATAAGCAGTGAGAGTCAGAAATGCGTTTTTTGCTCTTTTTTTAAATTATTCTTTTTTTTATTCTTGTTATTATTTCGAGGATAATGTAATAAGCACTCATGTGCTTTTTTTACATCCAGTCCCTGTGTGTATGCTTTTTTTGTGATCCGTTCCAACCTGCACAAAATGGCCTACTATTCCGAAAAGCGGAACGGGTTTTAACGTGTGTGCAAGATGTTCTTCGTGCGTTCGCACACGGGACCTCGGTGTATAGTCTCATCAGAAGGACTTTTTTTTTTTTGGGGGGGGGGGGGGGGGGAAGGGGGAGTCGGCACTGATGTTAACTCCAGAGGAAAAATCCCTATACCGTTTTCTGAGAGAGTGAGAAGTGAGTGATATTGCCATTGTGCTTCATAATGTGTTCGATAATCAAGAAAGAGGACAGGATAGCTCAGTGGTCGGAGCACTCGCTTTCCCCCCAGCCAAGTTAAGCAGTGTCGAGCGTGGTTACCAGTTGGATGGGTGACCGTTTGCGCGCCTTGGCTTCAGTACAGTTCCCCCAGTTCACCCAGCTGTAAATGGGTACCTGCCCTCTTTAGGGTCAGGAAAGGTAAAGCAGCGAGGGAGAGGAGATGGGCGCCGCCCTCAATATTCTGGCCCTAGAGAAGTGAAGTCTCTGACGCCTCGCTCCCCTACGACCTTATAGGTTATGGGACTCCTTTACCTTTACCCTTTACCTAATCAAGAAAGAAAGTAAAAATTCAACGCCTTGTTTATGTTCTGGCCTTCATACTAGTATCCTAAAAGAACTCTTAGCTCTACTGGAAACAGGAAATTGGTCACTGGTCTTACAAATTTCCTTTCATTAATTAAGCTGGTTGATACCGTATAATTATATTCCTGAGATCTATTATTTTTGCCTAATGTCATTAAAGGCGGGACAGCTTAAGACAAAGTGTATTTCATCTTCTGTTGCTTCATTACACAAGAGAGAGAGAAAGAAGAGAGAGAGAGAGAGAGAGAGAGAGAGAGAGAGAGAGAGGAGAGGATTTATTGTATTTTATTCTTTTATCTCGAGGATAATGGAATGAACACATGTGCTTTTTTTATCCAGTCCCCGTGTGTATGCAGTTTTGTACATTTTGTCATCCGCCCCCACCGGCACACAATGGCCTACTCTTCCAAAAAGCGGAACGGGTTTTGTGTGCGCAAGATGTAAGAGAAAGAGAGAGAGAGAGAAAGGGAGAGAGAGAGAGAGAGAGAGAGAGAGAGAGAGAGAGAGAGAGAGAGAGAGAGAGAGAGAGAGAGAGAGAGAGAGAGAGAGAACTCTAAACTCTGAACTGGTTTAATATAAATCGGCCATAGGCCACAATACACTTTGAGCATGAGGAGCAAAAGTGGAAGATGCAAAAAAGAAGAAATATAACTTCTCGTAAACCTGGAAGGACTTTGGCAGAGAGAGAGAGAGAGAGAGAGAGAGAGAGAGAGAGGAGAGAGAGAGAGAGAGAGAGAGCGAGAGAGAGAGATGAGGGGATGGGGGTAGTGTGGGGGTGGGAGGAGAGGGAGCAGCAAGAGCAGGGAAAATCTAATTAGTACAGGGTGTCTGGCATAAGCTGCTGTTTAATGCTGCTGCTAAAAGCCCCCTTGAGGATACAGGCGTGCATGTGCGTGCACATGTGTGTGTGGGGAGGGGGGTGCGCGCGCACATGTGTGTGTGTGTGTGTGTGTGTGTGTGTGTGTGTGTGTTGTGTGTGTGTGTGTGTGTGTGTTGACTTCAATTTTACGTCTGTTCACTTTTAGTGATATTAGTGTGTGTGTGTGTGTGTGTGTGTGTGTGGGTGTGTGTGTGTGTGTGTGTGTGTGTACACGCGCAGACCCACGTACACAGCGTCATGCTCGAACGGCAAGCACACAGACATAGACAGACACAGAGACGCAACAGACAGACAGCCGACACACACACAGAGACACAGAAACACAGACACATAGACACACAGACAGAAACACACACACACACACACACACACACACACACACACACACCACACACACACGCACACACACAAAGGTTAGTTGAAAAAGACAAACTGTATGGTGAGAAGGAATCGTTCCTATGAAAATACACAGATTCTACAGAAGATAAAGACCACTATACAAAATAAATGCTTCCATCACTTTTTAAGACTTAAACGATGCCATTTCCCCACCCTTAGATCCATGAAATCTTCAGTGGCTCTTGATACCATTTCTGATGAAAAGATAAAACACTTGCCACAACATTTTGCTACATTTCTTCATAATATTTTTTTTCCAAAAAATGTTGGTCAGGAGGAACAATGCTGTCATTACGTAAACAAGATAAACAGGGATCCGATATAAGTGTTTATAGTCCTATTTCACTCACCTCCCATGTAAGAAAGCTAATGAAATAATATTGAATACACTTATCACTCCTGTATTCCAAGCAGGTTTTAGAGAAAAAATTACATCATCTTATTAAACTTAATACTCAAATGAAACATCGAGTTGCCAGTCGAAAAAATGTACTTGCTACTTTCTTTTATATCCGGAGAGCCTATGATCAAGTATGGCACTTGTGATTTCTTCAGAAGCTTGAAGTGATTGGTCTGTATGCATGTGTAAAACGTTTTAAAACGTTTTTGAGTAAGATATTTATATTCAAAAAAGAAAATGGACACACATACCCCAGTCCAAGATTGACAGGTGTGGGAATCCTCCAAGGATCAGTAGTGGCACCTATGCTCTTTGATAGTTTAACATATGATATTCCCAATGCAGTGTCCAACAGTATTGGATTGGTTCAGTATGAAGACGATCTATGCATGTGGATGAACCTTACCATGAAAAGATACATTCAAATAAGACCTCTTAACTACATTAAAAAGGTTTATTAAGATGAGTTAAGCAAAATATGTGAATTTATGACAGAAAACCGATTAACGCTTCCCCGAAAAATTCCATATGATGTTTTTACATTACTGGTTACGATCCACAGGTACTACCTGCCTTCCACTCAGGAGATTCTGTGTTAGAATACAAACAAATTATAAAATTTTAGGTATATTCCTCACTATACAAAAGACATGGAATAACCACATAGAGTACGTCCTTTTTATTTACTTAAGGTAAAGGTTCCTATAACCTATGTGGTCATAGGGGAGCGAGGTATCAAAGACTTCAGCTTCTCTAGGGGCCAGCATATTGAGGGCGGCGCTTATCTCCTCTTCCTCGCTGCTTTACCTTCCCTGACCCTAAAGAGGCAGGTAAGCATTTACAGCTGAGTGAACTGGGGTACAGTATTGAAGCCAAAGCGCGCAAACGGTCACCCATCCAATTGGTAATCACGCTCGATGCTGTTTAACATTGGCTGGGGGAAAGCGAGTGCTCTGACCACTGAGCTATCCCGTCCTCTTCTCATTAGATTAGCCAATAAATATGTATAAGATGTTGTTTTGTATTGATTCTGAATCTGTTTTTCAAGCATTAAAAACGTTTAGCACAAAGGTAAGAGGAGAACTGATCAATGAAATTGGTCACCTTGTACACTTTCTGTCCTTAGGTTGGATTCCACCACACTGCGGAATCTATGGCAAACAAGTAGGCTGACCGTTCTGCCGAAACTGCTGCAGTAGATATTTGTATGTTTGTTCGTCGTGTCCGACGATGACCTCCAAAACAGCAGAGGAGGCAGCTGCTGTTTTGGAAACTGGGCAGAAATTTGATTATAGTGGAGATGCCTTGCCCACAGTACATTCCCACTCTCTCGGCCAAG
>CM054157.1:21546983-21554483 GCA_028751875.1 Rapana venosa
AACAAAAACAACAACCACAATAACGACAACAACTATAATTACTCAGTAATGGTACAACAGCTTTAAAAATAACTAAAACAAACGACAACAGCAGCAGCAACAACCACAACAACAACAAAAAACAACAACGACAACAACAACAACAACTATAATGATTCAGTCATGGTTAAGTCAGACCTTACAGAACACACTTTAGGACCTAAACGCAACCGTACAGGATTTCCAAGTCTTGGCGGAGAACCTTTTCACTCCTTAGCGAGTTTGTCTCAAGGTGTTGAAGTCATTAGCCCCCATACTTGTAACATGTCATTTTTACCCCTACAGACAAGGCTTAATGAACTTTCTGGCCCCTTTCTTTTAGGGGCTGCAAGAGGGCATTAGTGACCTTTCAGAAGACAGAGGAAACTTGAGGAAAAATTAGCAGGAGAGAAAGCTACTTAGGAGGAAAGACGAAAAGATTGAATAAAGGAAAGAAAAAGAAAATGGAAAGAGGAAAGGAAGGGAGAAAGGAAGGTAGGAAGGAACGTAGGACCGTAGGAAGGAATAAAAGAAAGAAAGAAAGAGACAGAAAGAAAGAAAGAAAGAAAGAAAGAAAGAAAGAAAGAGAAAGAAAGAAAGAAAGAAAGAAAAAGAAAGGACGAAACAAAGAGAAAGAAAGAAAGAAAAAGAAAGAAAGAAAGGGAAAGAAAGAAAGAATAATACAGAAAGATTGAAAGAAAGATTGAAAGAGAGATAGAAAGAAAGAAAGAAAGAAAGAAAGAAAGAAAGAAAGAAAGAAAGAAAGAAAGAAAGAAAGAAAGAAGAGAAAAAGGGGAAAAAGCAAGCTAAACGAAGATGAAGAAGAAAGAGAAAGAATTAACGAAAGAAAGAAACAGAAATGAATAAAAAGAAGAAACAGTAGGCAATGAAAATCCAAGAAGAGGAAGAAGAAGAAGAAGAAGAAGAACAAGAACAAGAAGACTACAAAGAAGAAGACGAAGGCGAAGACGAAGAAGAACAAGAACAAGAACAAGAACAAGAAGAATTGCGAAGAAGAAGAATTGCGGAGAAGAAGAATTGCAAAGAAGAAGAAGAAAGAAGAGAAGAAGAAGAAGAAGAAGAAGAAGAAGAAGAAGAAGAAGAAGAAGAAGAAGAAGAAGAAAGAAGAAGAAGAAACAACAACAACAACAACACACAACACAACAACAGAAAAACAACAACAACAACAACAACAACAACAAGATGATGATGATGATGATGATGATGATGATGATGATGATGATGATGATGATGATGATGATGAAATAAGAACAAAACAAACAAAAACAAAAACAGGAAGAAAAACAACAAGAGCACTACTACACCACCACCACCACCACCACAACCTCCACCACCACAACCTCCACCACCACCACCAACAACAACAACAAAAGAGACAGGCATAAACAAACAATCAAAACAAAACAAAAAAACACACCAACCAACAATATCAACAACAAAACCCTCAGCAACAATAAAAAAATGTACCTTATACTGCTTTAGACGATAATGGTAAGCGGTGCATCAAAACACGATGGTGCAGATGTGCTACCATACACATTGTAACTCTTGATGGAAAACCTTTCAACCACTTAGGGGTTTGTCACACGGTGTTGTTGTCTTCAGGCCCTACCCTTATGTCCATCCTTTTTTCTGTTTTCCGACTAGGTTTATAATTGAATATCTGGCCCCTTTCATTTTTAGAGGAAAACGTCTGGATAGAAAATGAATTTTGGAGTTTTTTCTAAGGGATAAGATGGAAGAAATTTTTGCCGGGGAAAAAATGAATCAGTAGAAGAAGAAGGGGTGAAGTAAGAAAGAAAAATGGAAACAAAAAGCAAGGGTGAAAGAAAAGAAGAGGGGGAGTTTTGGGAGGGGAGGGACAAAAATTATAAAAACGAAAACAAGAAAGAAAAAGGGCTAAAATTAAGATGGAAACAAAAACCTACAGATAGACAAAATGAAAGAGAAAGTAAAACAACGAAAAGAAAAATCAAAGACAGAATAAATAAAAAAGAAAGAAAGAAAGGAAAGAAAGAAAGAAAGAAAGAAAGAAAGAAAGAAAGAAAGCAGAAAGAAAGAAAGAAAGAAAGAAAGACAGACAGACAGACAGACAACAAAAGAAAGAAAGAAAGAAAGAAAGGGATTTTTTTAAGGACAAAAGGAAAAAGAGACACGGGGAAAACTGAAAAAAAGAAGAAGGAAAGTTCGAAAGACAGGTTAGCAACAAGAAAGAAATGCAGAAAGAAGTTATTTTCTAAAAAATAAAAAATTCAATTGCATGTCCCCCATCACAACACAGCTTACATGATAAGCTAAACTATCCACAACAACACACACACACTTTCTTTCCTTCAAAATGTCAATCAAAGTTCTAATGCATATTTGGTTTATCTGTTACGTTTCTTTGATGTCGGAGTCCCAGAAACTGCGAAGATCAAGGAGCATACCCCCAGTATCAGCTATCTTCGATCACTTCTTCCTTCCTTCTTGTAGCCAAGTGGTCAAAGCACTCGCTCTCCCCATTCTAACGTAAAGCAGCGTTGAGCATGGTTGCCTCACGGAAGGGTGACCGTTTGCGCGCCTTGGCTTCAGTACAGTCCCCCAGTTCACCCAGCTGTAAATGGGTACCTGCCCTCTTTAGGGTCAGAGAAGGTAAAGCAGCGAGGGAGAGGAGATGGGATGGGCGCTACCTTCAATGTGGTGTCCCTTGGAGAAGCTGGGATCTCTTGAAACTTCGCTCCCCAACGACCGCATAGGTTATGGGACACCTTATCGCTTTTATCTGTTTTTCTACAGTATATTTTAAAACAGCTTCATGTTTTTGCAGTGTTCTTGTGTGTGTGAGAGAGAGAGAGAGAGAGAGAGAGAGGAGAGAGAGAGAGAGAGAGAGAGAGAGAGAGAGAGAGAGAGAGAGAGAGGGGGGGGGGGGAGCAAAGTCTGGAGTATTTCAGATATTATTTTATCATCATCATCATCATCCTCATCATCCTCACAATCATCATCATCATCATCATCATCACCAATATTATTAATATCAACTTCATTATGAAAAATTATTATCATGATTATTACTAGGAGGAGAAGGAGGAGGAGGAGGAGTGGTGGTGGTGGTAGTGGTAGTAGTAGTAGTAGTAGCAGTAGCAACAGTAACAGCAGCAGCAGCAATACCAGTAATATTACATCATCATTATCAAGATTGTGCTGTGTTCAGGGCAGATAATCGAGGCGCTGAGGGAGTGTAAGAGTGGCGGTTCCTGCCCGGCACGGCTACAATGGCGTCTGCAGAAACTGAGGGATGGCATTGAGACTGCTGCCACTGCTGCCATGACTTATGTTAAGGTCTGTCTGTCTGTCTGCCTGTCTGTCTGTCTGTCTGTCTGTCTGCCGGTCTGTCTCTGTGTGTTTGTCTGTCTGCCTGCCTGTCTGTCTGACTATCTGTCTCTGTCTGTCTGCCTGCCTGCCTGTCTGCCTGCCTGTCTGTCTGTCTGTCTGTCTGCATGCCTGTCTCTGTCTGTTTGTCTGTCTGTCTGCCGGTCTGTCTGTCAGTCAGTCTGCCTGTCTGTCTTTCTGTCTGCATGTCTGTCTTTCTGTCTGCATGTCTGTCTTTCTGTTTGCATGTCTGTCTGTCTGTCTGCCCGTCTGTCTGCATGTCTGTCTGTCTGCCTGCCTGCCTTCCTGCCTGCCTGTCTCTGTCTGTATGTATGTCTGTCTGTCTGCCTGTCTGTCTGTCTGCATGTCTATCTGTCTGTCTGCATGTCTGTCTCTCTTCCTCTCTGTTTGCCTGCCTGTCTGTCTGTCTGCTTGTCTGTCTGCCTGCCTGTCTGTCTGTCTGCCTGCTTGTCTGTTTGCCTGCCTGTCTTTCTGCCTGTCTTTCTGCCTGTCTACTTGTCTGTCTGCGGTCTGTTGTCTGTTCTGTCTGGCTCTCTGCTTGCCTGCCTGTCTGTCTGTCTGCCTGTCTGCATGCATGTCTGTCTGTCTATCTATCTGTCTGTCTGCCTGCTTGTCTGTCAGCCTGTCTGTCTGTCTGCCTGTTGCCTTGCCTGTCTGTCTGTCTGTCTGTCTCTGTCTATATGTCTGCCTTCCGGCCTGTCTGTCTGTCTATCTATCTGTCTGTCTGCCTGCCTGTCTGTCTGTCTGCCTGTCTGTCTGCCTGCCTGTCTGTCTGTCTGTCTGTCTTCTCTGTCTATATGTCTGCCTGCCGGCCTGTCTGTCTGTTTGTCTGTCTGTCTGCCTGTCTGTCTGTCTATCTATCTGCCTGCCAGGCTGTCTGTCTGCCTGCCTGCCTGCCTGTCTGTCTGTCTGCCTGTCTTTCTGTCTGTCTGTCTGTCTGTCTGTCTCTGTCTTTCTGTATGTCTGCCTGTCTGCCTCTCTGTCTGTCTGCCTGTCTGTCTCTACGTGTTTGTCTGTGTGTCTGCCTGTCTGCCTGCCTGCCTGTCTGTCTGCCTGTATGTATAGATGTTTTCTTGTGTACGTGCGTGTGTGCATTCGTGCGTATGTGTGCGTGCGTGCGTGCGTGCGTGCGTGCGTGCGTGCGTGCGTGTGTGTGTGTGCGTGTGTGTGTGTGTGTGTGTGCGTGTGTGTTGTTTTTGTTGTTTTTGCTGTTCAGTTATTCACGTATGTGTATTTGTGTCCTTTTCTTTTCTCTTCTTTTTTTCTATTTCCTTCTTTCTTTCAGTTTACTGTCTCCCTACCTGTCTGTCTGTCTGTCTGTCTGTCTGTCTGTCTGTCTGTCTGCCTGCCTGTCTGCCTGCCTGTCTCCGTCTGTCTGTCTGTCTGCCTCTATAATCTATCCGTCTATCTGTCTATCTGTCTATCTATCTATCTGTCTGTCTGTATGTCCGTCTGTTTATATCTTTCTTTTTCTTTCTTTCTGTCGGTCTCTCTTTCTTTCTTTCCATTCACATTATCAGTTACTAGACATGCATTTAGGCAGACGTACAGCCAGCCAGCTAGACAAACACAGGCAAGCATACAGACAGACAGACAGAGAGACAGACAGGGAATTAGACAGAAAGACAGGCAGGCAGTTTGGCAGACAGACAGGCAGGCAGGCACACAGACAGACAGATAGGCAGTTAGACAGACAGACAGGGTGGAAATGAAATAAAAGTGACGGAATCTACCACCCTGTGTGTCTGAAAATCTCTCCACTAACTGAACATCTCTCCACTAACTCTGTGATCATTTCATCGCTTGATCGGACTGTACACAATCAGCGGGGCTGACTTGATCTGATCTGATCTGATCTTATCTGATTTGCTTTGATTTGGGTTTACAGGACAGAGACCCGGAGTATCTCAAACGCTTTCTGGCCACAGTGAACCAGCCGTACATTCTGCGGTACAATCCTGTCACCTTAACCAACCTGAACACCACCCCTGCCGGAAGTGACAACAGCTATGACGAAGAAGATGGCGACCGCTGCTATGCCAGGCTGCTGGGAACATTCAAAGAAAATGGGAAGTGAGTTTAAAAACCATCTTTTTGGAAGACGGATCTTGTAGACGGAAAAGTTAAAACAATGTTCTTTAACTTTCAAGTTTAAGATATCTCTTTAAGGAGAAGAGAGAGAAGGATACATGTAAGTGAGAGTGTATGCATATATATAGGATAAAAAGGGGGTGGCGTGGTTCATGGGAATATATTTGAAGGATGGAAAGTTTTTTGTGTACCGTGTTTGATAGGGATATTATTCAGAGAACTGAAACTATTTGGATTATGTCTAGTTGGGATATATTCATGGAACAGAAAGTAAGTGATGTCTATTTATTGGAGATATTAATATATTCATGGGGTGGAAAGTACGTAGACTAAGTTGAGTGGGGATATATTCATGGAATGGAAAGTATACATGTATATCATGTTTAGTGATGGATATGTTCATGGAAAGGAAAGTATGTGGATTGTGTTTAGAATGGATATAATCATGGAATAGAAAGTATGTGGTCTATGTTTAGAATGGATATATTCATGGAATGGAAAGTATGTGGATTATGTTTAGAATGGATATATTCATGGAAAGTATGTGTATTATGTTTAGAAGGGATACATCATGGAATAGAAAGTATGTGTAATGTGTTTAAAATGGATATATTCATGGAATGGAAAGAATGTGTATTGTGTTTAGAATGGATACATTATGAAATGGAAAGTATGTGGACTATGTTTAGAATGGACTTAATTATTCAAGCCCATATTAAGCAGCATGCATCGAGCATGATTACCAAGGGATGGGTGACCGTTTGTGCGCTTCGGCTTCAGTACAGTCCTCCCAGTTCACCCAGCTGTAAATGGGTACCTGCCTCTTTAGGATTAGGGAAAGTAAAGCAGCGAGGGAGAGGAGATGGGCGCCGCCTTCAATATGCTGGCCCCTAGAGAAGCTGAGGTCTCTGACGCCTCGCTCCCCTACGACCACATAGGTTATGTGAACACCTTTACCGTGTTTTAACCGATACTTTTCTTTCGTTTTCTTTTTAATATAAAGGCACCATCATAGTCCCTCAATCTCTGTTTTCTTTATTCTGGTTTGGTTTTCACGCTGTTTCAGACTGGTGAAGGGATGCACTGTGACTAAAGCCTGCTGGAATAAAATGACACAGGGCCACCGCTCCAAATATTCCATCACGCATCAGCTTCTCTACTTCATCCTGATTGAAAAGGTCAGTCCTTGTGTTAAAAAAAATCAGTCCTTGTGTTGAAAAGTCAGTCCTTGTGTTGAAAAGTCAGTCCTTGTATTCCAAAAGTCAGGCATTGTGTTCAAAAAGTCAGTCAGTCTTTGTGTTGAAAAAGTCAGTCCTTGTGTTGAAAAAGTCAGTCAGCCCTTGTGTTGAAAAAGACAGTCCTTGTGTTGAAAAAGACAGTCCTTGTGTTGAAAAAGTCAGTCCTTGTGTTGAAAAAGTCAGTCCTTGAGTTTAAAAAAGTCAGTCCTTGTGTTGAAAATTCAGTCCTTGAGTTAAAAAAAAGTCAGTTCTTGTGTTGAAAATTCAGTCCTTGAGTTAAAAAAAAGTCAGTCCTTGTGTTGAAAAAGTCATTGCATGTGTTAAAAAAAGTCAGTCAGTCCTTGTGTTGAAAAACTCAGTCCTTGCGTTGAAAAGTCAGTCCTTGTGTTGAAAAACTCAGTCCTTGTGTTGAAAAAGTCAGTCCTTGTGTTGAAAAAGTCAGTCCTTGTGTTGAAAAGTCAGTCCTTGAGTTTAAAAAGTCAGTCCTTGTGTTGAAAAAGTCAGCCCTGTGTTGAAAAAGTAGTCCTTGTGCTGAAAAAGTCAGTCCTTGTGTTGAAAAAGTCAGTCCTAAAAGGTCAGTCAGTCCTTGAGTTGAAAAAGTCAGTCCTTGTGTTGAAAAAGTCAGTACTTGTGTTAAAAAGTCAGTCCGTGCGTTGCTTTGAAAAGTCATCCTGATTGGAAAAGTCAGTCCTTGTGTTGAAAAAGTCAGTCCTTGTGACGGAAAAGTCAGTCCTTGTGTTGAAAAAGTCAGTCCTTGTGT
>CM054157.1:21559483-21564483 GCA_028751875.1 Rapana venosa
GGGAAAAGCGGTTGCTCTGACCACTGAGCTATCCAGTCCTCACTGTTACTACTACTACTACTACTACTACTACTACTTCTACTACTCGTACTACTACTACTACTACTACTACTACTACTACTACTATTCCTACATTACTACTACTACTACTACTACTACTACTACTACTACTACTACTGCCACTACTACTGTTACTGTTATTGTTGTTATATTGTTGATATTGATTTTACACTTATTGATGGTGATGATGATACTTATATATTATTGTTGTTGGTTGGGTTTTTGTGTGTGTTTTGCTGTCATTGCATTGTTTTGTTACTAGTCGCTGTGGATCCTTTTCTTTCAGTCGTGTTGTGCGGTAGCCTGGGGTTTGAAAATTTCCTGCGTGCTGATTGGATGCGGATGGTGCTGAGGTGGCAGAGAGCGATTGGCTGTTTCTCCGAAGACGACCCTAACCTTCTGAATGCAGAGTACATCCTGTCCAGCCTTGACCGCAAGAGACAGGAAGTGATGCGAGACTTACAATGGGAAGCGCATATGATGTGAGTGTGTGTCTTCAATTTTACGTCTGTTCACTTAAAGTGATATTAGACGATGGAGGCAGGGGGAGCAGCATAATGAGATAGGGGCTTTAAGTAGAAGAGATACGTGTTGGTATGAATGCACATTAAAAGACTATTCCAAACTATATAAATAGTATGTTGCAAAAAACGTGGCATAGAACTACAAAAATTAACAAAAACCCACAACAATTGAAAAATACTCTAATGTTGGAAAACAAACAATTGTGAACTACTTGTAACCGCAGCTGTGAAACAAGCAAAATGTAGATTCCGACGACCATACTTTACAAAAAAGAGAATACTGGGGATTGGAAAAGAGACAAGTCTATCTGACATAATAACTCTGGATTGGTTATAATTTCCTGCAGAGACTTATCTTGAAATGATGGTAAAAACGTTTGTAAACCTTGACATTGATACAAAACATGAAAATTAGAAAAATTTTCACCGCATATACATTGTATATTTTTGGCAAATTTTGCTCGAAAGGCATTTAATTTCAACCTGTAGATTAGAGAAACAATGTTTCTAGTACAGGATTTTCGAAAGCCGTAATGAGTACAAAGAATGTTCTCAATATCCAGAACTGAACAAGTATGCTGGGGATAACCAGTGATGTGTGTGTGTGTTTTGTGTGTGTGTGTGTGTGTGTGTGTGTGTGTTGTGGGGGCTGGGAGGGGGGGGGGGGTAAGTGTGTATGTGGTAAGTGTGTGTGTGTGTCTTGTGTTGTGGTGTGTGTGTGATGTAAGTATATGTGTATGTGTGTGTTTGTGTGTGTGATGTGTATGTGTGTGTGATAGCAATGGTGATGATGGTGGTGGTGTGTGAGTGGGGGGGAGTGGGGGGGTTAGTGTGTGTGTTGTTGTTGTCTTCAATTTAACGTCTGTTCACTCTTAGTGATATTAGACAAAGGATGTGGAAAATGTAGTGGATGTAGTGGAGAGGGGAATGTACAGAGAAAACACTGATTAGGTAACATGTGTGTTGGTATTTTCATGCAATTAAAGGGGTGGGGGGAATCTTAAACATGAGTAAACATTTAAATTCAACAAATTTTTAACATGAAACATTATAAAATAACTACAACAAATACTCTAATGGCTGTGCAATAGACATTAACAATTGGCAAGCTAATTTACGGATTTTAAAAACAGTAGTTCCGGAATATTTAAAAAAAGTTCTTCAACAGCAAGCTCTCACATAATAACTGTGGTTAAAAATTTCTCAAGAACATCTAAATGATGGTAAAGTGTTTATTGAATTGATACAGAGCATGAACATTTTAGAAAATTTTGTTATACATTGCATTTTAAATTTTCTCGAAAGATTTAATTCAATTGTGCATTAAAACTTTTTGTAGGTTTCGAATACTTGAAATGTGTTATCAGAAGGAGTCATGTAAAACCAGTGATTGAGGCTTAGTAGGAATTTTTAGATCGTTGTGTGATTGATTGTTTTCTGTTCGACGTTTGTTGTATAATGTGTCCCTCCTGTAGAGATATGGGGTTTGCTGTTTATTGATTCAAAATGATGTCGTTGGCCCTTGTTTGAGTTGTAGCCTGATTTGAAGAAGTCACGGTGCGATGGTGTGAAGGAGTGGAATTTTTAAAATTGAATAGGTGGTTTGGTATGTTATGTGTGGGCAAGATGTGTTTGGATTCTTTCTGGAAATTTGGTGTGTTATGCAGTGGTCATTTTAGACTTATGATGTAACATGTAGTATGTGGTATGTGGTAAGTGTGTGTGTGGGGTGTGCTGTGGCTGTGTACGTGTGCGTGGACTATGTGGTAAGTGTGTGTGTGTGCTGTAAGTGCGTGTTGTCTGTGGGTCTGTGTGGTAAGTGTGTTGTGGGCTATGTGGTAAGTGTGTGTGTTTAAGTGCTGTGTGTCTGTGGGTCTATGTGGTAAGTGTCTGTGTGCTATGTGGTGTGGTGGTGTGTGGTTAAGTGCGTGTGTGTTGTGGGACTATGTGGTAAGTGTGTCTGTGGTAACTGATGTGTGTAGTGGCTGATGGGGTGTGTGTCGTGTGTGTTAAGTGCGTGTGTCTGTGGGACTATGTGGTAAGTGTGTGTGTGTGTGTGTGTGTGTGTGTGTGTGTGTGTGTGTGTGTGTGTGTGTGTGTGTGTGTGTGTGTGTGTGTGTGTGTGTGTGTGTGTGTGAAAACGGATATTTTTTAAACGCATGCGCACTGATATTGCGTTGAGACATCATTCCCAAAGTTGGAATGTGGTCACTTTAAAATGGTAGATAAACAGTAGCACGCGCAAAACTCATACCTTTGCCGAGCAATGTAAAGAAAAAAGACGAGTAAAGAAATACACACACACGCACGCGCACACACACACACACACACACACACACACACACACACACAAAACACACACCACACAACACACAACGCACGCACGCACGCACTCAGATAACCACAGTACGAAGCACAAAGAACAAAATACCGAAAGGGAAACAAGTATTCTTGTTGCAAACTGGACATAGCGGGTTTGGGTGGGAGGAGAGGGAGGGGGGAAAGGGGACGATATAAAAAATCCATGGTTGTTGAAATGTGGGATACTGATGTCTGTCACGTTCGTGTCTGTTGCAGAGAAGAACGACACCATGGAAGAAGATTGCTGAGGGAGGCTATGATGAGAGGTAAGTGGTACTCATCTCCTGATGGTATGTGTACACCACACGCGCGCACATGCACACACACGCACACACACACGCACCACACAGCGAACACGCACACAGCGCACACACACACAGCGGCACACGCACACACGCACACACACACACACACACACACACGCGCACACCACACGCACACCACACACGCACACACACACACACACATTATCATCGAAATAAAAGAAAAAGAAAAAAGAAAGAAAGAACACACACACAGAGCATTTTCAGACGCTACTTTATAGCTGATGTTACGATCACCAACATTTATAATATCAAAGTATGTGGAATGAATAACGAGAAATCAGAGCATGGAGTGAAAAAAACATCTCCTTAGTTCTTCACTTACTTAGAGTTGTTTGATAAATAATTTTTTTTTTTAATTATTGTACATCATGTATTATGTAGACTAAGAGAGCGTGCCTAACTACAAGTACATTCTTTGGAAAGTCAGGAGAGAGAATCCGTTGCGTATTACTTCCCTTTGACCAAGTGGTGGACAGTCCCTTGTGTTGTGTGTGTGTGTGTGTGTGTGTGCGTGCGTGCGTGCGTGCGTGCGTGCGTGCGTGCGTGCGTGGTGTGCGTGCGTGCGTGCGTGCGTGCGTGTGTGTGTGTGTGTGTAGTGTGTGTGTGTGTGTGTGTGTGTGGTGTGTGTGTGTGTGTGTGAAGTCAAATAAAATCAAGTTTGTTTGTTTTTTAAGCAAAACGCTTGCTTTTATTCACTGTGCCGTCCATGAAAGAAACATATAATTGTAAGAAAATAAGTATTGATAACAACGATGATGATGATGATGACCATAATCACAACAATGATGATGACTGTAATCATGAGAATCTCAGAAAACTAAACTAAACACACACACACACACACACACACACCACACACCTAAACAAAAATCATACAGTATATCAGTATTCCAACAGCCAGGATGTATACATATTGATATACACACACATTTATACAGACCAACCACACAGTTTGGGATCTGAGTCACTCTGTGCTGTTGTTGTTGTTGTTGTTGTTGCTTGAATTTTACGTCTGTTCACTCAAAGTGATATTAGACGAAATTTTTAGTGAATATTAGTGGAAAATGATATTATATTAGACTCGTGTGTGTGTGTGTGTGTGTGTGTGTGTGTGTGTGTGTGTGTGTGTGTGTGTGCAGATGGCTGCCTATCGCACAAGTCCGGCCTGGGATTTGGAAATCTCTGCCTGTATACGCGGTTCCTCGTGCGTCAGATCTACTTGCGCCAATGAAAAGACGGAACCGTCACACAAATAGCCAATGAAAACTGTGAATGCCGAGGGATGCTGTTCCCATTGGCTGTACACCTCTTTTAAGCCCACCATTGGGAATGAAAGACGCCTGACCTTGACTTTTCTGTTTGTGTGTTGTCTTTGCAGTTTCATAACGAATCAAAATTTGGATTACCAAACTTGGAAAGTGTTTTGGGGATTGTGATGTATAATGCAACTAGACTGGACATTTTTTAAACTTAACTTGATATCTTTATTGGTAGTATAAATATTTATAAAGGGTTTTAGTGAGGATGGTTTAACAGAATTTGATATCTGGTTTATTTTGATGTTGATGTAACCTGAAAATGCTCTCTCTCTCTCTCTCTCTCTCTCTCTCTCTCTCTCTCTCTCTCTCTCTCTCTCTCTCTCTCTCTCCTCTCTCTCTCTCTCTCGCTTCTTGCTGTCTCCCCTCTATTTCACTTTATCCATATTACCTAATTTTAATCAGTGTATCAG
>CM054157.1:21576983-21579483 GCA_028751875.1 Rapana venosa
CTTACCTCGCCTCGCCTCGCCTTACCTTCTCCCTACCTCGCCTCGCTCTTGCCTTAGCCTCCTGCCTCGCCTTACCTGCCTCGCTGCCTCACCTCGCCTCGCCTTACCTCGCCTCGCCTTACCTCGCCTCGCCTTACCTCCCTCGCCTTACCTCGCCTGCCTTACCTCGCCTCGCCTGCCTACCTCGCCTTACTCGCCTCGCTCGCCTACGCCTCGCCTCGCCTTACCTCGCCTCCCCTTTACCTTGCCTCGCCTTACCTCGCCTTACCTCGCCTCGCCTCCACCTCGCCTCGCCTTACCTCGCCTCGCCTTACCTCGCCTCGCCTTACCTCGCTCGCCTCGCCCCTCGCCTCGCCTTTACCTCGCTCTCGCCTCGCCTCGCCTCGCCTTACCTCGCCTCGCCTTACCTTGCCTCGCCTTCCCTCGCCTCGCCTTACCTTGCCTCGCCTCGCCTCGCCTCGCCTGCCTCGCCTTACCTCGCCTTCCTTACCTTGCCTCGCCTTCCCTCCTTACCTTGCCTTACCTCGCCTCGCCTCGCCTTACCTTGCTCGCCTTACCTTACCTCGCCTTACCTCCTCCTCGCCTCCTGCTCGCCTTACCTTACCTCGCCTCACCTCGCCTTACTCGCTGCCTTGACCTTGCCTTGCCTTGCTTCCTTCGCCTTGCCTCGCCTTACCTTGCCTCGCCTCGCCTCGCCTTACCTTGCCTCGTCTTGCCTTGCCTTGCCTCGCCTTGCCTTGCCTCGCCTTGTCTCGCTTTGCCTCGCCTTGCCTTGCCTTGCCTTGCCTTGTCTTGCCTGGTCTTGCCTTGCCTTGCACTGCCTTGCCTTGCCGTATTACGTCTTACCTTGCTGTGCTTTGCTTCGTCTAAGTACTCTTTGTCTTCTGATGGAGTCAGGTTGATGAAGAGTTACTGCCCATCACACTCGTCCCATTTTTTTTTCATGCCGTTGTGTCAAGATCAGATGGGCTCTCCAAGGCCATACTGCAAGGAACAGTGCAGGGGAAGAGAAGGCGAGGCAGGCCGAAGAAGAAATGGGCAGACAACATCACTGAATGGACCGGGAAGAGCTTCTCCACAACCCAGGCACTTGCCCACAACCGCCGCAAATGGAGCCAACTGGTGCAACGTTCGTCAATGCAGTGCCCCTACCACCCTGGAGGGGGTTATGGGAGCAGATGAGATGAGATGAGTGTCTCACCGCATGCTGCCTAAAGAGAAAAATCATCATAACAAAAGACCTTGTGGTGACGTTTAGGATAGCATATGAATCCTCTTTGCTGTCGTCGTCGTTGTCCAGGTTGTCGTCGTCATTGTTGTCGTTGTCGTCTTTCTTGTTGTGTTTGTTTTGTTTTGCTGCCTCATCTTCCGTGACACTCTTTTACCTGCTGGTTCCACACGGCTCGTTTCAAATCTCTCCTCCCAGCTATACCCAGATTCCATGTGTCTTTTCTCGATCAGGTTCAGATGTCCACAGGGAGCTTACCAATGTCAGGCCACCGAGGAGCTACCAGCCAGAGGGTCCCTGCACTGCTGCTGGGTCACTTTGGTGATGTTTAATGGTGCCTGTTCTGGGTTGGTATATGCAGGACACCCCCTACTTATCCCCCTACTGACGACAGTATTAGCTCAATAGCGGAATCAGATTGAGTGGGCATCCACCCGGGGTGGCGACCACCACAACAGCCCTCTAACGACCTTCTTCCCTGAACCTCCAATCCAGAAGACTTTGACACAAAGTCACCACAGGCACAGAAGTGTATGAGGAAATCGAAACTGAGGTCACCATGAGACCAGAGCAACTGGGGCTACCGAATATAGAGACAACTTTCTGTTATTGCATGATGATCGATGACATTGAGTATGAGGTAATGATGTGTGAATAATTATCAAGTGCTTTTAAGACTCCTTGACAGGCCTGTACTGTATGCTTCCTTCTGGGTGACAGCCCCGATATGGCCTCTGTGGTCGGCAGGGCTATAAACAAGAGTGGATTGGATTGGTATGCTTCCCGGCATCATATATCCTGCGGTCATCCGGGCTCACGCGATACAGACACCTGCAGTGTTGGTCAGGTAATTTGAGCAACACTCTCAAACTCGCATCCTTAAAGTGGATGAAGCTCGACTGTGTGGTCCCAGTCTTCCGATCAACCCACAGCACATTCACTCTGGGTAGGAGCCAGCCGGAGTACGAAATAATCCCTATGACTCTTATGGGAATCGAACTCGCGACCTTCCAGACCGTACCCTAAAGCGCTAACCACTGAGCCATGGCAGCTGGCATGGATTCTGTTGTGTGAGAGAGAGAGAGAGAGAGAGAGAGAGAGAGAGAGAGAGAGAGAGAGAGAGAGAGAGAGAAGGTAGTAAAGAATGGCAATATTTCTCATTTTTCATTTAAACAGGATCTAGTCAAGGGCACGGGATAGCTCAGTGGTCAGAGCACTTGCTTTCTCCCAGCCAAGGTTAAGCAGCATCGAGCGTGGTTACCAGGTGGATGG
>CM054157.1:21589483-21604483 GCA_028751875.1 Rapana venosa
AGAGAGAGAGACAGAGACAAAGAGACAAACAGAGACAGAGACAAAGAGACAGACAGACACAGAGACAAAAGAGACAGACAGAGACAGAGACAAAGAGACAGACAGACACATGCAGCCAGCCAGCTTGACAGATAGACAGAGAGTGAGAAGATAATATGTAGAGAACTGGTACTCGTGTTATATTTTATCGAAGGTATAAAGATTTTAAACACGGGGCTTCTATATAGATGCTCTAAGGAGAGAGAGAGAGAGGGGGGGGGGGGAGGAGGGAGAGACAGAGAGAGAGAGGGGGAGAGAGAGAGAAAGAGACAGACAGACAGACAGAGAGACAGACAGAGAGATAGAGAGACATACAGAGAGACAGAGACAAGAGACATAAAGAGACAGAGACAGAGACAGGCAGAGACAGAGACAGACAGAGAGACAGAGACAGACAGAGAGAGAGATAATGACAGACAGACTGAGAGACGGACAGAGAAAGACAGACAGAGAGAGACAGAAAGAAACAAAGCCTCAAGGAATGATGCGTCAGAGATTAAGATAGCGTGTAACGTGGCCCTATCCAGCACAGTCCTTATGTGCTGCAGCCCTGGGGGCTGGTTGGCCTTTGGAGAACATCTCCAACGCTGACTGTCCTTATGCCCACTTGGCCGAGAGAGTGGGGATGTACTGTGGGAAAGGCATCTCCACTATAATCAAATTTCTGCCCAGTTTCCAAAACAGCAGCTGCCTCCTCTGCTGTTTTGGAGGTCATCGTCGGACATGACGGACAAACATACATGCACAATACTTCAGAAATGAATCATAGCAGTCGCTCCTCCGTCGAGGTGCTGGGAACCTGTCACTATAAATACCTTCCCCCACCTTTTGGAAATTCTATGGTTGGCATTCCCTCTTTTCTATCCCTCTCTTTGTTTCTGCTTTGTTCCTTGTCATTCTGTTACCTCCTTCTTGTCTATTTTCTACCTTCTTGGTCCATTCTCCTGCCTTTTTTTTAATTTAGAAGAATGACTTCAAAGATAACAGTTCTCTCCCACGCTTAAGTCGGATGAGCTTGGCCTGACTTGTCAGGCGCTTACCTTCCAGTGCAACGCGTTTTCATTAATATGACAGACCACAATAGTTGCTGTCTGAACGTTCCACAAAGACAAATATCAGTCACTATAACATTCGACCCATTTCCCCCCCACATGGCCCACAGTTTATATACAATACAATACCCGACAATGACACAAATCCATCCCACCACATCCAGAAACACACGCAGTTCTATTTCATTTCCACAGATCGAACCTCATCAATACTAAGCCATCGATCGATCAGCAGCATGTTTTAAAGCCTAACCCATCACTTCCCCTACATCACACGATTGACTTCATCTCACATGCCTGACTAACTGGGCTGGCAGTGCTAATTAGGCACTAACAGCTGTTGACCAACTTCTTGGTCTAAAACCCAGACCCGAAAACCCCCGGCTTGGTAAATCTAACAGCTGTGGACAATATTGTAGCCGCCTGTTTGTTCACAAACTCAGAACAGCTGTAGGCTAGGCACAAACCACCAACATTTCAGAGGCACAACTACAACTTTAATTTTATATCGGAAAAATTTCACAAGACAACTTACCCCTCCGTAAACGTCCAAGATTTGTGACGGGCCAAAAGTGATGTGATTCAAAGCTAGGTATTTTTTTCCGCGGGCCCTGGCAAACCGGAAACGTTGTGGAAACTGACAAGGCTAACATACATGGAGCGTTTCCATTGGTCGATCGGCCGTCACCGGTGGTGACAGGTGGCAGTTCATTGGTCGCCAGGGCCACGTGGCTGCTCGCGTGCAAAAGATGCCTGCCTGCGTGCATGCACAGCGAGTGAGGTAAGAGTTACTGCCCCTCTGGGCTTGAGTTTGCTTTTAAGTGGTCGTAACAGCTGGTTGCGGAGCGTTTCACGCGGTCTTTATAATTAATACATTATTTTTTTCTCGCGGTGACAAGGACAAGAAAAGGAAGGGGGAGGGGGGATGTCTAAATTTATCGATTGCATTGCACGTGTGCATAGATTCTTCTGTCTTGATTTTTTTTTTTTAGAGAGAGAGAGAGAGAGAGAGAAAGAGCTTTCTTTGTTTTCGGTTGTTGTCAAGGTTTTTGTGGTGGCGGTGGTGATGGTTTCTTTTCTGCCTATTCAGTTGACTAGATTCATTCTGTCTTGTTCCTTTTTTCTTTATTATCTTAGTATAGCATGTTTTGTCTAACGTTTTGTTTTGTTTTGTTTTGCAGTTTAAAGATCGTTTTAGTTGCCTAGGCCTCCTTATTCAATTTTTTCTTCTTTTGAGACAGATGGTCTCATCTTCTGACGTCTTTTCTTTTAACATCTCCTTCTTCTGCTCCTCTCTCTCTCTCTCTCTCTCTCTCTTCTCTCTCCTCTCTCTTCTCTCTCTCTCTCTCTCTTCTCTCTCCTCTCTCCTCTCTCTCTCTCTCTCTCTTTTACAGCTCGTCAGATCAACCTGAATAAAGTACATAAATCACACTAAGTAATGATAATTATAATAGTAATGATAATATTAATAATGATGATACTACTACTACTACTACTTCTACCACCACCACCACCACTACTACTACTTCTACTACTACTACTACTACTACTACTGCTGCTGCTGCTGCTGCTGCTGCTACTGCTGCTGCTGATGATGATGATGGTGGTGTGGTGGTGGTGGTGGTGGTGGTGGTGGTGGTGGTGTGGTAGTGATGATGACGGTGGTGGCGGTGGT
Source organism: Rapana venosa (assembly GCA_028751875.1). NCBI lineage: Eukaryota > Metazoa > Mollusca > Gastropoda > Neogastropoda > Muricidae > Rapana > Rapana venosa. The sequence continues at coordinate 21,592,250 of CM054157.1, forward strand.
AACTATAACAATAATAACAATAATACTAATAAATGGAGTGTACATAGCGCTATATCTTGTAAGAACAAATCAAAGCGCCCCACTTTCCCTCCAGTATTTTTTTTTAAATCCCACCTCAGCCACTCTCAGTACCTTGCTTCTGACACTACTGTTTTCTTCCTGTGATCGTAAACAGCCAAAAACGACTGACAGTGCAGGAAAACAACTGGAATAAGGCCACACTGGAAGGCGGGACATAATTCATTACAAACGTATTCATTGTTCAAATTCAAATGCAAAAGCTTTATTATCTCAGAGACAGAGAAATTCCGGTGGGTCACGAGACATAGGTAAAATTAATAAACATGTCAACAAAATATCACACCCCCCCAAGAAAAAAGTTGTTGTTGTTGCTGTTGTTGTTGTTGTTGTTACTGTTGTTTCTAAAGTATACCTACGCAATCAAGCCTTCTCGAAAGTGGAATGATTTGAGCGGCTTTTGATTCTACTCTTCACTTGCCGCACAAAACAAACTGGCAGCCCTGAAGTCGGAATGCGGCTACATCAATGTTGGGCGAAAATAGCTGCATATGCAAGAAATCTCACCATTGATGAACCTCGGAGCTCTAACTGAGGAACATAAAAACAAACAAACAAAACAAAAACAAAAAACAAAACAAAACAAAAGCAAAAAAACAAAACAAAAACAGAAAAGAAAAACGAAACAAAAGGCAAAAAAAAAAAGAAAACAAAAGCAAAAAACAAAACAAAAACAACAAAAAAGAAAAAAAAATCCACCTCTGGTCAGTAGCCTAAAGGTAACGCTCTCGCTTTTCCCCTCATCCACCAAACCTTGAGTGATGGTCTGGGTACTAGTCTTTGGGATGAGACGATTAGCTGAGGTCCCGTGCGCAACAAACATATTTGTACGTATAAAAGAACCCACGGCCACAAGAGGGTTATTCCGGTTAAAATGTCTAACAAAATCCCCCCCCCCCTTCCCACCCACGCTCACAGAGGAAGAACCACACATATAGACAGAGAAATAAGAGGGGAAAATGAAAGAGTGGCGCTGCTCTTGTGGTGACGCGCTGCCCCTGAGAGACGTTGAGGGCTCTGACATTTCGATTCCCAACAACAACTTAGGTTATGGAAACATCTTCACCTTTAGAGCCTTGTTTTTGTGTTGCGTACTTCAGTTGTATTTTCATACCCTCTCTGATCTCCTTTTGTAGTCTTCTTATATATATATATATATATATATATATATATAATATATATAGAGAGAGAGAGAGAGAGAGAGAGAGAGAGAGAGAGAGAGAGATAGATAGATAGATAGATAGATAGATAGATAGATAGATAGATAGATAGATAGATAGATAGATAGATAGATAGATAGATAGATAGATAGATAGATAGATAGATAGATAGATAGATAGATACCTCAAATGGGTATATAGAGTTGCTGAGTCTTACCTCATATTATTCAAACTGGAATTGACATTGACTTACCAGAGGTACGTAACTGCATGGGGAACCATTAAAAAAAAATAAAACAACAACACCTGAGGTCATCATGACATCCCAACAACAGGTGTCACCGAATCAGAGAAAATGTTCTTTACTGCATGGTTATCAATGTTGATGGGGATAATATATCATGATCATCCTTTGGCAGCGCAACAGCTTTGAGACCATTTGACAGAGCTTGATGGTGTGATTGTAAGTGGGAATAAAGATGCTAGGCAGCCTAGCATAATACATCGCGGCATTAACCGGGCCCGAGAGATACAGACACCTGCAGTGATTAGGATACCGAAAAAAGCACCACTGGTTACGTTAGAACGTACGAGCGCGTGATCTGAAACTACTACTACTGCTGCTAATAATAATAATAAATGGAATCTATATAGCGCTATATCTTGTAAAAACAAATCAAAGCGCATGCATTTAACATATTCTTACACATACAATCAATAACAATTACAATGTTAACAAATTCAAATGTACATACACACACACGGGCGCACTTCGCGCGCGCCGCACACACACACACACACACACACACACACACACACACACACACACACACACACACACACACACACACACATACAAAGGTTGTACACTTTGATAAGGTAAATGAGGTTTCGGTTGTTGAAGGCAAGGACAGATGTGAGATGAAACAGGAGGGGAAAGTCTTAGGTTTGAAATAGGTATGTGTTGAGGCTGGATTTATTCCCCACTTACAATCGCACCATGAACATCTGTTTTCCCCCTTACAATCACACCATGAACATCTTTATTCCCACTTACAATCACACCATGAACATCTTTATTCCCACTTACAATCACGCCATGAACATTTTTATTCCTACTTACAATCACGCCATGAACATCTTTATTCCCACTTACAATCACGCCATAAACATTTTTATCCCCCCCCCCCCCCCAATCATACCATGAATGTTATTCCCACTTACAATCACGCCATGAACATCTTTATCCCCCCCTCCCCACAATCACGCCATGAACATCTTTATCCCCCCCCCCTTACAATCACGCCATGAACATCTTTCTTCCCCCCTTACAATCACGCCATGAACATCTTTCTTCCCCACTTACAATCACGCCATGAACATCTTTCTTCCCCACTTACAATCACGCCATGAACATCTTTCTTCCCCCCTTACAATCACGCCATGAACATCTTTATTCCCCCCTTACAATCACGCCATGAACATCTTTATTCCCCCCTTACAATCACGCCATGAACATCTTTATTCCCCCCCCTTACAATCATGCCATGAACATCTTTATTCCCACTTACAATCACGCCATGAACGTCTTTATTTCCACTTACATTCACAACATAAACATCTTTATTCCCACTTACAATCACGCCATGAACATCTTTATTCCCCATTTACAATAACGCCATGAACATCTTTATTCCCCATTTACAATCACGCCATGAACATCTTTATGCCCCCCTTACAATCACACCATGAACATTTTTATTCCTACGTACAATCACGCCATGAACATATTTATTCCCACTTGCAATCACACCATGAACATCTTTATTCCCACTTGCAATCACACCATGAGCATCTTTATTCCCACTTAAAATCACATAATGAACATCTTTATTCCTCTTAAAACCACAATGAACATCTTTTTCCCACTTACAATCACACCATTAACATCTTTTTCCCACTTACAATCACGCCATGAACATCTTTATTCCTCCATTACAATCACATCATGAACATCTTTATTCCACCACCACCCCCTTACAATCATACCATGAACATCTTTATTCCCCCTTACAATCACACAATGAGTATCTTTATTTCCACTTACAATCACACAATGAGCATCTTTCTTCCCCCTTACAATCACACATGACATCTTTCTTCCCCCTTACAATCACACATGAACATCTTTATTCCCCTTACAATCACACAATGAACTCTTTCTTCCCCCTTAAAATTTACACCCTGAACATCTTTCTTCCCCCTTACAATCACACCATGAACATTGCATTCCCCCTGACAATCACACAATGAACACAAGAGAATATCAGTGTGGCACTCAGAGACACCTGAGGTAGTTACAGGGGAGAGAGAGACAGAGACAGAGACAGAGAGAGAAGTTGTGGGTTTGATTTGCTCTGAGACTGTTTTCTTGATGCAGACTTGGACTTGTTTTTTGTTTTTTGTGTCTATGTCTTGAAGTTAAAATCAGTTGTGAATCTTGGTTTTATCTCACTTCATGTATAGGTTGATGTTGTTTTCTCCCACTACGCGGTGACCGTCCTGGGTTAACTCTTATGGTTGTTGCCTAGGACGTTGATGCAAGGGAGGACAGGAGAGTTGATTTTATACCCTGTTTTAATATGTATAGAGTTGCACAGTTTTATTCTGAGATTACAAATTTTACAGGGTGACAGCCCCCGATATGGCCTCTGTGGTCGGCGGGACTATAAACAACAAGATTGGGATTGGATTAGTTCTGACTTTGTTCCCGTGATAATTTTTGGATGAGAATATAAACCATGTTTCCCTGTGAATAAAACGCTCTACTAACACATGTTGCGTACACGTTAAAAAAAAACAACAACAACACCCTCATCTATCTTTGGTTTGAACATAATGTGTTCAATGCGTATACATCATAAGCAGACAAGGACACAGCAGGGGGAAGGTATCAAGCTACAGCCTATCTTAAGCCTCACCCCGTGATAAACTTAGCATTTGATGTTTATGCATACAAGTGACATGCGATATAACTGCACTACCAAACTAACTTGGATAAAAGAGAAGGCCAGGTAGTGTTAGGATATTTCTGAAGAGAAACAAAGATGGGAGAGAATTCCAGCCAACAGGAACTCTATAGCATGCAGATATGACACATGACCAAATGATCTGATGCTGGTATTAACAACGCACAGTAGGTAGTTATTCGTCAGTTGGTCTGAAATGCGAGAGGGCCAAGAAATCGGAAGAAGATGAGAGAGAGAAAAGGTGGCAAAGATTCATCAGAAAGGGCCAACAGCTTGAAGAGCTATTTTGAATTTGATTCCAGATGCAACTGGCTGCCAGTGAAGTTATAAATCAAAATTGAAAAAAAAAAGGGTGGTCTTTCTTTGATTTCTGAACCAAAAGTCGAGTAACATGATCTTTCTTCGATTTCGTGAAAAATGAAAAATAGAGAATTTTTCATTGGAGTTAGTTAATTTTCAATAAATATGTTTTGACACGAGGAGTGTCCCATAGTTGTACATACTCCAGAGTCTGGAAAGTCGGAAGGGATTTGTGTATTGGGATGGCGAAAGCAGCTGACAGACTGCAACCTGTTACCTAGCCCTGGTTCAAACTTTCCCTTTTACCGATCGTCTGAAGTGTGTGTGTGTGTGTGTGTGTGTGTGGTGTGTGTGTGTGTTGTGTGTGTGTGTGTGTGTTGTGTGTGTGTGTGTGTGTGTGTGTGTGTGTGTGTGTGTGTGTGTGTGAGTGTGGTGTGTGATGTGTGTGAGTGTGTTGTGTTGTTGTGTGTGTAGTGTGTGTATGTGTGTGTGTTGTGTGGTGTGGTGTGTGTGTGAGAGTGTGTTGTTTGATGTGTGTGTGAGTGTGTGCGGTGTGTGTGTGTGTGTGTGTGTGTGTGTGTGTGTGTGTGTGTGTGTGTGTGTGTGTGTGTGTGTGTGTGTGTGTGTGTGTGTGTGTGTGTGTGTGCGCGCGCGCGTCAAAGTCAAAGTCAAACTTTCTTTTTAGATGGTACATTGAATAAGCAGTGCATGTGTGAGTGAGTGTGTGTGAGGTGTGAGTGTGTGTGTGTGTGTGTTGTGTGTGTGTGTGTGTGTGTGTGTGTGTGTGTGTGTGTGTGTGTGTGTGTGTGTGTGTGTGTGTGTGTGTGTGTGTGTGTGTTGTGTAGGTCAAACCATTATTTTTAGATGGTACATTAAAGAAGTGTGTGTGTTGTGTGTGTGTGTGTGTCTGTGTGTGTGTCTGTGTGTGTGTGTGTCTGTGTGTGTCTATCTGTCTGTCTGTCTGTCTGTATATATGTTCCTCCACGTGCACGTGTGTGCACTTCTACATAATATATATTCGTAGCTTGTGGCACGTTACCCCTTTTGCCTTCCTAATTCTCACCATCTTATTTCAATCGGCGTTACACTGCATTAAGTCGTGTTCTATCCCATTGTATGGTACTGTAGCGTCTCGCCCTTACAAGAGATTTACTTCCCCTGGTTTTAGAAAGGTTGCAGCTTCCGTCCTATACTACGAATCGGCACAACAACAAAAAACACAAACAAAAATAAAACAAAAAGATCCAAAAGACATAGAGCATTGTAGGACTTCTTCAGGAGTCTCCAGGCCTTTCATTAACGTAGCAATCATTTGTAGAATTCCAATAGTACTGCAGTCTGCTGTATTGTATCCTATCATACCGTTTTCTTTCTTTATTTATTATTCATTTATTTCATTTCTAGGATAATGGAATAAGCGTTCATACGCTTTTTTTCATCCAGCCCCCCGTGTGTATGGAGTTTTGTCAATGTTGTCATCCGTTCCCACCGGCATACAATGGCCTACTCTTCCGAAAAGCGGAACGGGTTTTAACGTGTGCGCAAGATGGTCTGCGTGCGTTTGCACACGTGACCTTGGTTTATAGTCTCATCTGAAAGACTTTTGGCGGGGAGTGGAGTCGGCACTGATGTTAACCCTAGAGGAAAAATCCTCTTGAACGAGATTCGAACCCGGGTCAGCAGATCACGATTACATCACTCTAACCACCAGGCTACCCCCTCCCACCCCCTCTCCTTGTACTGTTGTGAACTGTAGCTTACAGGTTTTTACTACATTGTAATGTGTTGTAATGCACAATACAACACTGTGCTATAATTACTGCACTGCACAATACTATACCACTCCCAGCATAAGTCCTTCGAAGTCTCTTTCTCTTGAACGAATTGCCGCAGAACGTCTTGCGTCAAGTTAAATCCCCAATCCACCGCATGTAGAAGAGTAGACCATGGGATGGAGGAAGCAAATGTACCTAGCATGCATCGGGTACCTGCTACTTGGAAGTGGAATGGGATCTACCCGGTTTAATTCACCCAAGACATACTACCTGCATGCAAAATTCAATGCAGTACCACGCATGGAATTAAGTTGGGAAGGGGGGAAGGAGGGTTTCAGTAAGTCATGTAAACTACAGGTCGAGTACAATTAATCTTTGTAATCAGTTTCTGCTACATGCTTTTTTGAAAAAGAAATGTGAGAGAACAGTTTGTATAAGTCTTTTGATACCAGTTAGTCTCCCTATATTTAAAAAAAAAATGAAAGAAAGCAGTATAACAGCAGTCTCTTGATATAGGTTCTCTATAATAATTAACAAAAACAACAAACAAAAAAACATTGTACACATCTCTTGATATCACTTAGGCTCCCTATATTAAAAAAAAAAACAAGGAAAAACAGTATGTGCAAGTCTCTTGATATTTAAGCTTCCTATATTGAAAGAAAAAAGAAAAAATCGGTATTACAAGTCTCTTAATACCATTTAGCTTCTCTATAATATTGGCAAAAACGAAATTAAAAAGAACAATATTGTACAAGTCTCTTGATACGTAGGCCATTGTGTGCCGATAGGAACAGATGACAGAATTCACTAATCTGGATACACACGGGCACTGGATGTAAAAAAGCACATAAGTGCTTATTCCATTATCCTCGATATAAAAGAATGAAATTAAATGAAATTTTTAAAATACCATTTAGACTACCTACGTTAAAAATATGGAAAAAAAAACCCAGCATGAAGAACAATCTCTTGATACAATTTAGACTCCCTATATTTATAATTTTCATTTAAAAAAACACGAGAAAAACAGTATGTACAAATCTATTGGCACCATTCAGGCTCCCTATATTTAAACAAAAAAGTTTTTAAAAATAACAGTATGTACAAGTCTCTTAATACCATTTAGGTTCCCTATATTGTAAAACACACACACACACACACTTGTTTGATTTGTATAGTTTACCATAGAATAGGTTTTTATTCTATGTCTGCATATACATTATCTTTTTTTTTCTCACTTTTTTTTCTTCAGATAGATGGCTTGATGAAAAAAAGCAAATGCACTGCTTATTCAATGTACCATCTGAAAATAAAAGTTTGACTTTGACTTTGACTTTCACACACACACACCGAAAAAGTCAGTATGTTCAAGTCTCTTGATATACCATTCAGGTTCACTACATTAATTTTAAATGAAAACTGGGGAGGAAAAACAAGCAGTATGCATTGTCTCTTGGTATAAATTAAGGGCAGTTGTTTGTTTTAAAAGACTTATCACACATTTTGCCTCCTCCTCCTCACCAGCTTTCCTTCACTATTGCACGATCAAAGCATATTATTCTCAATTGCTTTGGTGTGATCAACTTCTGAACTGCAATAAAATAAAAGATGACGTGGATTGTTAAAGGTAAACATCAGTTGTTTTTTTCACCTTAAGAGATGATATGCAATTTTAGTGGTGAATAATTCATTCTGAGGGGAGTGTGTGTGTGTGTGTGAGTGTGTGTGTGTGTGTGTGTGAGTGTGTGTGAGTGTGGTGTGTGTGTGTGAGTGTTGTGTGTGGAGTGTGTGTGTGTGTGTGTGTGGTGTGTGAGTGTGTGTGTGTGCGTGTGTGTGTGTGTGTGTGTGTGGAGTGTGTGTGTGTGTGGTGAGTGTGTGTGTGTGAGTGTGTGTGAGTGTGTGTGTGTGTGTGTGTGTGTGTGTGCGTGTGCTGGTGTGTGTGTGTGCGTGTGCTGTGTGTCGTGTGTGTGTGCGTGTGTGTGTGTGTGTGTGTGTGTGTGTGTGTGTGTGGTGTGTGTGAGTGTGTGTGTGTGTGTGTGTGTGTGCGTGAGTGTGCTGTGTGTGTGCGTGAGTGTGTGTGTGTGCGTGTGTGTGTGTGGTGTGTGGTGTGTGCGTGTGTGAGTGTGTGAGTGTGTGTGGTGTGTGTGTGTGTGCGTGTGTGAGTGTGTGTGCGTGTGTGAGTGTGTGTGTGTGTGTGTGTGTGTGTGTGTGTGTGTGTTGTGTGTGTGTGTGTGTGTGTGTGTGTGTGTGTGTGTGTGTGTGTGTGTGTGTGTGTTGTGTGTGTGTGTTTATTTTTTTTTTTTATTATTTATTTCGAGGATATGGATAGATAGTCATGTGCTCTTTTACATTCAGTCCCGTGTGTATGCAGTTTTGTAAATTTTGTCATCCTTGTGTGTATGTGTCTGTAGTTTGGTGTGTGTGTACGTGCGTGTGCGCGTGCGTGTGCGCGTGCGTGTGTGTGTGTGGTTTGTGTGTGTGTGTGTGTGGGGGGGGGGGGTGCGTGGAAGCATGTGTGTGTGCGTGTATGTGGTTTGTGTGTGTATGTGTGTGTGTGTTTTGCGTGTTTGCGTGTTTGCGTGTTTGCGTGTGTGTGTGTGTGTGTGTGTGTGTGGTGTGTGTGTGTGTGTGTGTGTGTGTGTGTGTGTGTGTGTGTGTGTGTGTGTGTGTAGGGGTGGGGGAGCTTGAAGAAAGGGGGTCGGGGGGTGGGGATAGCCTGGAGGTGAGAATGTGAAACTAGTAATCTGTAGACACAGAGAGGCATGGATTCAAGTCTCCCCTAAGCTGTTTGTTTAAGGATTCCACTCCCCTCCCCCGCCCCTCCCCCCCGCCCCCCACCCCCCCCCCCCCCCCCCCCCCCCCCTCCTGGACTTAACATCGTTTCCCATTCCATTTCTCTGAAAGTCCGTCAGACGAAAGTATAAACCAAGCTCCTGTGTAAAATAAAATACACGTGTCATAATCATTGGACATGTGCCTGTTAAAAAGAAATCCATTTTCGTAGAGAGAGAGAGAGAGAGAGAGAGAGAGAGAGAGAGAGAGAGAGAGAGAGAGAGAGAGAGAGAGAGAGAGAGAGAGATAGAAGAGAGAGAGAGAGAGAGAGAGAGAGAGAGAGAGAGAGAGAGAGAGAGAGAGAGAGAGAGGAGAGAGAGTAGGCCCACTGTTATGACCGGTGGCGTGAATGAAACGGACATACCCAGCATGCACAAAAATCTTTGATCTGAAGTAGGGATGGGCTCCATCGGGTCCAGCAGGCTCACGATTCTCCCTGACTGAAAGGGACTGACCGTGAGTGGACTGCCCCGGAGATGCCTCTAGAAGTGAAGGACAAGATATTCGGCAACTTGTAGACTGAATGCGAAATAGGTTTTTTGCCTTGCAACGGTGCCCTAGTGCATGTCTGCTGTAGTGAGGTGGGTGTGTGTGTGTGTGTGTGTGTGTGTGTGTGTTGTGTGTGTGTGTGTGTGTGTGTGTGTGTGTGTGTGTGTGTGTGTGTGTGTGTGTTTGTGTGTGTGTGTGTGTGTGTCTGTGTGTGTGTGTCTGTCTGTGTGTGTGTGTCTGTCTGTGTGTGTGTGTGTTCAATTTTACGTCTGTTCACTTAAAGTGATATTAGACGAGTGTGTGTGTGTGTGTGTGTGTGTGTGTGTGTGTGTGTGTGTGTGTGTGTGTGTGTGTGTGTGTGTGTGTGTGTGTGTGTGTGGGTGGGTGTGGGTGTGTGGGTGTGTGTGTGGGTGCGTGCGTGCGTGCGTGCGTGCGTGCGTGCGTGGGTGTAGTGTGTGTGTGTGTGTGTGTTCTGAAATCAGGACATGAATTCCCCCTATCTTTCAACTCCTGTTGGTTGTAGTTGACTTTCACTTTTTGATTAATGATGTTACTTTTCTTTTTTGGTTTTGTTTTGCATTTACATTAGTTAGTAGTTACGTTCTTATATCGATATGTTTGCTGTTACTGGCATTACTAGGGTTGTTATGTTCCACAATTCACCAGTATTGCTTTTTTAAATTTTAAACTACTTAATGTTACCATATGTCAAGCTGAAACACACACACACACACACACACGTGCGCTCGCACGTTCGCACGCACACTCACACACACACACACACACACACGCGCGCGCGCACACACGCTCACACGCACTAAGAGCCCCCTCCCCTCCCCTTCCCATCGTCTAATATCACTTTGAGTGAACAGACGTAAAATCGAAGCACCAACAACAGAGAAGTGAGGGAAGAAGTGAACCAAACAGTGTGGAGAGATGGAGGGCACGAGGGATGACACACATCACTTTCAATAGTGGGTTGTCGAAGCTCTTGCTTTAGAGGGTTTCACGTTTTCAAGACTCAAGACTGAAGAAGCGTTTAATATCTGCAAATTGAGAAATAATTATAATCAGTGGCATATTAAGATTGCGCATCCTGCATTAAGCAATACTAGGTTCAAGAGTAGCGCGCGTTTTAAAGTTGACGCACGCACGCACACGCGAACCCTTCCTCCCCCCCCCCCTCCAACACACACACACCCATTCCCCACTCCGCCCCCGCCCCCTCACACACACACACACACACACACACACATACACACAATACACACACACACATACACACACATACACACACACACATACACACACATACACACATACACACACGCACACACACACACACACACACCTCACACGCTTCCACTCACATCCATTACAGCCCCATCTCCACCTCAAACCTCCTCCTTCCTTCTACCTTTAATACCACCCCCTCCTCTCACCACCCCCTCCTCTCACCCTCCCCCCTCCCTTCCCCCTGCCCGGCCTTTTCCACCTACTTTTGACCTTTGTCCACCTACCTTTACACATAATGTATAAGGGGACGGGGATAGCTCAGTGGTCAGAGCACTCGCTTTCCCCCCAGCTAAGGTTAAGCAGCATGGAGCGTGGGTACCACTTGGATGGGTGACCGTTTGCGCGCCTTGGCTTCAGTACAGTTCCCCAGTTCACCCAGCTGTAAATGGGTACCTGCCCTCTTTAGGGTCAGGGAAGGTAAAGCAGCGAGGGAGAGGAGATGGGCGCCACCCTCAATATGCTGGCCCTAGAGAAGAGAGGTCTCTGACGCCTCGCTCCCCTACGACCTTATAGGTTATGGGACACCTTTACCTTTACCTTTTATCGGGTGACGCTGAATACTTTGCCTGTCCAGACTGTTCTCTATCGATCTCTATATTAGTTTTTGTTTGGATGTATAGAATAAGTATTGCTTTCTGTTCAACTCCATCGTCTGCTTGTTTGGATCTTCGCCTCGTCTTTGTTTGTTTGTTTCTTTCTTCTTTCCTTTTGCATCTTTGTCTCTCTCTTTTTTTTTGTTTCGTTGTCTGTTTTTTCCTTTGCATGTTTTTTTTTTTTTTTCTTTTGTGTTTTGCTTCATATTTGTTCCTTTTTTTATTTGTGGTTCCTTTATAATTTATTTTCTCTTTTTAAAAAAAAATTTCTTTCTTTTTTTTGTCTTTCTTTCTTTTCTTGTCTTTCTTTCTGTTCCTTTTTTTTTTTTTTCTTTGTTCGTTCTTTCTTTTTCTGTCTTTTCTTTTTTCCTTTCTTTCTTTCTGTTTTATTTCTTTCGTTCTGTTCTTTCTGTTTCTTTTTTCTTTTCTTTCTTTCGTTATTTTTTTCGTTTATTACTTTCTTTCTGTTCTTTTCTTTTGTTTTCTTTTCTTTTCTTTCTTTCTTTCTTTTCTTTTCATTTCATTCATCCATTCATTTCATTCTTTCATTTATTCATTCATTCATTCATTCAGTTATTCATTCATCCATTCTTGTTGTATTCATTCTTTTCTCTTTTCTCTTTTCTTTTTCGTTTCTGCTCCTTCTTTCTTTCTTTCTTTCTTTCTTTTCAACGCAAAG
>CM054157.1:21614483-21621983 GCA_028751875.1 Rapana venosa
TGTGTGTGTGTGTGTGTGTGTGTGTGTGTGTGTGTGTGTGTGTGTGTGTGTGTGTGTGTGTTGTGTGTGTGTTGTGTGTAGTGTGTGTTGGGTGTTGTGGTGGTAGTGGTGGTGTGTGTGTGTGTGTGTGTGTGTGTGTGTGTGTGTGTGTGTGTGTGTGTGTGTGGTGGTGCGTGGTGCGTGCGTGGTGTGTGTGTGCGTGCGTGCGTGCGTGCGTGCGTGCGTGTGAGTGTGTGTGTGTATTGTCGTGTCGTGTCGTGTCGTGCCGTGTCGTGTTGCGTTGTGTTCTCTTGTCTTGTCTTGTGTTGTCTTGTGTTATGTTGTATGTGTGCGTGCGTGCGTGCGTGCGTGTGCTCGCGCGCGCGCGCGCACGCAGGCTCGTGTGTGCTCACATGTATGCTCGAATGCACGTTTTATCATCACCACCTTCAGAGGAGAACAGGGATGGAAGAGGAGGGAGGGAGGTGGTGATGGTGCTAGTGAATGAACTACCTTCCCTGTGTTGCCATTCTCAGCGCTATGAATCCACATTTTCTCCTCCCCCCTCCCCCTCTTCCCAACTCCGCCACAATGCTTTTTGCTTTTTTCATTTTGTTTGAAATAGAAATGATAAATATGCAAATACATATGCAAACATGCTTCATGTATATTGGAGAATTGTGTATGCGTGTGTGATGGGTGTGGGGGGAGGGGGTTGGGGGCGTGTGTGTGTGTGTGTGTGTGTGTGTGTGTGTGTGTGTGTGTGTGTGTGTGTGTGTGTGTGTGTGTGTGTGTGTGTGTGTGTGTGTGTGTGTGTGTGTGTGTGTGTGTGTAGTATGGTGAGGTGTGCTATGGTGTGGTGGTGTGTGTGCTTGTGTGCACTCACGAACGCGTGCGCACATGCACACACATAACCATTACATCCACGATCATGTTATACTTTAATAAAAATCGATGTACACTTCATTTCTTTAGCGTCTGTCAATTTCACCTTTTCTTCAGGAAAGAAAGAACGAAAATACCTTTAAAAAACACAGTAAAGAAAAACTCGCATCGCCAAATTGAACGATACCAAAGAAAGAATAACCAACCATCCCAATTTATTAATCGGCCACTGTATTCTGATTCTTTTTTTTAATCAAGTGTATCATTTCCAGTTTGCCAGAAAATGGCATTTCATTTCACAAGCCACTACCGACACCAATAATACTGATATTTTATGATCAGTTCCTACCCATGGCAATCTCTTCAACTTTCCTGCTCATTCACATAATAATCAGCAGTATAAACAATGGCCAAGCAAAGGATGTTTTGTCAAATCCTAATTTTAAAAAAATACATCAATTAATTATAGCAATCATACTCAAGTGAACTGTCATTTTTAAAACAAAATGAAACATTCACCTAAGCACCAATACCCAAACTAACCAATGGAAACAAAATTCTATTATTGACTGAAAAACCGCGAGTACTTTTCAAGGAGACTGATAAAATTATCGGTCTAATCTAATTCGAGAGGAGGAACTGACATATTCAGAGCTATGTATGTCTGCCGAGGCCTCGCATGCATCGATGCAAAGTCTGGCATCTCAACTGCCCCGTGGGAGCACCCAAAATCAGGAAAGAGAGCCTATAGAAAGCTGTGCTCTTTTTCTGTGTAAAATCCGATTCCGTCAACAGAACAAGAATCATGTCCATGCTACCACGGTTATCCAAGCCCAAAGAATCATGTCCAGACTACCAAACTCAAGACATTATATCTGACTCGTTACTTTGATAGTTGGTGAACATCATCAAAATCAGCATGATAACATGTTAACCCTCATTACTTTTTGCTGTTATTTTCTTTGATTCAATTTGAAACTACATCCTTTGCTTCGCTATTTATTTCTACTGTTGACTACATATCAACAATACTGCAAAACCAGATGATGCAGTACCAGTACCAATCAGAATTCTGTGTTCACAATGACTGTGGAATTCTTCTCTTTTTTTACATTTGCATTCAACAAAACCATCTTACCAACATGCCACTCATGCTTAACTTTCTGCATTTCCTCAAAAACTTATACACAGACACACCTCAACAGAATTCGAACAAAACAAAACAAGTATTGGGGATAATGTGGAATACACGGTCAGTTTATTTGGTATGTGTTATTGTAGAGTTATGTCTTTCTTTCTCAAGCTACGGCTGACGGAATACAATCGAATACACCAACTTTAAGAGCATGATAGATGATTATTTTTTTCAAACTACGTCTAGCGATAAACAGGAGAAGGAAAAAAAAACACTATCATCTCCACCACAGCAATAAGCTATAATAATAATAATAATAATAATAATAATAATAATAATAATAATAATAATAATAATAATAATAATAATAATAATAATAATAATAATAATAATAATAATAATGATAATGGTAATAATAATAATAATAATGATGATGATGATGATGATGATGATGATGATGATGATGATATCTGTTGCTGATGATGATTATGATAACTATGATGACGTAAGATACACCGCTCTCATGAATGTATGGTCACTGAAATGAAACACGTTTTTGCTCAACTCCCAAAAGATAGTATATGTAACAAATACTCATAACATGCATACAAATAACACGTTTCTATGTGATATGATTGGTATATATGGATATGGTGGTATATGGATATGGTTCTATATACATCGACTATATGAACATACACTGGCAATGACGGGGGCAATGACAATAATTTCGAATTCTCTTGTTTGTTTGGGTTGGATTTTTTTAAACTCATTTTCTCTCCTTGCTCTGGTCTTCTTCAAATTATCAACATACGGCTCAAGCACTGACGAACAATATTTTCAAAACATTTGCATAGAATTCCTCACCAGAATGTCTCAAATGGCCTCAAATGCATTTCAGTAATTAGCACTGAATTGTATTCCATAATACTGGTATTTATTTTTGTCTAAGCAAGATCAGTTTGGACCATGAGCAAAGGCGTTTTTGTTTTATACCCATTTAAAACATCTGCTTTTTTATCTGTTCATGTTACTCGAAGTGGTTTCTATGTTTCCAAACTGGTTTTTCTTTGAAATATTCGTTCATTACTTCACTAATGAAATAACCATACTCGTGCTGCGTTTCGAAGGCAACCGATAAAAACGAAATGTTTTATAACTCAGAAGAGGTGCAAATCAGCATTAGCCTCCCTAACACACACACATACGCACACACACACACACACACACACACACACACACACGCACACACACACACACACACACACACACACACACATGTCAACGTGACACACAATTTCAAAGAATTTCTTTCCCTTTTATCAGGCAATGTGTTAGTGTCCTCATGACCATACTGTACTCAATTGAGTACAGTATGGTTATGGTTATATATTATATACACTCGTGCTTGTGTGCACACATTCTCCTACAAACGCTCATTCGAAAAGGGAAACTAATACAGACATGCACACACACACACGCAAACAGTTTGATCATTGACAGAGTCATGTTGATAACCATACTGGTGGGCTTCTTCTTCTTCTTCTTCGTGGAACGCTCAGACATCAACTATTTTTGTCTGTCATATGAGCAA
Organism: Rapana venosa; assembly: GCA_028751875.1. Taxonomy (NCBI): domain Eukaryota; kingdom Metazoa; phylum Mollusca; class Gastropoda; order Neogastropoda; family Muricidae; genus Rapana; species Rapana venosa. Next base: position 21,618,077 of record CM054157.1, read on the forward strand.
AATTGCGTGGCGCTGCCGTTAAGCGCCTGACAAGTGCGGCCCAGCACATCCGACTTTGGCGTGACTGGTAGATGACGCGTTTTAAAGGTACATAAATTGATTACTTTTAAAACAACACTTGCTTTCTCTCCATGCTCTTTTGCATGAGTACAGACATTCAATTTTCAATGCTAACTTTTTCTTCGTGGATAGTCCTGTACAATTGTTCACACTCTAGAAGGGATTTCAACACAATTGTAGTTGAATCAAACAATGGAGAGAGAAAAAAAAATCCCAAACAAACAAAAGGCATATCATTCAAAGTTGTTATGAAAAAACCTCCAAAACTCATATTATCTGCTTTGGCTGAAGATATCTTGGGGACAAAGATACCAGTTCAAAAAGTCATCTCATACAAATGACTGAAGCTATAACCCAGTGCTAAGGTGTAGCATTCTTTTCCCCCCAAGGAAAGGTAAGCAATATATCTAATCAATTCAGAATAAAAGGAAACCCCACACTGAAAAATAACAAAATTTTGGAACACTGTGCAATAACAATCATCATAATCACTGAAAAAATAACAAAATTTTGGATCACTATGCAATACTAATCATCATAATCACGGAAAAAAGTCAACAAAATTTGGGACACTTTACAATACCAATCATCATAATCACTGAAAAATAACAAAATTTTGGATCACTATGCAATACATAATAATAATGCATCATAATCACTGAAAAAATAACACAATTTTGGAACACTTTGCAATACCAATCATCATAATTAGAATGTTCTTTTTTTTCTTTCTATATTCTGACCAAACAAAAAGGCTAAAACAGGGAATGCAACTAGGAAACCAACAATTCAGCTTGCAAAACATTAATTTTTAAAGATGCTCAAGACTCTCAATAATCATGTTTTCGTTTTTGGTTAGTTCGCTAGCTGGTTATCCACATAATATTACCCAGCCTTTTCTTTGTTTTTCTGTATTTTCGTTCACCACAGCACCGTTTCCTCTACCAATGGTTAGTGAAGATTTCTCAGAACACAGTCCAACTACAAAGTATCAAATAAGTAAGACGTTCAGGTGGCAAACATAAACATTTGACTGTCCTTTTCTGCACTATTCTATAATATTACAGTAACACCCCCCACCCCCCCCCCCACCCCACCCCCCCCCCCCCCACCCCCCACCCCCACCATCCCACAAGCATTTTCAACTGTGTACACTTTGATATAAGGCAGAAACTTATCAAGATAAATTAACACAAATTACTGCTTTAAAGCTAGTTTGCAAAACAAACTTCAATCTTATATAATCATTTATACATCTGTTTCTATATACAGACAAAACACTACAAAATACATAATACACTGATCGAAACTTGAAACACAACATTGTCATCTAATAAGGATGTCTCACAAAAGCCTTTTACTCTCCAGTATTTCTCTACTGCATCCTAATCATTAGCTAGAAAATCCTCTAGTCATCATTTGACTTCAGTAATACGAAAGGTTCTTTATCACTACACCTTAACCTGGAAAAAATCTACAAGTCATAATTATTGATGATTGTTATTGACATGAAATGCTGCCAGCACATCTGGATTGCTTTAAGAAATGTCTGGCCATAGTTGTTCTTCTTTCATGCAGGAAATCTTGATTCCTCTTCGTTGCTGGTTCCACTTCGAACCACGGAAGCCTTGAAAAATAATGCCACTGTCTCTTGTGACATGGCAGGAGCCTGTTGATACATTCAACTGTCTTTCTTTCTTTACTTATTTCGATGATAATGGAATAAGCACTCAAGTTTTCCCCCGTGTGCATGAAGTGCTGTAAATTTTGTCATCCTGTTCCCACCGGCATACAAAGGCCTACTCTTTCGATAGGCGAAACAAGGTTTTAACGTGTGCACAAGATGGTCTGCCTACGTTCACACACGGGGGCCCCGGTTTGAAGTCTCAACCTAAGGATTTTCTGGACAGGTCATGGTTTTTCTGCATTTCTGGTAGATGGAACGAGTCAGATTTCCATTGATTTCAAACATTACACCATCATAAATTATAGACTTGTTTCAACAGAACACTCCCCCAGTTCACAGTGGTAACGTGATGGTTGGTATGAGTGAAAGAAATTCGCTTTCATACACAGTGCACTCTAGCCACACTTCCTTCCTTCCTTCCTTCCCCTACTATCTCCACTACTGAAGACAGCCACGCTCCATCAACAGGCCCTCTCCTCCCCTGAGCGGTGTGTACAGTCTGGCTACACATCTAGCAGCTACGCCCAGCCCTGTGTCTGGCCTCTCTAGCCATAGTGGTTCTCCTCTATACTGCTGCTGTAGCTCAGCACAGGCCCGAAACCGTCAGGGGAGGAAACCACAGTGGTGCCGCTGACACCGGAACGACCAGAGGCCTCCTGCCGGGCACGTTCCCGACGCCGCCGGGCACGTCTGGCGCTGGGGGAGGTGCAGGGGTCGGGCACGGTGCCCGTGCTGACGGAGCTCTCCTCGGTGGCGGTGTCCTGGCTCCTCGACTGCTGGATGCGGGCGCGCGGCGTGCTGACGCCCTTCTCCTCCGTGTTGACCCTGTCCGTGCCCGTGCCCACCGTGCTCTTGTGGCTGCCCACCCTCCCGTGCCGGCTGTCCCCTCCCCCTCCCTCCTCCACAGGCTCTTCCCGGGGGTGGGGCAGGGTCTGGATGTAGCGGGACACCAGCCGGCAGCGGGCCTCGCCCTTGATGTCCGTCTGGGCCTCTGCCGTGCGGATGTGGATGCCGTTGTTGGTGAGAGCCCCAGAGCCCGCCGGCAGAGACGTCTGGGAGCGCAGGGCGTTGGGCGGAGGTCCTTTGTCCTTGTCGTACAGCTCGCCCAGGTCCAAGCTGCCGGGCATGAAGGCCACGTGCTTGTGCACGGACTGGGGCAGGTCCTTCAAGGTGACCTTGGCCAGGCTGCCCAGCTTGTCCTGCACCTGCTTCTTCAGCAGCAGCAGCTCGATGTCCTTGCCCTTCAGCACCAGCTCCGTCAGGTTGCACGTGCTCTTCAGCGAGTCCAGGTTGGTCTGCATCTCGTCCTTGCGCTGCACGAAGTCCATCACCTCCCTGCCGTACATGCCGTGCAGCTCCTCCACCAGCTGCTTCTCCCGGCTGCGGATGTCGGCGATGAACTGGATGGCCACCTCGTGGATGCGCTGCTCGGCGTTCTTGACGAAGGTGTCACACTTGCTCAGCAGGTCCAGATGCCGGTCGTAGACGTCCATCTTGGTCTTGCAGGCGGCCAGCAGGTTCTGGATGGCCTCCTTGTACTTGGGCACGGCCTGGGAGAACTGGGTGATCTCGTGGTCCTTGTGCTCGTTGAAGGTGCACAGCACGCAGATGCAGGTCTCGCAGGGCTCGCAGAAGAAGCGCACCACCTCCTCCTGGTGCTCCTTGCACTCGATGTCCTTCTCGATGTCGCAGTCGAAGATGCTGTGGTCCTTGGTGACTTTGGTGTCCCGGTGCAGGTCCACGCAGCTTTTGCACAGGAGCTTGTTGCAGTCCAGGCACTTGGAGGACGCCTCGCGGTGCTTGCGGTTCACCAGCTTGCAGATGTCGCAGAAGGGGAACTTGGACGGCTTCTGGCGGGCCACCACCTCCCCGAGAGACGACACCAGGAAGTTGTCGGGCAGCTTCTTCACGCCCCCTAGCGGCAGCTGCGTGCGCTTCCGGCAGAGCGGGCAGGTGAACTCTCTGTAGTCGGAGTACTTCTTGTAGCTGTACTCGGACAGGACGTGGTTCTCGATGCAGCTTTCGCAGAAGGTGTGCAGACAGTCCAGGCTCTTTGGCGACTTGAAGGCCTCCAGGCAGATCTTGCAGGTGAGGAACTCCTCGTGGATCTCCTGGGCCAGCTTGTTGCCGGCCACCGTGGTGGACATGTTGCTGTGGATG
>CM054157.1:21624483-21626983 GCA_028751875.1 Rapana venosa
AGAGAGAGAGAAGAGAGAGGAGAGAGAGAGAGAGAGAGAAACAAAGAGTGGGGGGGGGGAACAGAGAGAGGGGGGGGTGAAAAATAGACAGACAGAGAAACATAGACAGAGAGAGAGACAGAGACAGAGAGACAGAGAAACTCTGAACTCTGAAATAATTTAATTGTACATCAGCCTTAGGCACAATACATCAAGAGGGGGAGGGAGGGAGGGAGGGAGAGACAGAAAGAGAGTGAGAGAGAGAGAGAGAAACACAGAAAGAGAGAGAGAGAGAGAGAGAGAGAGAGAGAGAGAGAGAGAGAGAGAGAGAGAGAGAGAGAGAGAGAGAGAGAGAGAGAGAGAGAGAGAGAGAGAGAACGCATTGCCATCACTTCCCCAAAGAATTCACAAGTAGGCCCTATATTTAACCATTCTATAACACTATCTCACCTTGCAGATAACTGGCTTGCAAAACGTCCTTACTGAAGCGGAGACAATTCTCTCTTCTTCTTCTTTTCTTTAAAAAAAAAAAGAGGCAGACGACACTTGTAAAGTCTGAAAATTCTCATCCAGGAGAGAGAAGAATGATACTTGATTCCTTCATGTTGTCGAAACTCGCTTCATGAAGGAAGCGGATGGTATCGTAGGCTAGGCTAGATGCTAATCGTCTGTCAGTGAAAACAAAATCAGGCAGGCTTACAAGGCGAGGGATTCACATCATCCACTAGGCTAGTGCTAGCTTGGCCATTTTGGCAGCAGACGAGAGAGACTGATAAGAAGAGCGGACGTAAGGGAGGCCTTGTTCTGGCGCATGCGTGATGAGCGTATCTGCACGCGCGGTACGTTGATTGTGTTTCCGACCTTTGACCTTGGTACGGTTGCTAACCCAGGTATGAAGGACGGATAGTAAGTAGTAGGCTGGCGTGGAAGAAACACATGCGGGTACGTGTTCACTGCAGCAGCCTCCTGGTTGGAGGGATGATCTTATGCCGTGTGGCATAGCTGGCGGGGTACAGGTGTATGGAATGAATGGTTCGGTTCTTAGAAGCGTCCCACAGAGAGTTCAGGTGGGAAAAGGGGAAAAGATGTTGATGAAACCTGACAATTTCCTCCCACCTCCCTTCCCCCCCTCCCCCTCCATCCCCCTCCCCCACACTCTTGTGATAAGAATGGTGTGCATACTGCCAAACTTTGTTTGTTTGTTTGAATTTGTTTCTTCAAACACCCAGACCCTGCAAATATCATTTGGACAAGTTGCATGACACTTAACCTATGAAACTGTGACATATGGCCATTTTGAAGCACTTCTAAAACAGTAAAATGGAAGAATTAAATGAGTCTCTACCAGAAGAGATTTGGAATGACACAAAAACTAGCCCAAAGTAACAAAGTAAGTGAGACATAACATCAAAACCTTTCTTAAGAGAAAAAGTTGTCCTGTAAGAGAAAAAGAAAAAAGGAAAACCAGAAAAGAAAACAAAAAAGATGATTACAGAAAACTTGAGAGAGAGAGGGCGAACAGAAGAGGCAAACAGTCCATAGTAAGAAAATGAATGCTTTCAAATAACAATTGCAAATGTTCAGAAAAGACGTCAGAGCTTTTCCGGCTTTAAAAAAAAAGTTGGGGGGGGGGGGGGGGGGTTTCAAAAGCTGCTTGTCAATTCAAAACCAAAGTCTAAATGACAAAGATGGAAAAACTCTCACTGAAATGAATCAAATATTAGATAGGTGGCATGAATATGAAGGCAAAAACCCTGTTTAAAGCCAGCAGCAGCAGCACTAGTGAATTGATCTGCAATATATATATATATATATATATATATATATATATATATATATATATATATATATATATATATATATATATATATATATATATATATATATATATATATGTGTGTGTGTGTGTGTGTGTGTGTGTGTGTGTGTGTGTGTGGTGTGTGTGTGTGTGTGTGTGTGTGTGTGTGTGTGTGTGTGTTGTGTGTGTGTGTGTGTGTGTGTGTGTGTGTGTGTGTGTGTGTGTGTGTGTGTGTGTGTGTGGTGTGTGTGCAAAAGAACTTGGGAGACCTGCCAATGGCGCAGCGAGTGGACCCAACAAGAATTCGCCATGCTCCACAAGAGCGGGACCCGGGGATGCTGGAAACTGACCATTACAGAACAATCGTCTTGGTAAGTCACACAAGCAAAGGTCTACTGACCATCACCCCCACAGAATGAACAATGAAGTAGAAGGAGATATCTCTGGTTGACAGACAGGAAAGATGAACAACAGGACGTATACTTTTTATGCTTCAAATACTGTTAGAAACAATTAGAAACACTGAAGATGAGGCACTCATAACTTTCATGGACTAAAGAAAGGCTTTTGACAGTATCAAACATCACTATCTGTGTTATCCCAATGTCAGAAATTGCCTTTCCACAGCATCTGGTCTCACTCAAGGCAAATTTATATTCAGATCAGAAGGCATCTACTCGATGGAATGGCAAGCACCGTAAGTTGATATAAAAAAAAAGGAGT
>CM054157.1:21631983-21636983 GCA_028751875.1 Rapana venosa
TATATGCAGATATAGAATAAAAAACCTAATCTATAGTAAACTATACAAATCAAACAAGAAAAGACAATAACATATGCATATATGGAATTAAAAACAAAACAAAAAACAGAAAAATATTAAACCATACAATTCAAATAATTCAAAAATCTTGAAATAATATCCGTCATAATACAAACAAACAAGCAACTAAGAAAAACCAAACCAAAACGAACAAAGAAGACAAAATAAAAAATTTTAAAACCCACACCAACTGCTCTTCCCTCCCCCCCCCCCCCCCTCACACACATACACACACAAACCTTCAACCATACAAACAACTGAATAAAACAACAACAAAAAAGAAGAATCAACAAGAACAACCACAACAAGGAAATAAACAATCAAACAAACACAAACATACGTACACAACAACAACAGCGACAATAACTAACATAGGACAAGAATAACAGCCAAGACAAAATTTTAATGAAGAACAATATAGAACTAACAAAAGACGAGAAAAAGAGTCCAAATGTGTGTGAGTATGGGTGTGTGTGTGTGTGTGTGTGTGTGTGTGTGTGTGTGTGTGTGTGTGTGTGTGTGTGTGTGTGTGTGTGTGTGTGTGTGTGTGTGTGTGTGTGTGTGTGTGTTACACTTTATATGTGTTCATAGGGAAAGTTGAAAAAATAGTAAAAAGCATTAATTTATGGAACATCTGTATGACTTTCTCTCTGATTTTTTCTTTTATTCTTTTATTTCGAGGATAATGGAATAAGCACTTATGTGCTTTTTTCTTCTTCTTTTTTTACACCCAGACCCCGTGTGTATACAGTTTTGCAAATTGTGTCATCCGTTCGCACCGGCACACAATGACCTATTCTTCCGAAAAGCGGAACAGGTTTTAACGTGTGCGCAAGATGTTCTGCGTGCGTTCGGCTTATAGTCTCATCCGAATGACTTTTGTGGGAAATTGAGTCGGTGGTACTTATGTTAATTCAAGAGGAGTGTGTTTGTGTGTGTGTCTGTGTCTGTGTTTCTGTGTGTGAGTGAGAAAGAGTGAGAGAGAGACAGAAGGGGTGGGGGGAGTAGAGTCGGGGGAGAGAAGAGTAGAGATGGGGGGGGGGGGGGGGGGGGCAGTAGAGTATGTTACTTATGTTAATTCCAGGTGAGTATGTGTGTGTGTGCGTGTGTGTGTCTGTGTGTGTCTATGTTTCTGTGTGTGAGTGAGAGAGAGTGAGAGAGAGAGAGACAGAGGGGGTGGGGAGAGAAGAGTGGGGGGAGAGTAGAGTAGAGTAGAGAGGGAGGGGGAGTAGAGAGGGAGGGAGGGAAGGAGAGAGTGAGAGAGAGAGGGGGGGGGGGAGGGAGGGAGAGAGAGATAGTGAGAGAGAGAGACAGGGAGAGAGAGAGGGAGAGAGAGAGAGAGACAGAGTGTGAAAGAGAGGGGAGAGGGAGGGAGAGTGAGATAGAGAGAGAGAGTGAGAAAGAGAGAGTGAGATAGAGTGAGAGAGAGAGAGAGGCCTTAACATGTTACCGGAGCAAGGATGCAAGGAGTTTTCTCTTCGTCTCAAGGAGTGAGTGAGTAAGTGTGTGTGTGTGTGTGTGTGTGTGTGTGTGTGTGTGTGTGTGTGTGTGTGTGTGTGTGTGTATGTGTGTATGTGTGTGTGTGTGTGTGTGCGTGCGTGCGTGCGTCTCTCTCTCTCTCTCTCTCTCTCTCTCTCTCTCTCTCTCTCTCTTCTCTCTCTCTCTCTCTCTCTCTCTCTCTCTCTCTCTCTCTCTCTCTCTCTCTCTCTCCCTCCCTCCAACCGAGTATATCTATCTACGGACTGTGAGTAGACACAGCCTAAATTATATAGCTCCTGCATAGTCAGCCAGGTTAAATATAAAGACATGAAGTGATAGATATATACTGGAGGGAAGAGATCTTGGCCAAGGTGATAAAGATACGACACACATGGTGGTGGTGGTGGTGGTGGTGGTGATGGAGATGGTGGTGGTGGCGGTGGTGGTGGTGGTGATGGAGATGGTGGTGGTGGCGGTGGTGGTGGTGGTGGTATAAGGGGGGTGGGGTTGGTGGGTGTTTGGGGGGACATGAAGAACATTTGTGATGTGGTTAAGTGATCTTCTTGTCGCTAACTGCATCAAGTCGTTCAACTTGCACGCGCAAACCCGATCCAAAAAATAACTGCAAATTATGTTTAAGCCGCTGAAGTACATCATTTTATATCAGTACAAACGAAAATACAACCCAAACAAACGGCTAAAAAATAATTTTTAAAAAGTTATAACTTAAACAAAAATGAAAGTTTGTCTAACTAACAATTATCTTTTTTTTTTCTCCTCGAACTTTTGGGTTTTCTTGAATTAATATCTTTATACCTGCCGTTATTTCGTGTTGTGTTTTCATCTGCGCTGATAGAAAGCAACATGTTGTTAATCAGTTTTAAAATAATGTCCAGTTACTTTGGAGATAGTGGACGGACGGGATAGCTCAGTGGTCAGAGCACTCGCTTTTCCCCAGCCAAGGTTAAAGCAGCGTCGAGCGTGGTTACCAGTTGGATGGGTGACCGTTTGTGCGTCTTGGCTTCATCTCAGTCCCCCCAGTTCACACAGCTGTGAATGGCTACCTGCCCTCTTTAGGGTCAGGGAAGGTAAAGCAGCGAAGGAGAGGAGATGGGCGCCGCCCTCAATATGCTGGCCCTAGAGAAGTGAGGTCTCTGACGCCTCGCTCCCCTACGACCATATAGGTTATGGGACTCCTTTACCTTTATTTTAGTTTTGGGACCAGGCTCATACATGCAGTTGACCTTTTTCTTTTTTATCCAGTTAACGACTTAAAGCCACTTAGCGACATCGCCTTCCCTGGCTGCGGAGAGCGGAAACAAGGGAGATAAATCTGAGGACGTAAAATGGGAAGTACATCGCTGCACTTTTAAGTTGAGATAGGGAGCAATTATTTTTGGGTTTTTTATCATCTTGGTCTGTTTGATGGATTAGCTTACATTCTTATCTGTATCCGTCTGTGTAACTGTGTGTGTATGTGTGTGTGTATGTGTGTGTGTGTGTATGTGTGTGTGTGTGTGTGTGTGTGTGTGTGTGTGTGTGTGTGTGTGTGTGTGTGTGTGTGTGTGTGTGTGTGTGTGTGTGTGTGTGTGTATGTGTGTGTGTGTGTGAGTGTACCTGTGTGCCTACCTGTGTGTCTGTACGTCCGGCTGTCTGTACGTCTGTCTCTATCTCTAACTCTGTCTCTTGTTCTTTCTCATTCTATATGTCTCTGTCTGTCTCTATCTGATTCTCTGTCTTTCTACTTGTCTCTGTCCGTCTGTCGGTCTGTCTATCTGTCTGTCTATCTGTCTGCCTATCTGCATGCCTGCTGCCTGCCTGTCTGTCTGTCTGTCTTTCCTTCTTTCACTCTCACTTTCTCTGTCTTTCTCTGGCTCTCTCTCTCTCTCTCTCTCTCTCTCTCTCTCTCTCTCTCTCTCTCTCTCTCTCCTCTTCTCTCTCTCTCTCTCTCTCTCTCCCCCTCTGTCTTTCTTTCTGTCTTCCTGCCTGTATGTCTGTCTGTCTGTCTCTGTCTGTCTCTCTCTGTTTCTCTCTCTCTCTCTCTTCTCTCTCTCTCTCTCTCTCTCTCTCTCTCTCTCTCTCTCTCTCGCTCTCTCTCTCTCTCTCTTCTCTCTCTCTCTCTCTCTCTCACACTCTCCCTCTCTCTCTCTCTCTCTCTCTCTCCTCTCTCTCTCTCTCTCTCTCTCACTATCACTCTATCGCTCTCGTTTTCCGTAGCTCTAAATGAAACCCCATGAGGAAATAAATAAAATCTGTCAACAAGGCTTTCCTTTCAATGATTCACACTGCCCGTCTTTGTGTGTCTATCTGAATGAATCTTTGAGCGGATGAGAGAGACAGACAGACAGACACAGAGACAGGTAGACAGACAGACAGACAGACAGGCAGACAGGCAGACAGGCAGACAGACAGACAGACAGAGGCTAGCATTTTACAGAATAAAATATATCATTCACAAACATGCGCACACGCACGCGCGCAAACATGCACGCACACACGCGCGCACACACACACACACACACATACACACACTCTCCCCTACCCTCCTTCACCATTTAGGTAGGTGCATTCCGACTTCAGGGATGGTATCAGAACATGACATCTGTGTGCATACGTTTTTGAAATTTTATCCACCGTTCCTACCAATACACAATGGCCTACTCTTCCGAAAGGCAAAACAGGTTTTAACGTGTGTGTAAGATGTTCGGCGTGCATTCACACACGGTCTCACCCGGCTGACGGACTTTGACATTCAGTTTGATTTTCTCGTCAAACTGGGAAGAAAGGGCAAGGCTGAGAATCGAACCCAGAACCTCACGGTTTACTTGTTAGGCAAGTGAAGGTATAAACCGTCCTGCCACCTTCTTTCTTAGATCATGTTTAAGTAAAAATAGATATATATGGAGAGAGGGAGAGAGAGAGAGAGAGAGAGAGAGAGAGAGAGAGAGAGAGAGAGAGAGAGAGAGAGATGTATAGAGGGGGAAAGAGAGAGAGAGATAGATAGACAGACAGACAGACAGACAGACAGACAGACAGACAGACAGATAGATAGATAGATAGATAGATAGATAGATAGATAGATAGATAGATAGATAGATAGATAGATAGATAGATAGATAGATAGATAGATAGGCAGGCAGGCAGGCAGGCAGACAGACAGACAGACAGACAGACAGACAGACAGACAGATAGATAGATAGATAGATAGATAGATAGATAGATAGATAGATAGATAGATAGATAGATAGATAGATAGATAGATAGATAGATAGATAGATAGATAGATAGATAGACCTGGAGTAAGGAAGGCGGAGAAAGCTGAAATAAGGATGAACGGAAATGGGAGGAGGGGGGATGGTTTGAGGGGGAGGGGATGGGGTTGTTAGTAATGATGGGGGAAGGAGGAAGGAGGGGGGGGGGGGGGGGGGGGGGGGCAGGCACAGGCTGGGGTGGTGAGGACA
>CM054157.1:21676983-21679483 GCA_028751875.1 Rapana venosa
GAAAACAAGCGAACGACCACAACACCCCCAACTCCCACGCAGAAAACAGGAAAAAAAACCACCAACAACAACGACAACAACAATAACAACAAGCCATCACGAAACATACACTACACTTTTTAATGAATACAGGAAATCAGTTCACAGGTTCCAAAACAAGAATTTGTAGGGTTTTTTTTTTAAGGGGGTGGGTTCTTTTTGGTTGTTGTTTTCGGGGTGGGGGTTCTTTGTTGGGATTTTGTTGTTGTTGGGGTTTTTTTGGGGGGTGACAGAAAAAATCATTCATTTGATTCCAAATTGTTCCTCCCCCCCCCCCCCCCCCCCCCCCCCCCCCCCCCAAAAAAAAAAAAAACCCCAAAAAAACCACACAAAAAACGGAACAACCAGCTTATGTTACTGTTTCATAAAGTGAATTAATTTCCTTGATTCCAAAAGTAAAAAGTTAATTAAGGTAGCGTTTCAAGATTAGACATTTGCTTGATCTAACACACACACACACTCCTTCTCTCCCCTTACAGCCAAGTATGCTACTTTTAGACACAAAAATGTCGAATCCCTGGAATTCAACACCAATCTTTATACCTTTCTTAAAACCAAAATGTGTAAGCGGATGGTTTTCTTATTGTTGTTGCTTGTTTGTTTGTTTTTTGTTGTTGTTGTTTTGGGGGTGGGTTTGTTTTGGGGGGTTGGTGGGGGGTTGTCATCCGTTCCTACCGGCACACAATGGCCTACTCTTCCGAAAGGCGGGATGGGTTTTGAACGTGCGCGCGCGCAATATGTTATTCGTGCGTTCGCACACGAGGCCTCGATTTATAGTTTCATCCGAAAGACTTCGACATTCAGTTCGATTTTTTTTCATCAACAAACTGGGAAGAAAGGGAATCGAACCCAGAACCTCACAGTTTACATGTTGGGAGGCGAAATGTCTTAACCATCCTGCCACCCTCCTTCTTAGGTCGTGGGAATAAATTCAGGCTGGATCAGAATGATGAAGCACAGGTGGGGGTGGAATTCCTGGAACGCTAACAGTCAGCACCTTGCATTGGCTACTGTGACTGGTCAGAGGGAATGGTCATTCATCAGCTGATAGCCGAAGTATGGAAAACTGTTTCAGTCGATAGGTGAAAGATAATTTTTATTTATGAAAATGAGTCATCTTTACTTTTCGGGGGTAGGAGGGTTGGGGAAAACATGAATATGAATCTGTGATATCTCAGTGACAAAATGATTACTCGTAAAATGCAGGGGGTGGGGGAGGGGGGGGGGGGGAGAACGCGTGTATGTATGTATGTGTGTGTGCGTGTGTGTGTATGTATGTATGTATGTATGTATGTATGTACATATAACAGACAGACAGACAGACAGAGTAATCATTAAATTCTTACCGAAAAATATTGTCTCCGAGTAATTGGGAGCTGACAAGAGCATAATAGAAGAGGAAGCAGCAACATCAAGAGTACCCTCGCCATTACCTATACTGAGGGAAGAAGTGGAAGAAGCCATCCGCAGTTTACCAGTAGGAAAGTCCCCAGGAGCAGACAACATACCAGCAGAGCTGCTCAAGCATGGTGGCGAAACAGTTATCCCACATGTTACAGCTATCTGTCAGAAGATTTGGGAGACAAAACAGTGGCCAACAGAATGGACACAATCACTCATCATACCTCTGCCCAAGAAGGGGAATTTACGCCAATGCCAAAACTATAGAACAATCAGCCTCATCAGCCACGCCAGCAAGATCATGCTCAAAGTTATTTTGAATCGACTCAAGAAGGAGGCAGAAGAACACCTTGCAGAGGAACAAGCTGGGTTCAGGGCAGGCAGGAGCACAATCGAACAGATTTTTAACTGCCACATCCTGATGGAAAAACATCTTCAACATCAGAGAGACCTGTTCCACAACTTCATCGACTTCAAGAAGGCTTTCAACAGAGTATGGCACGAAGGCCTGTGGCAGGTCCTCAGAATGTTTGGCATTGAAGAAGGACTAGTGCAAATCATTCAAGCACTATACAACACCGCAAGCAGTGCAGTCCTTCTGAACAATCAGGTCGGAGACTACTTCAAAACCACAGTTGGGGTCCGATAAGGATGCCTGTTATCTCCAGTCCTGTTTAATCTGTTCTTGGAAAACATTATGAGAGAGACCCTCCATGACTTCCACTCTACCATCTCCATTGGCGGCAGACCCTTCAACTACTTGCGCTTTGCCGATGGCATTGACTTCATGGGCGGAAGTAACACAGAGCTGCAAGATCTTACGACCAGACTTGAGAACAGAGCTGGAGCATATGGGATGGAGGTGAGCTCGGAGAAAAGTAAAGTACTTGTGAACAGCACGAGCAACGCCACTGCTAAAATTTACATGAACGGCCAGCAACTGGAGGAGGTAGATGCTTTTAAATACCTTGGCGCTACACTCACAAAGGACGGGCGATCGACGACAGAAATCAAAGTCAGACTAGCCATGGCAACATCTTCCATGACAAAACTCACCACC
>CM054157.1:21684483-21686983 GCA_028751875.1 Rapana venosa
ATGTTTGCCTTCGAGGAAGGGGTGGGGGGGGGGGGTGATTTTCAAGGGTGGAAGGGGGAGGGGGTACAGACGCCCTAGCATCAACAAAGACTAAGAATCTGGATTCATTATATAGTACACATGTTTATGTGTGTCTGGGGGTGATTTTGATAGGGGATACTGAAATACCTCACCATCGGGAAGGAGTAAATTTGAGTGTATCATTTATACACGTCTGTGTTTGTCCGGATGGGATAATTTTCAGAGAGGGGGGAGGGGGGCATAAAAATGCTTAAGCATCAGCAAGGACTGAATCTGGATTCATTAGACTTTCTTTTAATTATCTCTTTTTATTTTTATTGTTGGACATATTTATTTCACTTCACTTCACTCCAGTGTGAGCGTGTAATATGATATACCGTTAGCTTCTTTTTCGATCTAAAAGCCATTTTCTGTTTTTCGTTAGACACTTATGTTATATGTATGTCTGGGGGAATAAATTTCAATGGGAGGTGGGGGGAGGGTGCAGAAATGCCCTAGCACCGGCAAGAACTAAGTCTGGATTGACGTCAGCTGTGATTCAATTAGGGAGGGGCTGGGTTTAGTAGGGAGGAAGTGTTCGCATTCCTTTCATGCGCCATATTGTTACGTGGCGTATAATGATTGGCTGTTAGCATGTTGCTGCTGACTTAGAGGCCTGATGGGAAAGTCGAGAGAGAGAAAAAAAAATATAACTATCTGGTTGTTGAACGAGTGGATATGTTTGTGTATGTGGATGGATGGCTGGAGGGATGGACGGATGGATGGATGGATGGATGGATGGATGGATGGATGGATGGATGGAAATGGATGTAAGTATCTATGTATGTATGTGTGTATGTTTGTGTGTATGTATGTATATATGTATGTTTGTATGTATGTATGTTTGTATGTATAGGTATGTAGGTATGTTTTTTTGTTTCTTTCTTTAATTCTGTTATAACGAGGATAATGGAATAAGCACTTATGTGCCTTTTTTACATCCAGTCCCCGTGTGTATGCGGTTTTGTAAATTCTGCCATCTGTTCCCACCGGCACACAATGGCCTACTCTTACGAAAAGCGCAACAGGATTTAACGTGTAAGGAAGATGTTCTGCGTGCGTTTGCACACGGTGCCTCGGTTTATAGTCTCATCCGAAGGACTTTGGGGGAGAGTGGAGTCTGCACTTATGTTAACTCCAGGGGAAAATATCCCCTTGAACGGGAATCGGACCTGGGTCGTCAGATTGCGAGCGCAATGTTCTAACCACTAGGCTATCCCGTCCCCCTTGTATGTAATGTAATGTATGGATGGATGGATGAATGGATGGATGGATGCATGCATGCATGCATGCATGCATGTACGTATGTATGTATGTAGGTACGTACGTACGTATGTATGTATGTATGCATGTATGTATGTATGTATGTATGTATGTATGTATGTATGTATGTATGTATGTATGTATGTATGTATGTATGTATGTATGTATGTGTGTATGCATGTATGTATGTATGTAGTAGTATGTAGTGTATGTATGTATGTATGTATGTATGTATGTAGTATGTATGTATGTATGTATGTATGTGTATGTATGATGTATGTTGTATGTATGTATGTATGTATGTATTGTATGTATGTATGTATGTATGTATGTATTTTGTATGTATGTATGTATGTGTATGTATGTATGTATGTATGTATGTATGTATGTATGTATGTATGTATGTATGTATTTATGTATGTGTGTGTGTATTGTATGTTGTGTTATGTGTGTTTGTATGTAGTTGATGTGTAGTATTATGTATTGTATGTATGTATGTTGTATGTATGTATGATGTATGTATGTATGTATGTATGTATGTATGATGTATGTGTGTATGTATGTGTGTGTGTGTGCGCGCGCGTACGTGGGGATGCCATGGGCCTGTCAGTATAAATAGCATCCTCACCTTCTGGAATCTCTGTGCTATGGATTCCCTCTTTTCTATCCCTCCTTTTGATTCTGCCTAATTCCTTTTCTTCTCGTCTATTTTATGCGTTCTTGGTCCATTCTCCTTCCTTTTTTCCAGAAAGGCTTAAAGATAACTAATCTCTCCCGCGCCGAAATCGAATGTGCTGGGCCTGACTTGTCAGGCGCTTAACGGTAGCGTAAGTAACGCATTTTCGCTCATATGACAGACAACAAACGTTGCTGAGTGTTCGACGAAGAAGAAGAAGACACAAAAGCAGAAGGGACTGCCTAATTTTATTATTATCACACAGAACAGTCAAGTCCATCCTAAGGTTTTTCCTGCTTCCTTCAGTCTACTAGCTATTAGTCACACACATACACACATATACATACACACACATACACACACACACACATACATACACATACACACGCACTTTTTGTGTTTAATATCACTTTAAGTGAACAGACGTAAAATCAAAGCAGAGCAGCAGCAACAACAACAACACACAACAACACACACACACAACACCACCACACACACACA
>CM054157.1:21691983-21696983 GCA_028751875.1 Rapana venosa
TGGTTGGTTGGTTTGGGATGGTGAGTGGGTGGGTGGATTTGTGTTATTGAGTGAATTACGTGATGTTCTTCTTGTGTGATGTGTTATAGATACTCTCTCCTCCCAATGGTTGAAACACACACACACACACACACACACACACACACACACACAAAACACACACATACATACACATACACACAACACACACACATACACACACATGCACACAAACAACTACACACAGCACACAAACAACACACACAGAGAAAATGTGCACACAGACAATACACACATATACACACACACTGCCCTTCACATTCTCCATCCCTAAAAAACCGAAACACATGGAAACAATATTCAAGAAAAGAAGAAACACAACATAACAAAACACACACAAGATGAACAGCATTAATTTTCAAGAAAATGACCATTTCTTTTTCATTTAAAAATGTTTAAAGCATAACATTAAATACACAACTGCTAGTACTATCAAGTGAAAAGTATAAAAGACAGAGAGAGAGGGGGAGGAGAGGAGAGAGAGGGAGGGGGAAGAGAGAGGGGGGAGGGAGAGAGGGATAGGGAGAGAGAGGAGGGGGCCGAATTTGTTTAAAATAAAATATTTCGATGCAAAAACTAGACTATCTATACCGCCAAAAACCCCAAACCAGCTCTGATTTACTTCTTTTTTTTTAAGTTGTAATGAGAAAACAAGATTTGTTTATACTGCTAGAGACATTAAAAAAAACAATCCAGATTTTTTTTTCACTAAAAAGTAGTGTGATGAGAATACAAGATTGTTCGTAATGTTACAGTTATAACGGCAACCCAGATTTTCACACACACACAAATAATGTGATGAGAAAAGAGGACTGTTTGTACTGTTAGAGTTATGATAACAGCAACCCAGATTTTCACTCAACAATACTGTGATGAGAAAGTAAGACTGTTTATACCGCAAGAGAGCCATCCCCCCCCCCCCCCCCCCCCCCCCCCACCCCCACCCTCTTCCTTTGGCACTTGCCTTAGGGAAAACTTAAAGCTTTCTTCTCTCTCTCTGTCTCTGTCTGTCTGTCTGTCTCTCTGTCTCTCTCTCTCCGTCTCCGTCTCTGTCTCTCTCTGTCTCTACCTATCTCTCTCTCTCTCTCAACCAAGATGCGTGAGGAGGGTGGCGAGGGGGGGGGGGGGGGGGGAGGGGGGAGTGGGGAAACAACCATCTTCGTTTCAATGTCAACGCCACAGTCGCTTTCTTTCATCTGTTCATCTGGTAAAGAACCGTGCACCGAACAAGCAAGCAGCCATCCAACTAGCCAGCCAACCAAGACGCTAACCAAGGAATCAGCCAATTAGCCAGGCAACCAAGAAGCTGACCAAGGAATCAGCCAATTAGCCAGGCAACCAAGAAGCTGACCAAGGAATCAGCCAATTAGCCAGGCAACCAAGAAGCTAACCAAGGAATCAGCCAATTAGCCAGGCAACCAAGTAGCTAACCAAGGAATCAGCCAATTAGCCAGGCAACCAAGAAGCTGACCAAGGAATCAGCCAATTAGCCAGGCAACCAAGAAGCTGACCAAGGAATCAGCCAATTAGCCAGGCAACCAAGAAGCTAACCAAGGAATCAGCAGGCAACCAAGAAGCTGACCAAGGAATCAGCCAATTAGCCAGGCAACCAAGAAGCTGACCAAGGAATCAGCCAATTAGCCAGCCAACCAAGAAGCTGACCAAGGAATCAGCCAACTAGCCAGCCAACCAAGAACCTGACCAAGGAATCAGCCAATTAGCCAGCCAACCAACGAGCTAACCGACCGACGAACTAGCCAACCAACTGACCAACCAACTTACAAACTAACTGACCGATAAAGCAGTCAACCAACCAAGAAACAGGTCAACCAACTAACTAACTAACCAACCAACCAACCATTCAATGGACTAACTATCCAACCAACCAACGAAAAGTACAAACCAGCTTTCGAATGTCATCACAAAGCTCAAGCTTACACTGAGGAATGGGTTTAGTCGCGAGATAAACTGAATGATATCACACACGACAAAACCTAGCTACCCACAGCTACAGACTTTCCCTAATAGACTAAGCAGACGGCGACCTACTGCAGTTCCAGAAAAGATTATCCTCACTAGACTCAGCTTAGGACTCTCCACAATAGACTTAACAAAAGACTATGCATACAAGGCTCAGGAAAATACTATCTATGACAGATTCAATAAAAGACTTTTTTGTAACAGACTCAGAGACAGTCTATTCAGATCAGACCCATCAAAAGTCTCACTGCAACAGTCTCCGCTAAAGACTAGCAGTCCACAATAGACTGCACAAAACAAAAAACAACAACAACATATTGTAAAAAATCAACGATCCATCATAATTCTCAGCTAAAGACTGTTGGCGATAGACTCAATAAAAGACTGCTTGCAATATATATATATATATATATATATAGAGAGAGAGAGAGAGATAGATAGATAGATAGATAGATAGATAGATAGATAGATAGATAGATAGATAGATAGATAGATAGATAGATAGATAGATAGATAGATAGATAGATAGATAGATAGATAGATAGATAGATAGATACTTAACCAAACAGAAAAAAACTGATAGCAATAGATTCAGCATAACACTGCTGACAATTACAATAGACTCTGCCAAATAATGTTCATAACAGACTCAGCAAAAAGCCTAGTCGTCTAAGACTCACCAATAGACGATTATTCACAATAGATTTAAGACTAGTTCCAGCAGAATTTAGCAAAGGACTATTTCATACTAGACTCAGCAAAGAGACCTTGTTAAGTTCTCATCTGCCCCCAACTACCCCAGTACTGTACGTATCTCTAAACAGGTCTTCCTGATCGCTGGGTTGTTAGCATACCCTCAGTTGTAGTGTCACTAAAGGTACTCCTTGTCATTAACTGGATTTAGACGTTCTACTGCACAAACCCAGTCATATAGTAATTTGAAACTATTTTTAGACTACTAAGTACATCTTTGTCTATCAACATACATAAAATCACCACCTACAATTAAAAAAAAGATTATACATAAACTAAAACTCAGTCGAGACTGCGAACGTAAAAAAGAGCACTGCCCTAACTTTTCTGCCTAAAGGAGTTGTGTTACCTGATTGGTACACTAACAAAGACAAAAGCAATTGTCAGATTCGGAATCGTTTTTCTAGCGCTTTGCAGTCTATGCATAAGCAGCCCACCTCCTAAACGAAAAGAGAAGTCTCCCCCCACCCCCACCCCCTCCCAGAAAGTTTAGAGACCCAGGGAAAAGTGTTTTTTTTCCCGTTGAGTCTATTCATTTTAGAACAATGACCACTTTGCGACACAAGACTATGCCACCCCCAAAAAGTCTGCTGTATCTGTCTGACTTTGTCTCGTCTGTCTGTCCTGCTGCTCTCTCCTCTCTCCCTCTCCTCGTTCTCCTCTCTCTCTCTCCTCCCTCTCTCTCTCTCCTCCTCTCTCTCCCTCTCTCTTCTCCTCCTCTCTCTCTCCTCTCTCTCTCCTCCCTCCTCTCTCTCCCTCCTCTCCTCTCCTCTCCTCTCTCTCCTCCCTCTCTCTCTCTCTCTCCCTCCCTCTCTCTCTCCCTCTCTCTCTCCTCTCCCTCCTCTCTCTCTCTCCTCTCCTCCTCTCCTCTCCTCCCCTCTCTCTCTCTCCTCCTCCCTCTCCTCTCTCTCTCCCTCCCTCCTCTCTCTCCCTCCTCTCTCTCTCCCTCTCTCTCCCTCCTCCCTCCCTCCTCTCTCTCTCCTCCTCTCTCTCCCTCCCTCCCTCTCTCTCTCTCTTCCCTCTCTCTCCTCCTCTCTCTCCCTCTCTCTCCTCTCCTCTCTCTCTCCCTCCCTCTCTCCTCTCCTCCCTCCTCTCTCTCTCCCTCTCCTCTCCCTCCTCTCTCTCTCTCCTTTCCCTCTCTCTCTCCTCTCTCTCTCTCCCTCTCTCCTCTCTCTCCTCTCCCTCTCTCTCCTCCTCTCCCTCCCTCTCTCTCCCTCTCCTCTCCTCTCTCCTCCTCTTCCCTCTCTCTCTCTCCCTCTCTCTCTCTCTTCTCCTGTCTGTCTGTCTCTCTAGCAGGTCAGCTTCCAGGCTTAATTGAGGGAACTGTGTACAGCTTCTACCGATGATAAGAGCAGGAGAAGGCAGAACATGTGGGTCAATGGGGCGATACAGTCACTTCCTTCAGGCAACACAGGGGGCTCACATACTGCTTCAGGTAGGCTGCCTGTGGGAGCCGCTAGTCTGCAAGATGATGAGAAATATGGAGTTCAACTCTCTGCCACGCTGCCAATTATAAAGGCTTAGGTTGTGACGTTTCCGGAAAGAGGTGCGAGTATGTTCGATCGATTGTAGAATTTGAGGAAAGGGGTGCCATTCTGTTTGATTGTAAAAGTTTGAGGAATGAGGTGCGAGTCTGTTCATTTTTTAAGAATTTTAGGAAAGAGGTGCGATTCTGTACGATTGTGAAGTTTGAGGAAAGAGGTGCGATTCTGTTCGTTTTTTGTTGTTATTTTAAAATTTCAGATACAGGTGCGACTCTATTCGACTGTAAAAGTTTGAAGAAAGAGGTGCGACTCTGTTCGACTGTACAAATTTGTGGAAAGAGGTGCGACTCTGTTCGATTGTGACGTTTGAGGAAAGAGGTGCGATTCTGGTTGACTGTAAAAGTTTGAGTAGTTTAGGTAAAGAGGTACGACTCTGTTCGGCTGTAAAAATTTTAGGAAAGAGGTGCGATTCTGTTCGACTGTAAAGTTTTAGGATAGAAGTGCGATTCTGTTCGACTGTAAAGTTTTAGGATAGAGGTGCGATTCTGTTCGACTGTAAAGTTTTAGGATAGAGGTGCGATTCTGTTCGATTGTAAAGTTTGAGGAAAGAGGTGCAATTCTGTTCTATTGTGACATTTGAGGAAAGAGGTGCGATTCTGTTCGATTGTAAAAGTTTTAGGAAAGACGTGCGATTCTGTTCGGCTGTAAAAGTTTGAGGAAAGAGGTGCGGCTCTGTTCAATTGT
>CM054157.1:21699483-21704483 GCA_028751875.1 Rapana venosa
AAGAAAAGAAGAAGCAGATAGACAGACAGACAGACAGACAGAAGCACAGACACAGACACAGAGATAGGGAGGAGGGGAGAGAGATAGAGACAGAGGGAGAGAGAAGGAGGAGAGAGACAGACAGACAGAAGGAGAGAGAGAAGAGGGAGAGAAGACAGACAGACAGAGGGAGAGGAGGGGAGAGAGAGAGAGACAGATAGACAGACAGACAGACAGAACAGACAGACAGAGGATGGTGGGAAGAGGGGGGGGGGGGGCGATTGACGAAAAGGGTGGTGAAAAACAAAGAAAGAAGGGAAGGAAGGAAGGAAGGAAGGAAGGAAGTTTGAAAGATACAAAAGAAGGAAGAAAGGAAGGAAGGAAGGGCGATTGAAAGAAACAAAAGGAAGAAGAAAGGAAGGAAGGAAGGGAGGTTGACAAAAGGAAAGGAAGGAAGGAAGGAAGGGAGATTGAAAGAAACAAAAGGAAGGAAGGAAAGAAGGAAGAAAGAAAGACAAAAAGAAAGGATGAAAGTAGAGAGGAAGGAAAGAAGTAAAAGGAAGACAGAAAGGCAAGAAAAAGAAAAGGAGGAGAGAAAAAAGACATAAAGAAAGTATGGAAGGTTGAAAGGAAGGATGAGGTAGGAAGAAAGAAAGAATGAAAGAAAGAAAGAAAAGAAAAGAAAAGAAAGAAAGAAAGAAAAGAAAGAAAAGAAAGAAAGAAAGGAAGGAAGGAAGAAAGAAAGAAAGAAAGGAAGGAAGGAAGGAGGGAAGGAAGATGGAATGTTGACAGTAACGCTTTGACGCTTTGACCTATTTATTGCCATTGCCCAATGTGGCCTATTGACAAGGGGAGTTATACACGACTTTCTTTTGTAAATACAAATAAATACAAGAAAAATCACATGATGCATTTAACGTAATGAAAACAAAAAACAAAAATAAGAGCTCTCTATGAACGGATACGACATTAAGCTCTGACGTAAACTCAGTTTCAAACTGAACACAAAGTAATAACAAGGATGAACATCAGGAACCAATAAGCAATAACTAAAATAATAAAAAGAACATTCTAGAATGCTATATTAGACCATCCAATGAAATTGTATGTAAAATTTTCAATAACTATTCTTGCTGGAGATTACAGCGTAATTATAAATGTTTCTTTAGGTGTGTCACAAAATGCTGGAGTTTACATAATATAAATGTTACTTTAGTTTAGTCACAAATGTTAAACTAATTGGAACTTAGCTGTAATTGTCGTAATTTCAGTGCTTCAGCAATAAACTTTGCAACCGACTTGATCACAATATCATCATCAGAAGATAAGATAGAAAAAATATCTTGCCTTCGGAAAGCTTCTAGATGGAGAACACCACAGTTTTCAAGTATGGAAACATATGATTGACACTGAAACAGGAGGTTGACAGTAAGATTGAAAGAAAGGGAAGAGGTAGGTAGGAAGAAAGGAAGAGATAAAGAAAGGAAAACAGAAACGGAATAAAAGAAGAAGAAAAGAAAGACTGAAAGAAAGGTAAGAAGGAAGAAAAGAGACAGTTGGACGATTACAGCAGATGGACGGTAGCAAAACGAAAGAAAGAAGAAGAAGAAAAAAGAAAGGAAACAAATATTTTGAAGAAAATAAGAAAAGAAGGAAAGAAAAGGACAGAGAAAACAGAGCTAAAAAGATAGAACATATTACAGAAGAAGAAGAAGAAGAAGAAGAAGAAGAAGAAGAAAGAAGAAGAAGAAGAAGAAGAAGAAGAAGAAGAAGAAATGGTATTTATATAGCGCTATATCTTGTAAAAACAAACAAACAAACAAAAAAAACAAACAAATCAAAGCGCTTGCATTCAACAATGTTAACATATTCAAATGTACATACACATACGCACGCACGCGCGCGCAACACACACACACACACACACACACACACACACACACACTCACACACACGCACGCACGCACGCACACACACACACGCACGCACAAAGGTTGTACTCTTTGGCAGGATGATGGGGATTTCGGCTGTTGAAGGCAAGGACAGATATGAGATGAAACAAGGGGGGGGAGTCATAGGTTAGAAACGGATATATCTGTCTTGAGGCTGGATTTAAAAGTGACATAAGTAGTCTTTTGGCGAAGGGAGAGAGGGAGGTCATTCCAGATCACCTGATCAGAAACAGAGTAAGAGAGACGGCCAACGGTGGATTGGTTGAATCTAGGTATTACATCAAATAAAATGAAATGATCGGAAGGAAAGAACGAGTGGAGACGAAGAAGAAGAAGAAGAAGAAGAAGACAGAGACAGACAGACAGAAAAGACATACAAACAGACACACAAACAGAAGAGACAAGACAGACAGAGAGAGACAGAGAGAGACAGAGGGAGAGAGAAAGAGACAGACAGACAGACAGACAGACAGACAGAAAGAGACAGAGACAGAGAGAGGAACAGCAGGCACGAGGGCACTGCACTCTAAATACAGAAAAATGAATTATAAGAAACTGAAATCGAATCGCTGTGTGTGTGTGTGTGTGTGTGTGTGTGTGTGTGTGTGTGTGTGTGTGTGTGTGTGTGTGTGTGTGTGTGTGTGTGTGTGTGTGTGTGTGTGTGTGTGTGTGTGTGCGCGCGCGCGCGCAAATTATTTGAACATTACGTTTCATGTATTGATTCCATCCATCGATCATCCATCCATCTACATATACATATCATACTACATACATAATACAAAATACATAATAACAATACATACATACATACATACATACATACATGTATACATACATACTTACATCCATACATACTTACATACATACATACGTATACATACATACATACATACTTGACAGTCTAATTTATGTAGTAAAATACACATCTTCCATTTCATATTTTCTTTCATCAGTAACAAACGATTAGAGCAAATAAACATTGTGACACTACACTACACTACACTACACAACTCTACACTACACTACACTACACTACACTACACACTACTATACACTACACTACACTACACTACACTACTCTACACTACACTTCACTACACTACACTACACTACACTACACTACACTACACTAACTACAATAGACACACACACACACACACACACACAACACATACACACACTCACACACCACCACCACCACCACCACACACCACAACACACCAACAACAACAACAACAAAAACACCACCTTACCTTTTCTTTCCAATTTTAGCGATCAAATCAGCATCATCCATAGTTAGCATACCCTCTTCGATCACACAGTGGTCAACTGGTATACCGACATAGGTACTTTCACGACCAAAGTCCAAAGCGGTAGTACACTGTCCCACCAAGAACTCTGACCACAAAAGAACAAAAACAACCCACGACAATATTCGTTCAAAAATTGTCGAATTGTTCAAAAAGAAAAACGCTGTCCCGAAATGGTCAACAAAACTTAAGGTTACGAAAGATAGTACTTTTTTTTTTTTTAAACGAAACAGCGTTTAGAGAAGATCGACTCGATTTTAACCTACAACACACACAAAATGTCCTTTGTGTAAAAACTGCGCCGGTTTGGGTAGGCTATTTCACAAAGTCGACCGATTCAGTTTAAAAAGTCTATGTCGGTAATACTCCAACGTACCACTCCCAAACCAAAAAAAACCCAAACTTCTTTCAAGTTGTGAAAGAAGCTGGAGGGATAAATTCAAACCAATCTCTCAAGTGGTGGAGATGTACTACACACGAGACTGTTAGGATAAACAGCCGGTTCCGAAAGGATCTCACCACGAAAGAGATTCAGCCGTCAAAGAGAGATACAGTATAGCCTAGAGCTAGGCTAGTCTGGAACTTTTTCTCACGAAATCAGACTTACTATTCGTAAGCTAAGCTCGCAGCCGCAACACATGCAGTGGGTTCTCAGCAAGCAGCCTAGCCTAGCCTAGCCTAGCGAGCAGAAAGGCATCGGAGGTTTCCACGCGCGCAGACACACTGAGATTTCAGCTATTCCCTATTCCAGTGCTGTGTTAGTTAGTCAACGAGGTCCGTTTCCTCTCGAGGTCTCTTAGGGGATTTATTCACCAGGGGTGATTTCTTCTGTTTGTTATTTGAAGAATTTGTTTGGGTTATTTAGAGGGGGGGGGGGGGGGAGTATAGTACTGAGACAAGTGGAGGGAATTTGCATGCACGCATGCACGCAAACACACACACACACGCGCGCGCGCGCACACACACACACACACGCACACACACACACACACACACACACACACACACACACACACACACACACACACAAAGAAGTTATTTTTATGGATTTATGGACTACTTGATGAAATAAAGCAAATGTGTTGCTTAGTCAGTTCACCATCTGAAAATACAATTTTGACGAAAATCAGGTGAACGTATAGTTGGTCTTTATACTGATAGTAGTTCGATTTAACATTTTTAAAAATCTGGGTTGGAAAAAACACACCTCTCCCCCACCCTCCTCGAGAAAAAAGTCAAAATCGCCCAACAAACAGAAAAAAAACCACCACCACCACCACCACTACCACCACCAACAACAACATCACCACTACTTACCACTACCAGCACAACAACAACACAACAGCATCAAGCACAACAAACTCAACAGGCAAAGAATATAAGATGTCAATCTGGACTGATTTCAGTCTACACTTCTATCAAGTTCATAATGGGAGCGGGGGGGGGGGGGGGGGGGGGGAATCCAGACGATGACGATATCTAAACATGCTGGAACAACCAGCAACTGGTAAAATAGCAAACAAAAAAACCCAAATAAATACCCAACAAAATTAAGAAGCTAGTTCATACTGAGAAAACGATTTCTCAGCTGTGAACATGTTCTGTGTCTTTCTCTTTCTCAACTCTTCAAAGAGTCATTGTGGCACTGCACTAAATTTTCCAGGCCAGTGTCTTCTGAGCCGGTTGAAGCTGACGGAGCCCATCCCTCACCAGCTACAGGATGCATGCTGGGTATGTTTTTGTGTCCGTAAACTCCCGA
>CM054157.1:21709483-21714483 GCA_028751875.1 Rapana venosa
AAGTGAGAACTACAGACAAGCCAACAAACGAACCCACCCTCCTCATCCCCACCCTCACCCCCCACCCCTCCCTCACCCTCTATCAGAACAGGTAAAATTGCTAAGATGGTGGGAAATTATTCTAAAAATCGATTTGTTCTTAAAAAAAATCAATTTGACAATTGGAAAAAGATGTTTCCATTATCTAGAT
The DNA here is from genome assembly GCA_028751875.1 of Rapana venosa. Lineage (NCBI taxonomy): Eukaryota > Metazoa > Mollusca > Gastropoda > Neogastropoda > Muricidae > Rapana > Rapana venosa. The sequence goes on from CM054157.1 coordinate 21,709,674, forward strand.
TACATGTGCATGTTAAAGAAACCGGCCACGAGTAGTGTTTGAGTTTAGAACTCTCACCAGCAAGTTCTTTACCACGTCTTTGTGGACTTTTAGAAGGCGTTCGACAGAGTCTGGCATGCAGCTCTGTCGGAAACCATGAGGCTGTATAACATCCATGCCAACCTGATCAGAACCGTAAAATACCTCTATAACGAGGCATCCAGTACAGTCTACTATGACAGCAACATAGGAGATTGATTCCAAACTACAATTGGAGTACGCCAAGGATGTCTGCTCTCTCCCACCCTCTCCAACATCTGCTTAGAGAGAATAATGGCTGACGCACTTGAAAACCACGAGGGAACAGTCAGCATTGGAGGCAGGACAATTACACACTTACGTTTTGCCGACGACATCGGCGCCCTAGCTGAAAAAGAGCAAGCTGGTCAACTTGGTCAAACACCTTGATAAATCCTCTTCGCTATTATGGTATGCAGATCAATGCAGAGAAAACCAGTGGATGACAAAAAGTTCCAATGACATCAGCTCTGATATTATCAGAGACAACAAGAAAGTTGAGACCGCCCATAGCTTTAAATATCCGGGAGCTATAGTATCGGATGAAGGATCAGAACCTGAAATTCTCTCCAGGATAGCCCAGACCACAGGTGCAATTGTCACTCTGAAAGTCCTCTGGAACGACAAGAACATCGCCATCAGCTTCAAGATCAGACTGATGTGTTCCCTGATCATGTCCATGTTTTGCATGTATGTGAAAGGTGGACCATAACAGCAAATACTGAAAGAATGATACAGGCAATGAAGAAGAGATGATTTTGCAGACTTCTTGGTATCTCATACAGTGATCACATAACTAAGAAGAAAGTTGGGTGTTTTATTTTAACTTAAAACGCCATGGGGCCATATGAAGAGCTGACTTCAGTGAGAAAACACAGACTGAAGTGGTTCGGGCTAGTCACATGAACATCTGAACTGGCCAGGACTGTCTTACAGGGAACAGTACAAGGAGGGAGACGAAGAGGCAGACAGAGAAAACGATGGGAAGACAGCATCAGAGAGTGGACTGGCCTTGAGTGTAACGACATACTACGGACAGCTGGAAACTTTGAGGAGTGGAGGAAGCTGGTCGCAAAATCTTCAGTTGTACCACAACGGTCTGCTAGACTGCGGGATAGATGAAGGTAAAGGTGAAGGAACGACAAGAACATCGCCATCAGTGACAATGAATCCATTAGTAAACGGAAACCTGTCTTCTTATGTGAATGATGCTTCAGGTGTGCACGTGTGAGCGCTCATGCCCTGGTGTGTGTGTGTGTGTGTGTGTGTGTGTGTGTGTGTGTGTGTGTGTGTGTGTGTGTGTGTGTGTGTGTGTGTGTGTGTGTGTGTGTGTGTGTGTGTGTGTGAGAGAGAGAGAGAGAGAGAGAGAGAGAGAGAGAGAGAGGACCAACCCTACAATGGCGCAGTAGTCAGTGCATCGGGTTATGTGGCGGAAGGTTGCAGGTTCGAGTCTCATATGAGTCTTGTGGATATTTTCGGACTCCGGCCGGCATCCACCCAGACGATGTTTTGAGACTATTTGACAGGGCTGTTCTCTCTTCTCTCTCTCTCTCTCTCTCTCTCTCTCTCTCTCTCTCTCTCTTCTCTCTCTCTCTCTCTCTCTCTCTCTCTCTCTCTCTCTCTCTCTCTCTCTCTCTGCCTGTCTGTCTCTCTCTCTGTCTGTCTGTCTCTCTCTCAGACACACACACATGCACACATACAAACACACACACATACTCACACAAAACACACCACATACACACACAAACACACACACACACACACACGCACACATACACACACATACCACACACACATACACACACACACATACACACACACGCACACACACATACACAAACACACACACACGCACACAAACGATTCCCGTTCAAGGGGATATTTTCCCCTGGAGTTAACATCAGTGCAGACTCCACTCTCCCCAAAAGTCTTTCGGATGAGACTATAAACCGAGGCCCCGTGTGTGAACGCACGAAAAACATCTTGCGCACACGTTAAATCCTATTCCGCTTTTCGGAAGAGTAGGCCATTGTGTGCTGGTGGGAACAGATGACAGCATTGACAAAACCGCATACACACGGGGTCTGGATGTAAAAAAGCAAATAAGTGCTTATTCCATTATCCTCGACGTAACAGAATAAAATAGAATAAAATAAATTTGTTTTTTTAAAACACACACACAGAGACAAACCGCACACAAACACACACACACACACACACACACACACACACACAAACACACAAACACACATACACACAAACACACACGCATACATACACACACACACACAAATACACACACACAAAGAACACTGCAACACGACGCAATACAACTCTCTTTACAAACAAACACACACACACACACACACACACACACACACACACACAAACACACAAAACACCCACACACACACACACACACACACACACACACACACAAAGAACACTGCAACACGACGCAATACAACTCTCTTTCTCTTTCCTTCCAACTCTTTCAAAATCTTCACAACATCAATCCACACGTTGCCAAAAACTGACAACGGAATCTTTGACCATCTGCCAACATTTTATTACAAATCTGTAGAGCACTCGAGAGGTCTGGAATGAATTACACAGTTTGGTTCAGGGATTTTTTTTGTTTTGTTTTAAGCTAGTCTTTGTACACTACGTCTTTTGTCATGGGAGTGAAGTGAGGTACGTCTTTTGGTGTCGTAAAGTGGTAGTTCTTGTCGCACTTTTCATGTATTTCTTCTATTTTTCTGTCTTCTTTTATCTTATTTCTTCTTTTATTTCGAAGATAATGGAATAAGCGCTCATGCAGGTTGGGGTTTTTTTTTTAATATAGTCCCTGTGTGTATGCAGTTTTGTAAATGTTTTCATCCGTTCCCATCAGCACACTATGGCCTACTCTTCCAAAAAGTGGAACGGGGTTTTAACGTGTGCGCAAGATGTTCTGCGTGCGTTCGCGCACGGGACCTCGGTTTAGAGTCTCACCCGAAGGACTTTTGGGTAGAGTTGAGTCGGCACTGATGTTAACTCCATAAGAAAAATCCTCTTGAAGGAGATTCGAACCCGGGTTAAGCAGATCACGAGCGCCTCACTCTAACCACCAGGCTACCTCGTCCCCCTCTAACTAACTCGCTAACTGCACCAAGACGTTCAACTGCTGGAACCGGTTCTAAAACCAACTGGGAATGATCTCTAAACTGCATATCACATTGCTTTGCATCAACACAGATGAAACACAACCCCAAATACAATACAGTCCAGTCTTGTTGTTTTATATTCCCACCGATTGCAGAGGCAGTATGTATATGGTGGCTGTCACCTGGTTAACATTTCTAAATCTCAGATTAAAACTGCACCACTACTGTGTACAGATTAAAACAGGGCTTAAAGGTAACTCTGATATCGCTCCTTGTATCAAAGCCTCCCCGTAGGGATGCCGGGGGTAGGGGGTGGGGGGCATCCCCACATTCTGGAAATTCTATGCTACAAATTTCATCTTTTCTCTCAATCTCTTTGTTTCTGCCTCGTTCCTTTTCTTCCTGTCACCTCCTCCTTCTCGCCTATTTTCTGCCTTCTTGGTCCATTACCCTGCCTTTTTTCCAAAAAGACTTAAAAGAGTTTCTCGCCCATGCCGAAGTTCGATGTGCTGGGCATGACATGTCAGGCGCTTAACGGCAGCGCAACGCATTTTGGCTCATATGATAAGGAGGTAAAGGAGTCCCATAACCTATAAGGTCGTAGGGGAGCGAGGCGTCAGAGACCTCACTTCTCTAGGGCCAGCATATTGAGGGCGGCGCCCATCTCCTCTCCCTCGCTGCTTTACCTTCCCTGACCCTAAAGAGGGCAGGTACCCATTTACAGCTGGGTGAACTGGGGGAACTGTACTGAAGCCAAGGCGCGCAAACGGTCACCCATCCAACTGGTAACCACGCTCGACGCTGCTTAACTTGGCTGGGGGAAAGCGAGTGCTCCGACCACTGAGCTATCCCGTCCCCTTTGGCTCATATGACAGATAACAATAGTTGCTGTGTGAGCGTTCGAAGAAGAAGAAGAAGACTGGATCAAGACATTCAACTGCTCGATCTGGTTCTAAAACCAATTGGAAATTATCTTTCAACTGCGTATCACATTGCTTTGCATCAACACAGATGAAACACAACCTCAAATCCAATGCAATCCAGTCTTGCTGTTTATATCCCCACCGATTGCAGAGGCAGTGTGGTGGCTGCCACCTGGTGAACATTTCTAAATGTCAGATTAAAACTGCACCACAACTATGTACAGGTTAAAACAAAGTTTCAAACCAACTCTACTGTAGTTCCTTGTATCAATGCCCTGGCCAGCCATAGGGGTCAATCCAGGACGGGCACAACTTTATGAGAAAACCATATCAACGACACATAAAATGAGATGAAAACCAAAGCCAGATTCTTTAAAGCAACCTTGTTGTTCTTAGTGACTAATGATGACATCTTATCTCATTTTATCAGCTGGACAATACCTTATTTTCTCAGGAAGTTGAGAATTGTGTCCGGAGAAACAGCACGAAAAAGAGATCTTTATAGTCTGCGGTTAAATGCAACTCAAAAACACAAGAAGATAATATTACATCAAGAAACATATATTGCTTCCAGAAAGATGAAAACTGATCATTAGCTTTTGGTTGCTGTTAGATTTTGGTGGTGTCTCGTTTTCTGTGTCAGTTTATAAAACAACGCTCTCGGAAGTCTACAGATCATTTTCA
>CM054157.1:21716983-21721983 GCA_028751875.1 Rapana venosa
CTTGATAATTATGTTCTGCTGACATTCCTTCATACAGGACAAGTTAGTTCTAAGCATAACAATCTTCTCTTTTTTGTTTAAAATAAAAAAGAGAAGGAATCCTCTGAAGACAGAGTATGGCTATATATGTTTTTACCCAAAAAATTGGCTGTGCATGTATGCAAACTTCTCATCCAATCCTATGATCTCACAGTGACTTTCTGTTTGAGTCTCACAGTGATTCCAAAGAGTGATGAATGGTGATACAGAGCGAATATTCCCAGAGACGGCATCCCCCACCCCTCTCCACATTCCCAGAGTGTAAAGCTTTTTTCACCTTCACCTATCCCGAAGTCCTGTAGACTGTGGGGGCACCACTGAAGACTTTGCAACCAGCTTCCTCCATTCCCCGTGGTCTTCTGCTTTCTGAAGCAAATTGTTCCACTCAAGACCAGTCCACTCTCTAATGTTGTCTTCCCATCGTTTTCTCTGTCTGCCTCTTGGTCTCCCTCCTTGTACTGTTCCCTGTAGGACAGTCATGGCCGGTCCAGATGTGTGTGTGTGTGTGTGATGTGCTTGTACCATGTACCACTTCGTTCAGTTCGTGTTAAGCTTGGGAACTTCCAACAACTCAACACTACCATCACCTTATCGTTCATCATCTTGTTTTATTTATTTCATTTGTTTTGAACTCTAGAAAACAGATAGGTAAACCCACACTGATCTGTTTCAGCAGTGAGTAGTGCAGCACAGGTGAGGAAGTTTCCAACTGTGGCACCAGAGAGGTCAGGAGATAAAGGTCATGCCAGAAAAAAGAGGGGGCCCTGGTGTGAGCATTATCAAAATGTCAGAGGCCCAGCCACGAGTACTATCAGTAGCCAGGTCTTCGTGGTCTGTCTAAGAAAAAGTCTGACTCTAACCATTTCCTTAAACACTCCCTGAAGATTTCTGGAGTTTGTATGATGTAGCTTTCAGAAGTGTAGTTAACCAGCCACTGAGTTTTAACATACTCTATAGGGGGTCACTTTAACAGTTCCCTTCCTGGGTATCTTTAGACCTTAAACTGGGTGTGTGTGTGGCAGGGAGGAGGGGAGTAGCTTAGTGCATAGAGCATTGAACTCACGATCTGACAGCTGGGGTTTGAGTTACCACTGAGGCACCCATTCCGAGGAAAATTTTCTCTGGAGCTGACATCAGTGAGGACTCCACTCCCCCAAAAGTCCTTCAGATGAGACCAATAATGAGATGAGACTATAAACCAGGTCCCAAGCCTAAACGCAAACACACAGAACATCTTCCGCACACATCAAAACCCATTCAATCTTTCGTAAGAGAAGGCTATTGCATGAAAAATGGCTGGCAGAGATTTTTTAAAATTATTATTTGCTTGTTATTAGATCAGGGGCCGATAGTAAAGGATTATTTTGTTTGTTCATTTGGTTGTGTAGGACTAAAGAGTACATCCAAACTACAGCAAACCTCAGACACAATAACTCATCAGACTTGTCTATTGATTTTATCCTTTTTTATATACTACTATAGGGTAGACGGGATAGCTAGTGGTTAGAGAGACGCGCTCGTGATCTACTGACCCGGGTTCGAATCTCGTTCAAGAGGATTGTTCCTCTGGAGTTTACATCAGTGCCGACTCCACTCACCCCAAAAGTCCTTCGGTTGACACTATAAACCGAGGTCCCGTCTGCGAACGAATGCAGAACATCTTGCACACACATTAAAACCCGTTCCGCTTTTCGGAAGAGAAGGCCATTGTATACCGGTGGGAACAGTTGACGAAATTGATAAAACTGCATACACACGAGGACTGGATGTAAAAAAGCACATGAGCGCTTATTCCCTTATCCTCGAAATAAAAGAATAAATACTTTCTAACAGAAATTCTGGTAATAGGAAATGCTCTCTCTCTCTCTCTCTCTCTCTCTCTCTCTCTCTCTCTCTCTCTCTCTCTCTTCTCTCTCTCTCCAAGTTGTTTTTCACCTACATTGATTATCAACATTTATTATCTTTTTGTTTGTTTACTTGTTTTCACTGGGCCCGATGTAAAAACGAAGCAGTTGTTATGCTTATTCCATTCATTAGTCTCTTTAAATGAACTTTGTGTACGTTTTGCTCATTCGTTCTTTTCCTTTGTTTTCTCTTCCATCCAAGCTTATAATTATGTCGAACCCGCAACCATCAACTAATATTTTAAAAACTTTTACATACATGTACAATATATACATTAATGGGGACAGGATAGCTCAGTGATCAGAGCACTCGCTTTTCCCCCAGCTAAGGTTAAGAAGCATCGAGCGTGGTTACCACTTGGATGGGTGACAGTTTGCACTCCTTGGCGCAGACCCCCGGTTCACCCAGCTGTAAATAGGTACCTGCCTCTTTAGGGTCATGGAAGGTAAAGCATCGAGAGAGAAGAGATGGGCGCCGCCCTCAATATGCTGGTCCCTTGAGAAGTTGAGGTCTCTGATGCCTCACTCCCCTACGACCACATAGGTTATGTGACACCTTTACCTTTTACATTAATATTGATATCACCTTGTGAAATGATAAATTTAAAATTTTAAAAAAGACAACGATCATGAAGATACACCAGGTATACTTTATCTCTTACGAGAGAAGGAAGGTGGCAGGACGGTTTAGATGTTCATCTACCTAACAATGGAAACGTGAGGCTCTGAATTCGTTTCCCAGCCTTGTCCTTTCTTTCCAGTGTGAAGGGTAAATTCAAACTGAATGACTTAAAGTCTTTCGGAGAAGATATTAACTAAACCAGTCCGACCCGTGCGCTTACGGGCTTGTGCACATCCAAAAAAAAACCCACAGCATTTAAAAATCAGAGAGAGAGCAGGGAGGTACCTCCCGACTGTACTGGCAAAATGGGCAGATTCAATTCCCAACTGTATCTCCGAAGTCGGAATGCGGCTACCTTAACGCCATTGGTAAACCTTGGAGCCGATGAACGGGGTTTAAAAAAGGAAAAAAATATCTTACGAAATGAGCGCTTGTCTGACAGTAACGAATATGACTGCAATCCCATAGATGAATGAAGTGTCAACAAAAATAACTTTAAAAGTCATCGTTGCTTGGTTCACGCCGAAACCTTTGTCAGTTATTGATGTGAGCAACGCTTCCAAACCTGCGTGAAACTGTTATGTTTTGAACTGTTAAGTCGAAACTGCTTTGATCATCCCATGAAGAGCAATTACAACACTGACAAGCACATCATTGATAGGAATCATAATCTCGGGGGAAAAGCTTCGTTACATGTTTGTTATTAAACATTCCAAAATAACTTCAAATGAAAAATTAAAAAATCACCACCACCACCAACATCCCCCCTCCCACACATCCCCTCACACACACACACACACACACACACACACACACACACACACACACACACACACACACACACACACACACACACACACACACACGTAGGCAAAAAAGAAGGAAGGTGGCAGGATGGTTAAGACGTTTGCCTGCCAACAAGTCAACCGTGATGTTGTGGGTTCGATTCCCAGCCTCGCCCTTTCTTCCCAGTTTGACCAAAAAATCGAACTGAATGTCAAAGTCCTTCCTCGATATAAAAGAATAAATAAATAAATAGAATACAATAAAGTAAGGACCATTGACTGGGACGAACATTAAACTTATCATACACACACACAAACGCACACACATACACACGCACGCACCAACACACACACACACACACACACACAAACACTAACACACACACACACACTAAAACACACACACACACTAAAATCACACACACACACACTGTCATAATAAGATCGTCTTCATCTATGCCAGACTCTCCCCATTACAACCTGTACTCTCCATTCCAAATTATATTTTTGTTTTGGTTCCTCAGCGAGAGCTTCAAAGTTCACCATGGTGGGATTTTGCGTATGTGACAGTTTTTAAACCCACCATTAAGATAGCTGCATTCCGACTTCAAGGATGAAAGTAGAAACAAATCCCCAGAAGTCAGAATATGGCAGTCATCAAGAGGTCCCTCGAAAACAGCCACATACATAAAATGAATAAACTCCTTTTCTCGTGTGTACAACCGAGATGAAAGGAGAAAGAGCTTTCAGAAGTCCGAATATGCCAGCCAAAATGGCAAGGCGTGTACTCAAAAGTCCTTCGGATGAGACTATAAACCGAGGCCCCGTGTGCGAAGGCATGCAGAACATCTTGCACACACGCTAAATCCTGTTCCGCTTTTCGAAAGAGTAGGCCATTGTGTGCCGGTGGGAACAGATGACAATATTTACAAAACTGCATACACACGGGGACTGGATGTTTTTGTTTTTTTTTAAAGCACATGAGTGCTTATTCCATTATCCTCGATATAAAAATTTTAAAATTTGATCGCTTTGATTTGTTGCTTTACAAGATTCAGCGCTACATAAATTCCATACATTATTATTATTATTATTATTATTCCGGGTTGAAAGGAGAAAGAGTTTTCAGAAGTCTGAATATGGCAGCCAAAATGGCAAGGTGTGTACTCGAAAACAGCCACATACATAAATAAACTCCTCATCCCCTGTGTAGTTCTGGGATAAAATAAGAAATAATTCTCAGAGTATGAGTATGGCAGTCAAAATGGCAAAGTGTACTCGGAAACAGCCACATCCATAGATAAACTCGTCATCCAGTGTGCACTTCCATGAGGTCTCACAGTGATTCCCATGTGAGATAGGTACAGAAGAGTGCATATTCTAGGTGACTGTGTTGGGGAACGCCTGACAGCGATAGCAGTAGGTCCTTATTGCAGCATTTGTCTCATGTATCAAGACTAAAAGAAAAGAACTGCTTTCAAGGATTTTGTAGATTTAAAAATATTTTTTGAAGAAATCTGTTGAGAATTTGCACACACACACACACACACACACACACACACACACACTTACTGCAGAACATCTTGCACATAAGTTAAAACCTGTTCCCCTTTCGGAAGAGTAGGCCATTGTGTGGCAGTGGGAACCCAT
>CM054157.1:21726983-21746983 GCA_028751875.1 Rapana venosa
TGCCGTTGACATTACAGTCTATTGGCAAGGAGCACAAAAGAAACTCCTGCAATCTAGACATTACGTGGCACTGGAGGAGGGGGGGGGGGGGTGGAACCAAAAAAATACAATCATAATTATTTATGAAGAAAAAAAACGAAACAAACGAAAAGAATGTGGGTTTTTTTAATGTAGGGGGGAAAGTCACAGTTCAACTGTCAAAAATACAACTCTGAAATAAAAAAAGTGGATGAGGGGCATGAGAGAGAGAGGGGGAGAGAGAGAGAGAGTGAGAGAGAGAGAGAGAGTGTGTGTGTGTGTGTGTGTGTGTGTGTGTGGTGCGTGCGTGCGTGCGTGCGTGCGTGCGTGCGTGCGTGCGTGTATGTGTGCAAAAAAAAACTGATATTTATGAATGGCTGTCACATTTTGTTTTGTTTTGTATTGTCTTTTGCCCCCACAGCAGAAAATCATGCCCTACCCCTTTCGTGTCTGTATTGTATTGTGATCAATTACAATAATGTAGTCATATAGCCCAATGATGTAGTCATATAGCCCAATGATGTAGTCATATAGCCCAATAATGTAGTCATATAGCCCAATGATGTAGTCATATAGCCTAATGATGTAGTCATGCAGCCCAATGATGTAGTTATATAACAGAATATTGTAGTCATATTGGCCAATGATGTAGTTATATAGCATAATGATGTAGTTATATAGCATAATGATGTAGTCATAAAGAACAATAATATAGTCATATAGCCCAATGATGTAGTCATATAACCCAATGATGTAATCATATTGCCCAATGATGTAGTCATATAGCAGAATGGTGTAGTCATATAGCAGAATGATGTAGTTATATAGCCCAATGACGTAGTTATATAGCGTAATGATGTAGTCATATAGCCCAATGATGTAGTCATATAGCCCAATGATGTAGTCATATAGCCCAATGATGTAGTCATATAGCGTAATGATGTAGTCATATAGCGTAATGATGTAGTCATATAGCGTAATGATGTAGTCTTATAGCGCAATGATGTAGTCATATAGCGCAATGATGTAGTTTTATAGCCCAATGATGTAGTTTTATAGCGCAATGATGTAGTTTTATAGCCCAATGATGTAGTTATATAGCCCAATGATGTAGCCATATAACGCAATGATGTAGTCATATAGCCCAACGATGTAGTCATATAGCCCAACGATGTAGTCATATAACGCAACGATGTAGTCATATAACGCAACGATGTAGTCATATAACGCAATGATGTAGTCATATAGCGCAATGATGTAGTTTTATAGCCCAATGACGTAGTCATATAACACAATGATGTAGTCATATAACGCATTGATGTAGTCATATAACGCAATGATGTAGTTTTATAGCCCATTGATGTAGTCATATAGCACAATGATGTAGTCATGATGTAGTCATATAGCCCAATGATGTAGTCATATAACGCAACGATGTAGTCATATAACGCAACGATGTAGTCATAGAGCAGAATCCTGCCATAGCCACTTGCCAAAAGAAGTCGACAGCCACACTGCCTACCCGTATCCCCTCTACACTGACAATGTTGCCGGGTGGAAAAAATGCTTTTCCCGTGAGTCTCTCACCATTCTGCCACATGCACGATGTGTGAACGTTGTATAGCTTGAGCCTCTGGCATATGTCCTATCATCCTGAGGTTGGGTTAGGTGTGAAGTCACCAGCAATATCCAACAAGTTTATTTTTGGAGAAAATGTACACCTGTTTTTTTCTAGAGAAGCTTATATACATAAACTCAATATTTTGTTTCCTCGCCTAAAAAGTGGCTACCTTTTTACATGCAGGAAGGGGAAAATGTGGATAATTATTTCTAGTGACGTCACACCTGATTCAATTTTACAAGGACTGAACATAGGCCTTAGATAAACATACAAACAAGGGAGACTATCACGAGTAGGGTAGAGGGCGTGTGGAATATCAGTGTCGCCTCTGATTGGTCAAATGACCACGGCTATGCAGGGATCACAGGCTGCAGGACAGAGAGAAGACAGCGTGGCTCCAAAAGCACAAGTCCCTCTGCAAGTTGGTGAATTGGCTGGTCCAGCGTGAAGGTAAGTGTGTACCCATTTTGATTTGATACAAGGAAGCTGTTTTTGAATAATTGCCTGTCTTAATCTACCATATAGAAATGTCTGTCCCAAAGCTGGTATCTTCATGGAGACGTGAGATTAACTAGTTGTCCTCCCCCCCCCCCCCCCCCCTCAAACCAGTTTTCATCGAAATGGTGACAGTAGGTCCCAAGTTTTTACCCAGTTCAAAATCCTAGTGCATAGACTGCCGTTTCTCAGTAGGCTAACTGTTGGTATTTCTCAGTAGGCTAACTGTTGGTATTTATATGTATTTTCTCATTTTAACTGGAAAAAAATATTTGAAAAGTACAAGTTGGAAGACATGACAGATGAAAGTTAAGAACAATGAACCCAACCGGTCTTGGCTGTGAGAACAGATATATGGTGCTGGAGAGGGATGTTTTAGCACAGTTTAAAACTTGGGTTCGTGTTCATGTATTTAGATATTTGGTTGGTTCTTATGCATCTAACATTTTGATTTATTCTCAAGAAAGACTTTCTTTTTATTTTCATGTATCAGAACCTTGTTTTGATAGTATTATTTGGTTTATCATAATTCTGTCACTTAACTGTTCAGATATTGCTGCCCCTCGCCTGACATTTGATCATCTCTCCACCTACGCTACCCTATCGAGCACATTTCGAAAGAACAGATTCTGTAGTACACATGGAGTTACCAAATGTGCAGACACCTACACCAGTGCGTCGTGCATGCGTGCATGTGCGGTCGTGTGCATGCTCACTGCACAATCGCGCGCACACGAGTGTTGTGTGTATGCAAGCAAATCAGTCATTTACAATTAGTCTGCAAGCAAAAGTATACCTAATATAGTGTTTTGGAGTGAAATCGTTTTTCACAATTATGGACTTCATGACCAGACCAGCGCATATGTGCCCTCAGTGTATATGTTCCCAGTGTGTTCCATTTTATTTAGGCCTCTACCACCTGTTCATTTATTTTAGCTACAAGTATTGGTATATCTCCTTTTAGTGATTTTTTTTTTCGTTCCTTAGCAAGAGTTTCGAAGTTTACCGATGATATTTTTACATATGCGACCATTTTTACCCACCATTAAGGTGGCCACTTTCCAACTTAGGGGATAGTGTCTAAACCCCCCTGTGTGCATGCATTACAAATCACCATCATTGGTTCCTGTGGGCACGAAATGGCCTTCTCTTCCAAAGGGCACAATGGGTTTTAATGGGATGCAAGATGTTCTGCATATGTTCACACACGTGGCCTCGGTTTATAGTCTCATCCAAGGACTGGGTGGGGGGGGGGTGGAGTCTATTAGTGCTGTGGGCGAGTGGAGTTTGTTAATGTCAACTCCAGGGTACACTTTACTAAAATGGGTGCTTCTGTTATGGGTCAGTCCTCAACCGTAGGATCACAAGCGCAAAGCTTTAACCACTAGGCTACCTCCACAGCTTCCCCCCCCCCTTTTTTTTTTAAAGCGACCTGACATTGTGATATGGTCACAGCTCTGTTTCCTAATAAAGGGTGACATGACAGACCTGTCACTGGGTAGATGGTGTTTGACTTCTACCCAATGGGCCCATGACGTCATGAGTTTGAGTCTGGGCAGTCCCTTTTGGTGAATTATCAGAGGCATCTGCATGTCAGTTAAATAATCCCCACCCCTTACCATCCCCCCCCCCCCCCTGTGGAGTTTACAAGAGTTCCCACTAACACTTATCACATGCACGTCATCCGCACAAGACTACTAAGGTCCAATGTGCTAACGCAAGCATGCAGTCCTCAGGTAGTGGCCAGTAGCTGTGAACGGGCTGATCACAGAACGCCAGATGAAGTGCTTAAGTACAGGGGGATACAGTGCTACTGGACTCCTTGTCCATTATTGTTGGTGTCAATGATTCCTGGTATTAATAATGATAATAATAATAATAATGTATGGAATTTATATTGCGCTGAATCTTGTAAAACAACAAATCAAAGCGCTCAGATGACTTTTTTTTTATATCGAGGATAATGGAATAAGCACTCATGTGCTTTTTTACATCCAGCCCCCATGTATATGCGGTTTTGTAAATTTTGTCATCTGTTCCCACCGGCACACAATGGCCTACTCTTTCCAAAAGCGGAATAGGATTTAACGTATGCGCAAGATGTTCTGCATACGTTCGCACACGGGGCCTCGGTTTATAGTCTCATCCGAAGGACTTTGACATTCAGTTCGATTTTTTTGTCAAACTGGGAAGAAAGATCGAGGCTGGGAATCGAACCCAGAACCTCACGGATTTCTTGTTGGCAGGCAAACGTCTTAACCATCCTTCCACCTTCCTTCACGAAAGTATTGAAAGTACAAACATACCAACACTCCAACGTGGAGAGATATGGGCTCCACAGGTTCAATTTGCCCAAGACAAGCTGCCGGGTTAGTGCAGCATCCCATTAACTTGTGAAGAAGTTAAAGAAGTCAATTAATTCGACTGTCTTTATGAAAAACAAATTGTAGTTGATCAAAGACGGTTCATATGCTAGCTGATAATAGAGACCATTTTACAGTTGAGGGACGTGGAAGAAGATAGCTTTTGAGGTCAGAATTGGATTGATGGTAGGGTCTTTTTTTGTCTTGGTTTTTTGTTGTTGTTTTTTTTGGGGGGGTGCTTTTTTTTGTTACTAGTGTAGGGTTTGATTTGTTGTTGTTGTTGTTTTGGGGTTGTTGTTTTGTTGTTGTTGTTTTTTTGGGGGGCAGTTTTTTGCGTTGTAGTTTGGGGTTGTTGTTTTTTGGGGGGGCTGTCTTTGTGTCTTTGTGTGACACACCTCTTATGTCTTAATCAGATTCTGGCCATGAATCGTCAAGCTTCCCATCGGAGACAACTGACAATGCAGTGCCTTCATTACTGGGGGGAAGTCTCAGTAGACTTGTGATGTGACAGCATGACCCATTCTGTTAGGCTTCTGTAGACAAGGGATTGAGGAACGGTCTCCACAGAGATCTGGAAAGTCTAAAGCCAGTCCTTTTAACCGCCTCTTTGGCATAGTTCTGACACACAGTGTCTGTTAACTGATCTTGGTCTTCTACTGTTATCCTACAGCCCCCGGCGTTTGCTGTTTTCAGGAAGATGTCTGTTCTCTGATCTTGGGTCTTTAGAATAGGGTTATTCCACTGTCCCCGCGCTTGCAGTCTTCAGGAAGATTGTTTTCAGAGGCTTAAGGGTTGAACCAAAAAGCTTGCAGCGTGTTTAGTGGGAAAAGAGAGCAGTGTCCTGATTTTATTAATGTGAATGCAGTCACTTCGTTATTGCAGAAGCAGGACATATCCATAGTATGATTCCCCACATCTGAAACATTCCAGAAGAAAGAAACCAGTAAGTGTAGTGATAAATTGCGGAAAAGCTGCAGCTGGAGGTCAAGTTGAATATGTATATGAAGTAGAGCTGCACAACTGCAGGCCAGCCATTGCCGCCTGGTCCATTGTTACAGGCATCTCTTCCGAAAGTGCAACCAGCCAGCATGCCTGCAAGAGAAGTTGAAAAGGAAAGTGATTCAGGCCTGTCCTCAGGTTTTCTCCTGTTCTGGTCAAAGTGTGTTGTTGCTGCAATTATATTTATTTACCTCCGAGCCGAGATTTCAGATAATTAAGGACTATGATCAAAATGTGCTTCATCCCTTTGTTTCATGACTGAGTGTTAGATGACCTGTCAGTTGCCTTTAAATGATCGCCCGAAACCTCATTTTATTGCTTTACCTCCTCTTGCTTCAAAAAACTGAAATGAAATTAGCCAAAAAGAAGCTTTAAAAGATAAGATGAAGTAAACTGACTGGACAAAATAAAACCTAAACTGATGTAAATAAAATGAAATATTTAAAAACACAAGTTTAGGGAAAAACTATTTTTAAAAATATTTAAAGTAAAATAAAATGGGGATTTGAAATTAAAATAGAATAAGCAAAAATTCTAAAGTTTACTAAAATGAAAATAAATTACCCAACTGGGTAAAAAGAAAAAAAAAGAAAAACCGAAAAACCTCTTAAAACTAAAACGAAATAAATGGAATAAAACTAAAGCAAACCCTGAATAAAACTAAATGCTGAATAAAACTAAATGGCTGAATAAAACTAAATGCCTGAATAAAACTAAACCCTGAATAAAACTAAACCCTGAATAAAACTAAACTCTGAATAAAACTAAATTCCCGAATAAAACTAAACCCTGAATAAAACTAAACCCTGAATAAAACTAAACCCTGAATAAAACTAAACCAAAAAACTAAATCCCTGAATAAAACTAAACCCTGATTAAAACTAAACCAATAAAACTAAACCCTGAATAAAACTAAACCAATAAAACTAAACTAAACCCTGAATAAAACTAAACCAATAAAACTAAACCAAACCCTGAATAAAACTAAACCAATAAAACTAAACCCTAAAAAAACTAACCAGTAAAACTAAACCAAACCATGAATAAAACTAAACCCTCAATAAAACTAAACCCTCAATAAAACTAAACCCTCAATAAAACTAAACTAAAACCTCAATAAAACTAAACTGGGAAAAAAACGCAAAACAAAACCACAAAACAGACCCCCTACCCCCCCCCCCCCCCCACCCCCCACCCCCACCAAAAAAACTAAACCTATCCCCAATAAACACCTAAACAATTAAAATCATTTAAAAAAATAAAGCACAGTTACAAGAGATCAAAGGGGAGCAATCGTGGTGACAGTGATCTCGGTGTTTTGGAAAGATCATCTTTGAAGGCACTGACATTGCTTGGTAGACATGTTTATTCCTAAAATAAGGTAGATGACCATGACTTCAACTTTTCTTGGACAGTCTGTAGTTGTGGGCGAACAAACTTCGAGTTCATTATGTGGAGAAACGGGACGATATTCTCTCTCAGCTTTGGTTTCTGTTCGAAAGGTCTTCTTTTTGAAGCAACTGACTGACTTCCAATCCCAAAAGTTGTCATCAAATGTTTATCATATGATGAAAAACCTACTTAACAAAATGTTTATTTCGGTCAGCGTGGTTAAATAAGACTCAAGATATCTTAATACAAACCAGATTTGACTGTATGAGAGACCGTTTTGTTCAAGTATTATTTATACAAACACGTATTAAAGCCTATTTAATAATTAATTTCGTTAAGAAATGGAGAACTTAGCTTCCCGACACACATGCCTTGCCTAATATTTTTGTTTTTTTATTTCACAATAGTTGCTCCTTCCATGCTAAACACTTGCTTTTGGCTTTTCAGTTCCTGTTGATAATGATAATAAAGTCAGTAGCTGTCAGGCCTTTAAATATGACTGTTTGTAGTCCTCCATACCCCAAGAAGATTTAAAGGAAGAAAATCTTAGCTTGTTAGTCTGATTAGGGCCCTGATGACTGGCTCACACGTTGGATATGAGGGTGGGTAGTGCGTTAGGAGTGGAGGTGTCTCAGGCTTTGTAGGTAGCTCTTTCCTCTGGGAAGAGGACGTCCTCTGTTAGTCCCTAACTCTTCTTTAGGCGTTTCGCTAACCCTCTTGGGTTATTTTCATTTTTTTCTTGGAAGAGGACTAGTCATTCTCTCACATATCTTAAAGCATTTCTCTAACCGTCTTGGACCTTTTTTTTCTTGGAAGAGGATTAGTGACTCTTGTCAGTCCCTCACACTTCTTCAGGCGTTTCGCTAACCGTCTTTGTGTAATTTTTTTCCAATTTCTTATTCCCCAACAGTCCTGTCATTAGGGTGAAAGTTGTCATGCTAATCACAGAGAAAGCAGTTCGTGTTTCGCTAACGGTCTTGGTTCTTTTCTTGTTCAATCTCCTATTCTGCAAAAGTCCTATCATCAGGGTGACAGTTGTCAGGCTGATCACATAGCAAGCAGTTTCTGCTGGAGCTCTTTCTCCGGTACTGATGCCACCAGCAGGAAACTTCATTTCCAACAACACCTGGAAACTTCCGTCCACTGTCCAGACCTCAATGGTAAGTGTATAACTATTGAATTATGCTACTACAGTACAGCTGACTTTCAAATATGATTCATTGCACTCTCTCTCCCTCCTTCCCTTCGCCCTCCCTCCTTCCCTCTCCCTCCTTCCCTACCCATTTCCCTCCCCCTCCGTCTGTGTCTGTCTGTCTGTCTGTCTGTCTGTCTCTCTCTCTCTGTCTCTCTCTCTCTCTCTCTCTCTCTCTTTCTCTCTCTCTTATCTGTGTCCATCCTGTATGTCTGTCTCTGTCGCTCTATCTCTCGCTCGCTCTCGCTCTATGTCTGTCTGTTTTCACATGTGTGCGTAGGGAGGGGAGGTGTTAAATCCATGTCTTCGGTTCACTTTAAACTGTGAAAGGCAAAGCTGTTTGTGACATCAAGGGAAGCTATGTAAGTCAAGAGTTATGAGTTTACCTAAGCCCTTGTCTATGAAAAAGTTTATTAGATTTGCTTTATCAAATTTTCATATGTAGAGGGTCTATTTTTGTCTGTCACTGCCTTGGCAGCAGTCTTACAATATGAGTTCTGCTGAAGAATACCACTTATTACAATTTAGTAAAAGAACGTGTTAATCGCTTCACTATGTTTTTGACTTTAAAATTGGAGAATATTGATGTGCCTACACGTAATTCTCTAACAAGTTTGTAATTTTCACTTATTTCAGTGTTAAAAGTATCCTAAATTTAGGCATTTTTTTAATTATTATTTCTCAGCTAGAGCTCCGATTTTACCAACGGTGAGATTTTGCATATGTGACATCCCTCTAAATGGATGTCTTGATGGTGGCTCAACCCTGGGCCGTCGGGTCAGGAGTACAAGGTTCTAACCACTAGGCCATCCCCCCTCCCTGTTTAGGGGATAAAACTTTAAATGTCCTGGTGTCAGCAGTTATTGCTTACAGCTTGTTTGAGATTAGCACTGAAAGTACCAACAAGCTTGCTTTTCCCCTCTCTCTCCTTGTTTTGTAGCTTAAAGATTTCTGTCTGGTTACCAGGTAAAACATGTTCCCGGAGAACTATCACGAAAACTGTGTCACAGGAACCCCACCTGCCTGTTGTAGAGAGGAAGAAGCTGACTTGGTTTGATCACGTCACACATCACAGCTCTCCTGCCAAGACCATCCTGCAGGAGACAGTTGAGGAAGGAAGACACAGCGGGGCAGACAGAAGAATTGGACAGAGAACATCAAACATTGAACTGACCTTGACTTGGCAGTGCTACTCCAGAAAACAGGGACCAGCCTGAAGAAAAGTGAACCAACACACAGCTCTGGTATCTTCAGCCACAATGACATCAGTGAACTGCTGGTGCTGGTACCATCCCGGCCAGCAGCAGTGATATCTGACTTTTTTCAAGCACAGTGACATGTCAATGAACTACTCAACAACAGGCCAGACACCAGTGATGACATCAAACACTGCCACATGTCATTGAGCTACTCGCCAACACCAGTGATGACATCAAACACCGTGACATGTCACTGAGCTACTCAACAACAGTCCTGACACCTGTGATGAAAGCCTGCCTGCCTGTCTGAAACAACAAAGGCCAGGTAAGAAAACCCCATCAGCTGTCGCTTTCTTCATCATCTTCTTCTCCTTCTCTCCCTTAAATCATTGAGCCACGTGTGTCTGGACAAGTTGATCCTGGTGGAGCCCATCGCTTAAGGTACATGACGCATCCTTGGTATGTGTTTCCCAAACCCATCAAATGCTGACATGAATTATGGGATCTTTAACGTGCATTTTCATCGTATTATCCGTATATATACGTAAGGAAACAAAGCCCTGTCAAGATTCATAGGCCTACCTAATTTTGACCCAGATGATTGTTAAAAAAAAAAAAAAAACACCCTTGATTCACCAACCACCGCTGCTGAGATTTGAACCCATGACTTAATGGATCCACTGGGGTGGAATTCAAACGCTCTATCCACTCAGCTACCCAGTCACTCGAGTTCTGTGTAACTCTGAAGATCAGGATGATAGTTCTCCTCTCAAATACAACCCCAGGTGTAGATTTTCCACTGGCATCGTTTGTTACTTTTGTCTCAAAAACCTGCTAGCCAAAAAAAGACCCAGAACAAAGCAAAATGAGTAAAACTTTAGTTAAAAGATGAAAACTGGTGTGGATATGGAATATGTCTCTGAGTACATCACCAGACTAATCACAGAGTAAAGGTCTCGCATTCTTAATAAAATGCTGAAGATGGATAATAATGACATGCTTGAAAATCAATTTTTTATTTAATCTACTTCAGAGTTATATCCCTTTTCTTTCATTTGTTCCTTGGCTGAAAAATTTGAAAATGGCCATACACGCAAAAATCTGTGTGTGTGTGTGTGTGTGTGTGTGTGTGTGTGTGTGTGTGTATGCGCGCGCTCACCAGTGAGATATTATTTTGTGTGAATGCGACCGTTTTCTTTGTCAAATATTAAGGTCGTTACATTCCAACTTCATAGATAATGTCTAAACGCAACGATTCTAAGCGGCGATTCCGGTTTGCTAATTTTTTTTAAAGAAATGTTCAAGCTTCTAGAGTTGTAATTGACCACCCCTCCCCCCCCCCCCCTCCCACACACACACACACACACACACACAAAAGCCCGTTTCTTTAACCAAGCAAATGCTTTAGCTCTAGGGTAGGTCTCCTGCACACACCTCCCCCCTCTCTTGCCAATATTTTTTTTGAATACTCAGATTGCCAGCTATGTGTACATATTGTATTTGTTTCCATATATGGTTTATAGTCTCATCCGAAGGACTTTTGTGGGAGTGAAGTCGGTACTGATATTAACTCCAGGGGATAAATCCCATCGAAGGTGGCTCATACCCGCAACCCTTAAAACAATTTATAATGAAAGCGCCCTCAAGTTAAGGCAATATCGTTTCCTAAAGACAACGAGGGTGTCAATAACTGGGGTCCAGGGATTGATGGCTCACTTACAGCCTGTTTATTTTGTCATCAGGCTCTTGGAACCAGCATGACGATGCAGGGCAGTAACGAGACAACAGCAGTGCAGCAGCAACAGGACGATGACGGTGCATGGCAGCAACATGTCGACAGTGCACGGCAGCAACATGTCGACAGTGCACGGCAGCAACAGAACAACAGTGCACAGCAGCAACAGGACGACAGTGCAACAGGACGACAGTGCACAGCAGCAACAGGACGACAACAGTGCACAGCAGCAACAGGACGACAGTGCACAGCAGCAACAGGACGACAGTGCACAGCAGCAACAGGACAACAGTGCACAGCAGCAACAGGACGACAGTGCACAGCAGCAACAGGACGACAGTGCACAGCAGCAACAGGACAATCACAGTGCACAGCAGCAACAGTTCAACGACAGTGCAACAGGACGCCAGTGCACAGCAGCAACAGGACGACGCCAGTGCACAACAGCAGCAACAGGACGACGACAGTGCACCACAGCAGCAACAGGACAACAGCAGCAACAGCAAAACGGTGCACAGCAGCAACAGGACACCAGTACACAGCAGCAGTTGGATGACGGTGCACAGCAGCAACGAGACGATCACAATGCACAGCAACAACAGGACAGCGGACAAAAGAAAGCAACAAGAAGACATTGGAAAGAAAGCAGCAAGAAGTTATTGAAATGAAAGCAGCAAGAAGTTCTTGTAAAGGAAACAACAAGAAGTTATTGTAAAAGCAGCAAGAAGTTCTTGCAAAGGAAGCAACAAGTTATTGTAAAGAAAGCAGCAAGAAGTTATTGTAAAGGAAGCAGCAAGCAGTTATTGTAATGAAAGCAGCAAGAAGTTATTGTAATGAAAGCAACAAGAAGACATTGTAAAGAAAGCAGCAAGAAGTTAGTTGTAATGGAAGCAGCAAGAAGATTTCGTAAAGGAAGAAGCAAGAAGACATTGTAAAGGAAGCAGCAAGAAGACATTGTAAAGGAACCAGCGAGAAGACCTTGTAAAGGAAGAAGCGAGAAGACCTTGTAAAGGAAGAAGCGAGAAGACATTGTAAAGGAAGAAGCGAGAAGACATTATAAAGGAAGCAGCGAGAAGACCTTGTAAAGGAAGCAACAAGAAGACATTGGAAAGGAAGCAGCGAGAAGTTATTGTAAAGGAAGCAGCTAGAAGTTATTGTAAAGGAAGCAACAAGAAGACATTGTAAAGAAAGCAACAAGAAGACATTGTAAACGAAGCAGCAAGAAGACATTGGAAAGAAAGCAACAAGAAGACATTGGAAAGAAAGCAACAAGAAGACATTGTAAAGAAAGCAACAAGAAGACATTGGAAAGGAAGCAGCAAGAAGACATTGGAAAGGAAGCAGCAAGAAGACATTGTAAAGAAAGCAACAAGAAGACATTGGAAAGAAAGCGGCAAAAAGACACTGTGAAAATAGCAACAAGAAGACATTATGAAGATAGCAGCAACAAGAAAACTTTTTTTTGTAGAAAGCAGCAACAGAACAACATACAAAAGATGCAACAAGACATTGTACATCTGACAAGATCTTAAACGATGAGCTTGCATACTAGAACCTTGTGCAACAATGACCATGACCTTCTGCACCAGATCTCAAGGACTTCTTTATGGATTAGAACACTAGAAGTACGTAGAGCTAACACTAGAATCTTGCCTTAGAAAAGAATTGTCAAGACTTATGATAAACTGTTTAAGCACCTTGAGCAGAAGATGGCAAACATCTTAATGCAGAAAATGACCAGGACTATGGGGAGGAATATTACTCATCCTGAAGAAGAATGCCAGTACCTGGTGTGGAATTGTCTTCTGTACTTCACCATGAAAGAAAACGTATAAAACTTTTTTTTAAGGTTATAAAACAGAATTTTGTGTTTAAAAAAAATATGCATTATGCAAAGCTAAACACATCAAACAAAAGAGCGAGAATTAGATTTTTGTTCCAGTCCCAGAAAACATCTGAAGCACCTGAAAACAAAACAGAAAAAAATATTTTAAAAAAATCAATCGGTAAAAAAGAGAAAGTAACAATAAAAATGATACAAAGAGAAAAGAAGGGGGCAAAAAATTATGACAATGAAATGATGAAAAGTAAAATAAAAGATGAAAGATGATGCTTTGTAATCTGCTTTTTAAAAAAGACCTATCCCCACCTCCCACCCCTATCCACTTAAAGAAACAGAACCGTTGTTACTGTAAAGACCACACTGTGGTATGTGTATAAAGAACTGTGGGGTAAAGTGTACTTTTTTCTTTAGTATTGATGGATTTTTCAGATATTTTCAGTTTTGTTTAAATGAAATAGAACATAAGATGATTTTTTTTTAAATGGTAATAGAGGGGGTGAGAATAGAGAATGAAGAGATCCTGACTGCCAGGGTTTGAAATTTACCCCCGTTTGTTTTTTTTTAATTCAATGTCCTTTTGGGTGGTGTTTTTTTAAACATTGTTCAGTGTAAAGTTTACTCTGGTGCTGGTTCATTTGTTTGTTCTAGCCCCCCCCCCCCCCTTTCCCCCTTATGATAGTCTGCTAATGAAAACAGTTCGGCTTCTGTTATAAGTTAATTTCTTTCTACACCTTTGATGCTTTAAATATAAGAGACATATCTGAAAAGAAAATAGTAGGCAAGGAGTGAAGGCGAACAGGGCTGTTTTATTCGGGTTTGTTGTTGTTGTTGTTGTTGGGGGGGGGGGCATATCATCTGAAATCCCTTGCAATTTGTAGTGACTTTTATCTCTGTGAAGAAAGCATGAAACATACGACTATTTGCAATATATTACAAATAATATCGTAATGCACGAGATGTACCTGTTAATGTGAAACTATAGCCTGCAATCGAAAGGGGCAAAACTACATTAATCTTAGAATAATTTTGTTATGCTTAGACTGTTGGAAAATCTCTGATGGTCTCCACTGGTAAACCGTTGCAGACTAGATGAGATTAGACAGATGCATTCTTTGTATCCAAGAAGTCGGTTGAAAATGAAATATAGAGGGATGTATATAGTTTTCAGTGAGCAGGAATGTGAAGGACACACTTATGTGCGTTTTTAAAAGGCTGGAAGGAGTTGAGAGGAGGTGCAGGTATTGCAGTAAAAGTGTTTGATAGGAAGCGGTGTTTAGAAATGACGGGATGGGGAAGGACTGACGGGTATTGTAAGGTGGATGTTTAGGAAGATAAATGTTTGGGTGGGGGTAAAATCAAGGGTGGGATAGCAGGTATTAAGGTAGATGTTTGAGAGAGAGATGTGTTCGGGAGGAGGATGTAGCGTTAAGATGTTGTGGCATAGCAGGTATTAAGGTAGATGTTTGAGAGTGAGATGTGTTAGGGAGGATGAAGCGTTAAGATGTGGCATAGCAGGTATTGTTAAGGTAGATGTTTGAGAGTGAGATGTGTTAGGGAGGAGGATGTAGCGTTAAGATGTTGTGGCATAGCAGGTATTTAGGGTAGAGTTTGAGAGTGAGGGTGTTAGGGAGGGGATGTAGCATGGGGTGGTTAGTTGTTGAGGAGTGGACAGTGTTTGGGAAGGGGCCATACATGGGAGTGTCAAACGAGTTAAGGTACTGTGTAAGGTGTTGAGGAAGGGGTGTTTGGAAAGGGAGGGTTGGGGGGGTTACAGTATTTGAGTGGAGGTTATGAGGGTGTTTAGAGGAAAGGGTGCATAATCTAGGTGTAAGAAGGATGTTAAGGGTACAGTTGGTATAAGGGATGAGGAAAGGGGTCGTATTGAAAAATATATGGGTTTTTCAGATTTTTTTAGGGAGTATCCGTTATTAAAAGTGAAATGGTTTGGACTTGATCAGGGATTTAATTAGTGAGGAAAGGATTCCAAAAGGAAAATCATGTCTTGGGAATGAATAATGAGATTCTAATTGAATATGCTCGCATTTGTGTCAGATTCTTTTTTAATGGACTCATTCCCTAATACAAAACCAATCAAATCCTATGTATACTTAAACCGTTTCTTAACTGAATGAAACAGAACAAAAGCGACATCTATGGAATAGTAATATTGTAATTGATTATTACCAACGTTGTTATGTGCCATTGTTCAATTTTTCAAACAATCCATACAACACAGGACAATGCTTAATACTAAATCTTAACCCTAACCCTTGTACTAAACCAGTTTCTAACCTTGCATGAAAACACAAAAAGCAGGTGGACACAATGGTATATGAACATATTGGTAGATTTCTCATTTATTTATGTATTTATTTATTTATTCTTTTATTATTTATATCGAGGATAATGGAATAAGCACTCATGTGCTTTTTTACATCCAGTCCCCGTGTGTATGCGGTTTTGTAAATTTTGTCATCTGTTTCCACCGGCACACAATGGCCTACTCTTCCGAAAAGCAGAACAGGATTTAATGTGTGTGCAAGATGTTCTGCATGCGTTCGAACAGGGGGCCTCGGTTTATAGTCTCATCCGAAGGACTTCTTCTCGTAAGAAGAGGGGGAGGATGGCAAGCTATTTTGGGGAAATGCAGGGTTGTTCGAAATGAGGTGGGGGGAGGAGGGATGTGTATAGTTGCAGGTTCTGGTGTGTTGGAATGGGGGAAGGAGGAATGATGAAAGGTACAAGTAAATGGTAACAGGGCAGTCAGATTTGTTAATGAGATGAGGGTAGAACACATTAAAAATGGGAGATAAGGGATGGAAACGGGAGAGAGAGAGAGAGAGAGAGAGAGAGAGGAGAGAGAGAAGAGAGGGGGGGTGAGGGTGAGAGAGAGGGGTGGGATAAAGGTACATGAAATACGGTTAGGGAAGCATAGCAGTATACTGTTTTCTTGTAATTAGGTAATATGGAGGGGAGTATTTTAGGGGAAAAGGGGGTTTCCGGATGGATCTGTGAGGGTGGTTAAAGGGGTATGCATAGGGGGGGGGGGGGGGGGGGGCAGGGCAGTCAGAATTTTGTTTCTAATAATACTATATATAAAGGGACTAAAGAGTTTACACAGGAAGGTTAGGATGTATGTACTAGTCAATGGAAAAGAGGAAAAATGGGAAAGGCGAAAATCGTTTAGGTATAAAGGGATGGAGGCAAAAGTGACATAGGAATTACATTTTTATTAATAGGTGTGGGGTGGGGGGTCATATAAATAGAAACGAGATGCTGATGAGGAGGGGACAGAAGTGTGTGGTTAGGTCAGTGGCGATGGAGGAAAGAGGTTGGCAGTGTGTGGCATAGCAGTAGAAGTCGTAATATTGAGGGCGCCTCATCTTTCCCCGAAAAGCCCAAACTGCTTTTGTGCAGGGGAATGGGGTAGGGGCGATCTACACCATAGGTAGGTCTATGCACTGGTCTATCATTGGTATGCCTTCAAAGATTTTACAACAGTCAGTAGTATGTGGTGTTATGATGAATCCTGCACGAAAAGTTGCATTATTTACATTCATGCCATTTTTCGTGGAAATGTATGTGCACATGACTATGCATTTGTTGGAAGAAAGTATGGACTAAGGTTTGCTTAAAGGATTGTTCAAAACTCTATAAATGGGGAAGCAGTGACAGCTGATTTTTTAAGAGATTTTCATTCCAATCAGATAAGTGTACCAAAACATTGCAGCTCTGAAATCCTATTTGCTGTTGATAGGGCTGGAATGTTGCAACTAGAAAAAAACCCATGCTGGTGGTGCTGGAAAGTGTGTTGTAGGGATGATTATACTTTTTCCCCTTTACAATTTGTATTGGGTTTTGTTTAAAAATACTGTGGCCCTATGATCAAACTTTTTGTTGGTTAAAGGATTCGGGATAATTTGTCATTGGAGGATGAAGACAAAATTTTATTAAATGACTAATTTCTTCTTTTTATGGATCTTTTGTTGGATCTGGTCATTTGTATTTATAAATATTACTAAAATCATGTTGACAGGATGATCAGTTTGTGATGGGAAAATAGGGTTTTTTAAATAACTCTTTCGGACTGCTTTTAGTTTAGCCTTGGGCTTTGCTTTTATTGGATTAGATGAAGCTTTGATTAGAAATGATATAGGCATGCTTGTTGTGGGCAGAATGATTTTGATTTGGCAAAAATCTGAATTTTGTTTTAACGAGGGGGGGGGGGTAGAAGAATAGAGAAGAGGGAGAATAAAGAAAAGAGAAAAATTGGGGGGGGGGGGGGGGGGGAGTTGCTGGTAAAAGGAGACATGTAAATCCCCCCCCCCCCCCCAAAAAAAAGCTAACACCACCACACAGTGTGCTATGAAGCACTACCCCCTCTTCTTAATAAAAAAAAAAAAAGGTGCCCTGTGATCTGGATTCAACCAAAGCCTATTTAAGTTAAAGACAAAAAAAAAAGGGTTGGAGGGTGAGAGTTACTGTGGTGTTTGGCTTAGAAAGATTGTAATCTTTAAATGTTTGTCGTTGGTACGTTTTGTTACGGAGAAATAGTTTTTAAAATTTTATCATATTAAAATTTCTTTAGAAAATAATGCCCTGAAATGTACTTCTCATTGGAAAGATAATTGTAGGTTGTTTTTTTTCTTAGATTGACAGTGTATGGTTTATTTCCCTCTTATTTTTAAACTTGCCTGTCTTGGGTTTGATTTGCACTTCAATATAAACTTACACTAGGGTTTGTTCGAACAAGATAAACAATTGACTTATGGATAGCAAGAGCTTTGTTCTAAAAATACATAGCTTTTTTCCTCTTTGCTAAAGCAGATTGTTGAGGGTCAGATCAAATGTGTTTGGAGTCCTAAAATGTTTGCTGATGCTAGCTTTAAGAAAAATGGGTTAGTTTTTTGTTCACTCTTCATGGGTTTTCTTAGGGGGGTGGGGGGTTTGTTTGGGGGTTTTTTTGGGGGGGTACTTTGTTTGGGATCTTTTCTATTGATCAACTACTTGAAATTTTTGTCCTGATGTCATTTGTTGTTGACAGCATAATAATTTTGTCATGGACTTTTTTCATGATATAGTTATTTTATCACGTGTTCGTGCTTTTATTTTGAAGTTTCTGCATAGTAGTATGGTAACATGTTATATGCTATTTCTTAAAGATACTACTGTTCGAAGCAATGCCCATAATTATTCTCACCTTCACATGAAGGATACTGTATGTGTGTAGCTTGTACTGTATATGTTGCCTGTTTTATTTCTTGATCATCATAACCTACAGGACATGAATTGAATCATGTCTTAACCTCTCCCCTTTACTTGAAATTCTGACAACGATTTTGTTTGGTTGTCTGGTAGAGTTGTTTTGTTTTAATCTTGCCATACAATGGATCTGCTTTTCAGAGGATTTTACTCCTACGAAAGGGTGAAGTGGAAACTCCGTTTGTCAGTAGTATGTTCATTTTTTGCTTTGGAGCTGCAAACATTAACAGTGGTTTCCTCGCTCTGTTAGTACACTTCCAAAAGGAAAACTTTTTTCCCCAACCCAGTTCAGCTTGTTCTAGAATCCCAACTTGAAATAATATTTTTACAATCCAATGTGTTGACCTCTATCAACTGTGATAAGATCCCAGCTTGCCCATATGAATGTGTGCAGAAAATGTTGCATGTTCCTTTAGGCCATCGACACAAAAAAATGTTTTCCTGAATATTTCTTCCATTTTTCCTTTTCATAACAGCCTTGTACAATGACAAATGTCATCTTTAAAATGTTGTGGGTTTTGTTTGTTTTTTAATCAAGTGGTGAGCACACACCGCTGGCACTTGACTTCCCAGCTGACTTCATTTACTGAGAAAATAATGGCTTTACACAATTCCTCCATCTTCAGTATTTATAAGCTGATGTTTTGCACTTGCTTAATCGAGGCGAGAGAAGATCTTTTGTTTTAGTCAGCCTGGTAAATCGCCTTGATGAAGCCTCTTCGGTATGACATGCAGATTAGTGCAGAGAAAACCCAGTTGACGACAAATAGTGCCAATGGCATCAGCACTGACATAATTATATACGGCAAGAAAATCGAGACCGTCCATAGCTTCAGATATCTGAGAGCTATAGTATGGGATGAAGGATCGTAACCTGAAATTCTCTCCAGGATAGCCCAGACTACAGCTGCAAGGACCAAACTGAAAGTCATCTGGAACGACAGAACATTGATTTGAGTGGAATGGTTTGCTTTGGAAAGCAAAGGACCGTGGCGAGTGGAGGAAGCTGGTTGCAAAATCTTCACTAGTGCCCCAACGGGGAGTATGGAATAAGTGAGATGAGGTGCTTTGTGGCTGTAAAGATAACATAGCTGGAATCAAGAAGCTTTGTCACTTGTGTGTTTTAAAAGCGTAGTGGAAGGAGCATGTCATTGCGGCAAGATATTTTGAATGATGGTGTGAGAAATCAAAAGCGAACAAAAGTCAGTTGGTCAGTCACTGTGTCACTGCTGGTCAGAGCATTGGGAAAAGCCTACCTCCCCCTTCAGCTAAAAAAGAGAGGCTGGAGTTAGGGTTGGGTAGCCGGCTCGCAGCTAAAATAAAACAATGAACAGAAAACACCATAGTGACTTAAAACATATTGTCAAAACTTGATGAAAAGTAATGTAAATAAGCCCAAAAGTCATAAGACCAAAAATAAAAGTCTTGACCAAGATCTCTGATCCGAGATTCATTCATGAATGAATGACTGTGTTTTTAAAAGTGTATGTGGGCGCGTGTGCGTACGTATATGCACACATGCGCAAGCTCCTATAAATGTCTTATTCTTGGCTTGTGATGACTTTTGAACACACACAC
Organism: Rapana venosa; assembly: GCA_028751875.1. Taxonomy (NCBI): domain Eukaryota; kingdom Metazoa; phylum Mollusca; class Gastropoda; order Neogastropoda; family Muricidae; genus Rapana; species Rapana venosa. The sequence goes on from CM054157.1 coordinate 21,746,681, forward strand.
ATGCGCATGCACGCACGCACGCACACACGCACACACACACTGAACAGACGTAAAATTGAAGACCAACACACACACACACACACACACGCATGCGCATGCTTACATGACATTTTTATGTGCTTAGGTGTATAAGCGTGTGTGTGTGTGTGTGTGGTGGGGGGGGGGGGGGGGGGGTCTGTGAGTAGATACGCCTACGCATGCATACAACATTCAGAGTTGTGTGTGTGTGTGTGAGCAAAGTAACAATTACACGAAAAAGTTAATAAAGTTTTGGGCCTTGTTTTGTTTTGTCTGTTGTTGTGT
>CM054157.1:21749483-21841983 GCA_028751875.1 Rapana venosa
GCTTATTGTTTTATGATTCCAAAAGGCTGTTTGTTTTAAATATTTATTCTTATTTCTGAATTTTTAAAAAAAAGTGTAACCAACGTTCATGTAAAAATTGTTTAAAATACAGAACTTTCATCAGATTCATGTACAAGAATCTACACGAATTCTGTGGTGGGAAATAAGACTAAGAGGAGTTTCAGAAATTCATGCAGCAACACAGCTTTCATAACTTTCTTGTCCAACAAGGGTGGGGACCATAGATCTATACAGAGATGTAGTCGGGATGTTCAAAGAGAGAATACGTATTCTGGTTCTTCGGTTTGGTTGCAGTCGACAGTCATAGGCTGTGTCGTTTGCGATAGGCTAGGCCTAATTGGGTTGGTTCCGTTAAAAAGTAACAATGTATCGCAGTCGATGGCGGGTGTTCGCGAACCTGGAACTGTAAACACAAAACCAACCACAGCAGAATGCGGCAATCGCGTGGACGATGAGGAAAGAGCGCAAACCTCGCACATCAGCGCTTGCAGTACGTGTCTTCTGCTTCTCTCATTTGTTTACTAGGCCTAGACATGGCCGAAACAATCCACAGTTGCGTCGACCGTTGAGCTGGTCACTGGTCAGGGCCTTGTTGCAGTTTGCCCTGTACATCGTTTTCCAGTCGTTTTCAACGTCGATGATTTCAAGATACTAATAATTACTGATCAGTTGTCTGTTGTTGTCGCATGCACTTTCCCTAAGCACAGTTCCTAACATCAGGCTGATGCAGTGCTTAGTGTAAATCTCGGTTTGACTGGAGTTGTTTGCTGCTGCTATGTGTATGTTAGGGGGGGCTTTTCAATCAAAGATTTTTTTTTTCTGTTATGGTACATATTTAAGCTATTGTTATAGTGTTAGTTTGTTGTGAGTGACAGTGAGTAAGTCAATAAGTGTGTGTGGGAACCTGTGTGTGTGTACATTTTAAGCATTTAATTTTAAACTTTTTTTAAAGGTTTACAACAGTCACAAAAGTAAAAGGAAGGATTATTTCCCCCTTCTTTCCCACATCAAACAACAGTGACACACACACACACACACACACACACATACATACACAGGATCTAGGATAGCCTGGTGGTTAGAATGATGTATTCATGATCTACTGACCCAGGTTTGAATCTCATGCAAGAGGATTTTTCCTCTGGATTTAACATCAGTGCCAACTCCATTTTCCCCAAAAGTCCTTCAGATGAGACTATAATAAGCCGAGATCCTTTGTGTAAACACACGCAGAACATCTTGCGCACACGTTGAAACCCATTCCGCTTTTCGGAAGAGTAGGCCATTGTGTGCCAGTGGGAACTGATGACAAAATTTACAAAACCTGCACATACATGGGGACTGGATCAAAAAACAACAACAACAACATGAGACTGCTTATTTCATTATCCTCAAATTCAACATAAAAGAAGAAAATATAAGTAAATAATAAATGAATAAACACACACATTAAATGATTTTATGCACATAATTATATATGCATATATATATATACTCCTCCTCCCTTCATCCTCTTTTACTTACACCTTGTAAGCATGTGGCATTTGTACACACGCATTTTTTCAAATGATTTTGAACATGAATTAATTGACACTTTTCATCATTCTTTCAGGCTTGAGGAGTTGCTTCTGATGAATAATAATTACATTTTTAAAAAACAATTTATGCAAAAAAGCCAGAGACTGAAACTGAAAGAGAATGCCAGGCCTACTTGTACAGTTGTAGAGGAAGTAACTTCTAGTAAGGTAACTAAGGGAAGGCATTGTAAGGCAAGGCAATGAAAAATTCTTTAGCAAGGCAAAATTCTTTGGAGATGGTTCTGTGTGTGAAGTTTCGGAGAAATAGCCCACACTTTCAAGCTGCAAAGAATGAGTCAGTGCAGTAGCATTACATTATTTACATCTGAGCACAGCTTAGTACCATTATCAGACCACACATTTCTACACCTTACAAAGGTAAAGATTGCACGATTTTTAATTTAAAAGGTACAGTTTTTAAAGGGGGGGGGGGGGGGGGGGCATGCCTCCAGACCTAAGAATTTACAGGATTTGTATTTTCTTTCCCAGTGGGATTCACAACAATCTTTTTTGGGTTTTTTTGCTTTTTGTTTCAGATCAGGTTGAGCATGTGGGTAAAAGCCTTCTGCAAGAAGCAGACAGAGTCTTCAAAGAGCATGGAAAATGTGAGAACTTCATTAACTTGTTTGTATTGATCTGAAACTGTTCAATATGATATGTTCCTGTTTGAGTCAGAAAGCAATGTGAGAACTTTATTAACTTGTTTGTATTGATCTGAAACTATTGACTATTGCATGATAAATTCCTGTTCCTATTTGAATAAGAATTGAGAAAGCAATCCACTGTAGTATGTATAGTGCTGTGCTTGTTTTGTTTGTCAGAAAATACTGTGCTTGTTCAGTTTTTTATTTCAATACTGTGTGTGTTCATTTTAGAAACTTAGAAAGTACAGTGTAATCTTATTTCAGAAGCTGAGAAAGTACAGTCTAGTTTGGTTTCAGAAACCACTGTGCCTGTTCTGTGTTTTCACTGCGTTGTGATTATGCGAGCCATATATATATCAAAATTCTGCATCACTATCAGCGTATGTTATGACCACACACACACACACACACAATTCTCACACACAGTGCTTTTAAAGGACATGAAAGACTTCAAAATTGGGAGAAGGGGTAGGATTCAAGAAAATGGCTGGCAATGGCTAATTCAGATTGGTTATAAATGGAACAAAGTGCCTTTCAATGCTTTCTGTATATATTTTATTATTTAACACCCCACCCCCCACCCCCATTTTATTTTAATACCCACTTTGTGAGGCAGTGTATAAAAATCTGTGTGTATGCACAAGAGATTGTGTCATATGAATTTGAACATGAGTGTTGGTATGTGCAGTGGTGAAGGCGTGTTTCTTTTGCTAATGGCGTTATGATGTTAACCTTGAAATAAAAACTTTATCATGCTGTATTGTTTCAGTGACAGAGGAGATTCTTTCAGCGTGAGTTCATCTCCTTTGTTCTGTATACTGTCCTTATATTTGTTACATGTAATTATTGTTCTTTTTTTAAGAAACAAAACAAAAAAGCCACCAAATATACTGCTATAGACTTCATTACTAAATCAGTATTAATGAGTATTATGTTGGTTTCTTTTTTTTTCTCTTTTTTTTAAGCTATCTCATATTAATTCTTGACATCAGACTTGTTTGCTATTGGTCAGTAAACTTACAGGTTTTCTCGAATTTCCTTTGCTACATCATACATGCACTCATGCATGCATACACATATATATATACGTGTGCACATGCACACACACGCGCACACATTGCAGTTAAAAGGACAAAAAGTACCTTTTTTGTGCTATGCTAAAAACTTTTTTATTTAAATTTGTGACTCAAACTAGCTGAAACAACTCCAAAATAGAGCCAATGGCTACTGAAAACTACTACAAAGAGCTTTTTGATGATGATGATGATGATGGTTGAAATTGTTAACATGATCATCATTATCATTATCATCTTCAGTGTTGCTGTGACTTTCATTATTAATATGACCAATAAAGTCTTTTTCACAGTAGTTTTCACCATGTAAACAGTGAATTTCAAAGCAGTTTCATGTGCAGCGTTGTGAAACTAACTATAGCTTTTTCATTGTACTTTTCACCTTGTAAACAGTTATCTCAAAGAAATGTTATATGTACAGTTGTACTTGAATATAATTATGTTAAACCTTCACTTCACCTCTCCCGTAGTCCCGTGGACCATGGGGCGCACCAATGAAGATTTTGCAACCAGCTTCCTCCACTCCCCACGGTCCTCTGCCTTCCAGGGAGTGGAGGAAGCTTGTTGCAAAATATATATGTTGAATATATGCTGTTATTAATAATTGATTGTAGCCAAGTTGGTCACTAAGAACAAGGTCATTTTAAGGAATCTGGTTTTGGTTTTATCTCATTTTATGTGCGGTTGATGTGGTTTCCCACAACACAGTGCCTGTCATGGGTTAACCCATATGGTTGGCCAGGGCGTTGATACAAGGAACAACAGTAGAGTTGGTTTTATACCCTGTTTTAATCTGTATTTATATTAGATATAGATAGATATATCTATATATATAATATATATATATATAGATATATATATATATCGCTGCACATCTTTAATCAGAAATTTAAAAGTTGATGACGTGACAGCCCGGATATGGCCTCTGTGGTCGGCGGGGCTATAAACTATAGGATTGGATAGAGCCAAAGTGGAAATGATGGCACTGTGGTGTTTTGGGACAGCTTGCACTTTGTGTACCAAGGGCCTCTCTGTCGGCGCTGGAACTGGTGGACAAAGGTGCTGTCAGTCGCCTGGTGTCTTCTTCAGGCAGAGCCGTTTATCAGGTGTGTCCATGTTTTGTTTGGATTTTATTGATATATATAACGGTTGTCTGCTTCTCTCTCTGTGTCTTTCAGTTTCACTCTTTGTTTTTGAGCTGCCTGTCTCAGTGTCTCCCTCTGTCGTCTCTGTACTTTGTGTCTGTCTGTCTGTCTGTCTGTCTGTCTGTCTGCCTGCCTGCCTGCCTGCCTGTCTCTAATAATAATAATAATAATAAATGGAATTTGTACAGCGCTTTATCTTGCAAAGAAAAATCAAAGCGCTCTCTCTGTCTGTCTGCCTCTCTCTCTGTGTCTCTGTCTCTCTATGTCTCTCTCTGTCTGTCTGTCTCTCTCTCTCTCCTGTTGCCTCCCCCCACTTTCCCCCCTCCCACTGCCCTACCTTTCGCTCTCTCTCAAAAAGTCAAATACTGTATCTAACTGCTCTGAAAATGAAAGGCCTCCCACTCTCTTGGTTCGAGAGTGAAGTCAGTAGTCACAGCTCCACGCCACATCAATGAGGGCATTCTCTTGAAGAGGACATGGGACAGGTGGGCACAGCCTCAAGTTGTGGTGAAACACAGCACAGGCACATAGTAACACCAGCGTAATAACAAAACTAGTTCTCAGCATCTTCTACCAAGAGGGGTCGCAGGTTAGACTGGTCATGAGCTGCTCTGAAGTCAGAATGTGTCAGCTGAAGCCAGCAGGCAGACCTCCTGCAGAGTCACAAGCACAAGAGACCAGGCAGTACACACCCTGCGCTATAGCCGGGGATGCAGAATTCATCTGTACTGCTGTGACTGCTAGCTTCAGGCCCACATTATATATATATATATATATATATATATATATATATATTATATATGTATAATTTTACTATTTGCTGTCAACATTACCTCTGTTATAAACATTTGTACACCTTGAGAATTAGATAAATGATTTTCTCCTGTGGGGAGGCCAAGAGGCCTGTCGGTATAGATAGAATCCTCACCTTTTTGAAATTCTGTGCTAGGTATTCCCTCTTTTCTATCTCTCTCTTTGCTGTCTTGTTCCTTTTCTTCCTGTCACCTCCATCTTGTCTATTTTCTGCCTCCTTGGTCCATTCTCCTGCCTTTTTTTCTAGAAAGACTTAAAGATAACAGTTCTCTCTCCATGCGAAGCAGGGCCTTACTTGTCAGGTGCTTAACGGCAGCGCAACGTGGTTTTGCTCATATGATAGACAACAATTGTTGCAGTCTGAGCAGTCGATGAAGAAGAAGATAAATTGATTGTATAGAATGCTGACAGCAGTGTGACTCCTGTTGTTTTGTGCAGGTGATAGGGAGCTCCGGTACCCCCTACACCTGTTTCACCACCAGCCATTACTGTTCCTGCCCTGCTTTCACTTTCTCAGGTATGTGCCTGCCCTAACGTTTCAGGCCACGTCGTTCTGTGGTGAAGCATCGTTCATTATCATTGATAGATGTTTTTATCGTACGTGACATGTTTTGCAATACTGCTGTGAAAGGATCTGATCGTCTGATTTGATGTTTAGGTGTATTGAGAAATCTGAGGGAAAAAAATCAAAATGGTGGGGGGTCAGGTGTGTGTGTGAATTGCCATATTGCAGTGAAAAAAAGCCAACTAGTTATTTTATTTGATACTCACAGTTGTCAGTTTCCCCCACTTTCAGCTGCTCTCAGCTGCTATCCATTCCTTACCATCCCAGCCCAGCTGGTGCTGATTACAGCAGGAACTGACCACACTTGGACTTGGTAAAAGGAAGGGGCGTGCTAAATTTAGCACTCTTGACTGAGTGATGTTGGATTTGCTCGCTGTGTACTTACCATTTTAGAGATATCTTTGTTGTTGTTTTTTTAAATAGGAAACAAGGTATATATCTATCTAAATTCTTTTATTTTGAGAATAATGAATACACATTCATGTGCTTTTTATATTCAGTCCCTGTGTGCAAGCAGTCTTGTAATTGTATATTTTTTCATCTGTTCCCACCTGCACACATTGGCCTACTCATCTGAAAGGCGGAACAGGTCTTCTGAAAGGCGGAACGGGTTTTGATGTGCACGCAAGATGTTCTGCATGCATTTGCATGATCTCTGTTTAGAGTCTCATCCGAAAGTGTGTGTCTTCATTCTTGTGTGTGTGTGTGTGTGTGTGTAAATGTATTGTAATATAGCAGTAAAAGGAAGATAACTAATCTGATCTGTTGTTGATCTGCTAAAAGAGATGTCTGACTTTTTAACAAATTTTATCAGATGTTTCAAATTTCATTTAGGAGCTGGGGGGGTGTAAAATTCACTAAAAACCTGCCAAGGCTTCTCACTGACTGCAGCAGTCCCTGACTCTATGAAATAGTATTGAATCGGGTATTTAATTTTCAATTACTCGAGTTTTTTATTTCTTTGATACATACTAATAGAAATGAAAATGAAATGAAATGAAAATGTTTTTATTGAACATCAGCCTTGGGCCACAATTTAAATGCAGAGGGAGATGGGGAGTGTATGTGCATGTATATAACAAATTTACCTACTAACAGAAAATTGGAGAAAGGGGGACACCATATTTAGTGTAGGTTGGGCTTGTGTGTTTGTGTATTTTTGCTGTAATGTAGTATGTATAATTTTTGCATATATATCAAGACATGGGGAAGCATACACATTAACTGATAAACATACACACTTTTACTATAATCTGTTGTCTGATTCTGCTATGGCCGATTTGTCAGTTTATTCTAACAGACAATCATTTTTGTTTGTTTTTCAGTTCTTCACAAGGAAGATCACATGATGGTGAGTATTGACAGCTACTTGGTATGAACTCATGTCGGCCCAAGGATGGGAGGGTGGGGGGTGAAGAGACACGTTTCAAGTAGACAGAAACTATGAAAGTTAAAATGCAGTACTGCAGGTTGAAAAGAGATGTGGAAACATTTGACTTAAAGAAACAAATGTCTTCCTGCCTGCCAGTTTTAATACCAAACAGTAATTTTTACTGTGTCCAGACTATTGTATGTAACCTGCTCCTTGAGTTATGAGAAACTGTTTTATGTCTTTTTTCTTTTTACAGTTGTATATTTCTTGTAAATGATTGTGATTTTTTTTGGTTGTGGTTGGGATTTTATTTGGGTTTTTTCTAAGGGGGATATTTGGGTTTGTGTGTTTGGATTTGGTTTTTGTTTTACATGTTTTATCAGTCAGTAGTAATTGCTATGTAATGTTACAAACATTGGTTGTAATAGATCCTATTCATTATGCTGTATTTCACAGAACAAAAATATTTTTACAATGTCTCAGTTGCTAAAGGCATCTGCACTTCTGTAGGAAATTTATAATGATATAGATTTGACTAAGAAGCTTTTCTAGTGTAAGTCTTAACTTGTATATTATTTTTGTAATCAAAGGATGAATGCATGCGTAAACCATAACTTGTATGATTTATTTTTTAATCAAAGCATGTTTTTTTTTAATCCTTGTATCAGATTTGTTTTTTTTAAATCAAAGCATGAATGCATGTGTGTCTAAATCAAAATCTTGTAAACTGACTATAAACGGTAACAGAGACATGGTGTTGTGTTGCAGTGTAAACATCATCTTGCGGTACATCTCTCCAACATCACTGGCAACACAAAACAAGTGAATGTATCAGATCAACATCTGGCCAGCATTCTCTCTGCCTTGGAGTGACTGGTGATCCCCATACTCTTATCATTTACTACTTTGTTCTCTGTATTGGAGCTATGTGTTCTCTGTATTGGTGCTATTTGACTTTCTTTTGTACATTGCTTTGTTGATGGACTTGCTAATAAAGACATTGCAAGTCAAATGAGTGTGCTGGTTTGCAGAGTGGTTGAAGAGGAAGATTGGCTGAACAATGGTTGAATAAAGGATGATGATGATTTCTTTCAAAGTGTGATGATGAAGGGTGGCTGAACAGTGGTTGAATAAAGGATGATGATGATGATTTCTTTCAAAATGTGATGATGAAGAGTAACTTTAATAATGTGATATTTTATTTCCTCTCATCCTTCTTATACTTTCCTTGAAATTCTGTCAAGTTTCTATTAGGGGGAAAAAATTTTGAAATCAATGTTAATATTTTATTGTGAACACACACCATTTTCACTTTGTCTTACACAAGTGGTTAAAAAAAAAAAAACCTCTAAAAAGGCACACAAAAAAATCAACAAAATACAAGTCTGAGATCAAGTAAGTTTTGCATAGCCTTTATTTCCGACTTCAAACTGACCATACGAATGTGACAGATAAAGACAGTGAACATGCGAGAAGTACAATACACTGCTGCCCTGTCATTTATTTAATTACTCATTTATTTGACAGATAAAGACAGTGAACATGTGAGAAGTACAATACACTGCTGCCCTGTCATTTATTTAATCATTTATTTGACAGATAAAGACAGTGAACATGTGAGAAGTACAATACACTGCTGCCCTGTCATTTATTTACTCATTTATTTGACAGATTAAGACAGTGAACATGTGAGAAGTACAATACACTGCTGCCCTGTCATTTATGTAATTACTCATTTATTTGACAGATAAAGACAGTGAACATGCGAGAAGTACAATACACTGCTGCCCTGTCATTTATTTAATTACTCATTTATTTGACAGATAAAGACAGTGAACATGCGAGAAGTACAATACACTGCTGCCCTGTCATTTATTTAATTACTCATTTATTTGACAGATAAAGACAGTGAACATGCGAGAAGTACAATACACTGCTGCACTGTCATTTATTTACTCATTTATTTGACAGATAAAGACTGAATATGCGAGAAGTACAATATACTGCTGCCCTGTCATTTATGTAATTACTCATTTATTTGACAGATAAAGACAGTGAACATGCCAGAAGTACAATACACTGCTGCCCTGTCATTTATGTAATTACTCATTTATTTGACAGATAAAGACAGTGAACATGCGAGAAGTACAATACACTGCTACCCTGTCATTTAGTTAATCATTCATTTATTTCTTCATTTACCTCTACTGCTGCTGCTGCCTGTATGCAGTTAAATGTCCTATAAATTTTATGCATTTATGCTATAAAAAATAATAATACTAAAGAGGGGTAGAGGTAGGGTGGGAGGCAGTGTCAAAGTAATCACTGGATTTTGTTAGGTTTTTTAGTTTACAGGGAGACAAAGAATGGTAGATACCAGAAGAAAAAAAATCCTTGCAGCTGAGAATTTAATCACAATGATGTTTATATTTATAACCCATTCCCAACCAACCACAAAAACCATATTAGATTAACATGACATCAATCAAATTTGAAACAAAACCATTTTTAAAGGACAATGCCAAGCCAAACACCATTCATTAACCAGTCTAAGAACTGAGAGAAAACTTAGAAGAGAAAATGGAACACTTACAAAAGATACTCAGCAAAGAATTGCAGGCCTGGAGTGGAAATGAAAACTGCTCGTACTGAACAGATGTGAATTCAACACACACACAAAAACCCACAATCTTAATATTTTTTCTTGTAGCTTTCAAATCCATGATAGTTACCTAGTACTGAAAGAACTCTAAATCTGGTTACAACACAAATCTGTGCTTATTCAAGACAAGGTGTCTCTATCCCTCTTTCATACTTGATTAATTGTAATAATAATCTTCTCAAGTGATGTGGGGAAAGACTGGGCTGACATACTTGAGAGATCACATCAGTGCACATGTATCAGGCATGGGAAGTCTACAGTGAAAAGTGCTTGGGGAATACAGAAGCTGAAAAAAGCCTGGGGTCCAGGAAGGCAAAGCCAGCCTCCTGTAAGAAAAGGAAAAAAAATGTAATTTCCATTAGAACGGCTTGCAACTTCACTAATTCCTCAAACTCTATAGTTATCAGGCATGGGAACAGCCAAAAGTGCTTGTGGAGTACAGACGCTGAAACAATCCCAGGGGCTGCCTCAGCCCTGGTGGAGTCCAGGGGGGTAAAGCCCCCCACCCCTGCCTGAAGTAGTGTTTTGAGCATTTTTTTTTGGCATTTTGTGCCCAACCCAGACAGGCTATTTAGTATGCTGCATACAAAGAAACCAATACAAAACATCTTATTTTTCACTTTGCAGTGCCTTTCAAGAACCTTACTTTTAAAATAAGAAAAACAAAGAAACTGCACAGTAGAGATCCACCCATATGCACATACATTTACATACATATGTGCACACACACATAACTATGCACATACAATTACATTCATGTGCACACACACATATGCACATACAAGTACATACATGCATGCACACACACACACACACACACCACACACAACCAAAACATACACATACACACACACTGTCAGAGATTTCAGATATGCTTGCTAAGATTTTGGATGCATTCTAAAATGAAATCATTCATTCCTGTTTCCATAGTGCAAAATTTCTACAGAAAATCAAGAAAAGGATTATCTCATTCTGCCAAAAGGATTTTCTCATTCTGCTAAAAGGATTATCTCATTCAGCCAATACCCATTCCTATTTGCAGCAGAGCAAAATTTCAAAAGAATTTCTTAACAAATCAAAAGGATGATCCCATTCTACCAGTTATAATGGAGAACAGTTTTGCAGTTATTCACATTCTATGAAGTAACAAAAGAATTTCTTAAAAAATCAAAAGGGTGATCCCATTCTACCAGTTATAATGGAGAACAGTTTTGCGGTCATTCACATTCTATGAAGTAACAAAAGAATTTCTTAAAAATTCAAAAGGGTGATCCCATTCTACCAGTTATAATGGAGAAAAGTTTTGCGGTTATTCACATTCTATAAAGTAACACCTCCCATCTAGTGACCTTAGAAACCCCTTTGATAGACAACTGCTGGAAAACATTTTTCTCACAAACTTAAAGTTTAAAAAATAAATTGCAAATACAAATGGCTAATATGCTTAAACAGTCATAAATATGCACATAAATTTCAAGGGTCAAGTTATTAACTATGATGCACTAACATAATATACAATGCTGCATAACAGGGAAGTAACATACTGTACACTTGCTGCAGTTACATATAATTATTATAACATAGCTATAGGTATACACTGGCCTTTTGAAACATGTCTTCTTCAAATGCTATCGACATCACATCCCTGTGCAACAATCAGAGGGAACAGAGGTGTGTACAGACATTTTCAAACAGTCAACATCACGTTACCAATCTACAGTAGATTCCAGTTCTGAATTCCTTCTCAATCTAGGTGTTATTACAATTTTCTTTTACAGTGGAAACGTGTCATCTGTAGATAAGGTTGTGACGTCCTTTATAGATACAGTTGTTTCTTTTCAATATAGATATAACACAGGAGGGAAGGGTGATAGCCTAGTGGTTAGAGCATTGTGCTCATGATCTGTTGGCCCGGGATCAAGCCACCATGAAGACATCCGATTTAGGGGATTTTACACTGGGGTTAACATCAGTACCGACTCCACTACCCCCAAAAGTCCTGCAGATAAGACTATAAACCAAATCAACAGTGTGCGAACACACAGAACATCTTGCACACACGTTAAAAACTTGTTCCACCTTTCGGAAGAGTAGGCCATTTTGTGCTGATAGAAATGCATGACTTTTTTTTTTAAATGCATGCACAGAGATGTGGTTAGACACCATCCCCGAAGTCGGAATGCAACTATCTTCATGGTTGGTAAAAAGTCGCATACGCAAAATCTGACCATTGGTGAACCTTGGACATTGAGGAACGAAAAATGCAAGAAAGAAAAAGAGTGGAAATAGTGTTCTGTTTTCAAGTTCTATTCACCAATACATCCCCAGCCACCTCTCAAATTAAAAAAAAAGTAAATGCTTACAAAAACGCACCAGACCAAACTCAAAACTCCAATAAGGAAAACAACAAAAACAAATAAAAGCCCTAAACAACCAATCCAACTTTTAATCTTTTCCCTAAGGGTAACCTGCCATAGGGTAACCAACCATCTACTAACCCTTCCCTACATGTCACTCACTACTGGGTTACGGTAGCATACAAATAAGCACATTGCACTTGCACTGAGGAAGAGGGGTTCTCTCCCTTAATGTAGGGATTGTGTTAAAATAAAAACCTGATAGGATGCTGCTCATATGTCCCACGAGAGTGAAAACTCTCACCATAAAATCACTGTAGGAATAGACAAATAAAATAAAAAAAAGAATGCTCAACGCCATCCCTCTGATTTTTCAGTCTCCATCTAATTGGTAGCAAAGTTGTAGGACCACCCAATTGAAAACTATCCACTTTGCGGATGAAAATTGGATATTGATCCTCAAACTCAAGGAACCTTACTCTTTTGGACGTAGTTGATGCAGAGGTATGTTATGACAAGAAGAAGCTCAGCAAGTTTCCCCCAAGTGTCATGTATCAAGTCCTATCTCAGAAAAATGTTCAAAGTTTCACAAGCAAACTACAACAAGCTACGTAAATGTATTATATTGTCGTTTCCTTACCCGTTACCTATCCTGTAGTCTGGCTGACCCTTATGGCACCACTGAAGACTTTGCGACCAGCTTCCTCCAAAACCACAAAGAGTGGACAAAGCTGGTTACAAAGTCTTCAGTGGTACCCCAACAGTCAGCTGGACTATGGGATACGTAGCAGCAACAGGTAAGGAAATTACGTTACACACTCATAAACTGTTTTTCATACCACACGTTTTGAGGTAGCTTGGATACCATGACTGAAGTTTTGCCATAGGTCAATTTTTGGCTGCTTCAAATTATTGTTTTTAAAATAAATGTACCTGTTGAGTTGTCACTTGAATTTTGATGATATACCTGGAAAATATCAAACAAAATCATTACGGTATAACATTTCCACCAAATGAAATGGGTTTGGTTTGGGTGGGAAGGGGGTCTCCAGTTGGTATTAATTGTTTCTCCTAAAAATTTAAGAAATCAAACATACACAAAAAGTCCACACCATTATTATACATCTGAGTGGTATTGTTATCTCTATTGATCATTTTGCAGCATGACATTGTCTTTGAACATTACATGTGACCATTACATTCTATTCGCATGTTGACTTCAAATGATTAATTTTTCACTGAGGCTAATGTTGGGTGATTGAAAGAATTCTCAGGATCTGGAGATATGTAGACTCAGAGAAAATGTGCATTCCTGAGTAGATACATGTATTAACTCGGCCACTAAACTATAAATTTTAGTGCTCTTCTTGTCAGCCACCAGCAGCCTATCCACACGGCCTTGTCTGGTCACTGACCGTTCCGTGGACTGCTGGCACTGAGGATGTGACAGAATGAGCCTAGGTCAGTAAGCCTGGCTGTGTATGCCAAGACTGGGAAAGCAGCAACATGCACAAGATACATTACAATGAAACAGAGAACAGAAAGTTCAAAGAATGCATAGTCACAGCAGGTTGTGGGCAAAAAGGACAACAGTGCCAACAGTACATTGCTAGTGAACTTCACACACAAGTGTTGACCTTGACTGGTGATCTGGTTGAGTCTTTCCGAAGTGAAGGTACACGGGTCACTCTGTAAGCAACCTACATTTAGCATGTAAAAGGACCAACGGCAGCAAGGGTGTTGCTTTTATAGAAACTTTTTATAGAAGCTTTTATTGAATACGCTTTCATGAGGTGTAGCTTAGGCAGGTCAAATCTGGCAGAGCTTCTCCTCTCTAGAACTTTTCTGTTTTTGGTGATGGGTTTCCTTGTTACAGATTGCATGCTGAGTATGTTCATGTTTTTCATTCCACCTGCCATGGCTCATACACTCTTCTATAAAAGAAGGGTTGATCATGTGTGCGTTTTTGCCAATGAGACCTCAAATTACAGACCCATTCAAGGCCTAATTGAAATACAAGAGAGAACAAAAAAGGCAGTAGGCCATACCCTCTCCATAAGATGAACACCCTAAATTTTCACAGGAGAAATCTGTTCAACAATCACATGACATGCTACAAAATGCAGAGGAATTCATTCACATTCTGTAACCTAATCACACAGTACTGCAAAATGCCAACAACTTCATTTACAGATTGTAATTCACACACGAACAAAACGCATCATTTGTTTAGCATCGTTTATTATAATCATCATTCACATATCAATACAAGTTCTTTATGCACATTCAATTTTTAAAAACTTTTTTTAAAAGACCTGCTGCCAAATTGGTGTCAGTAAATGTGTTTGTAAAACAATCTTCTATTTTATTTTCTAGTTCAACCATGACCAAGGGAATAAAAAGTGGCTGCAATCTGAGGACTGTAGGTTGTAGATAAATTATCTTGAGGGCATAAGGAGTTGTCTAGGTTACTGGGTTCCAAACAAATGCTAATGAGTCCTTGAATCCAAGCTTTCAGGTTTGGCCTTACATCAGAAGCCTTACACTATGAAAGTTTTTACTCAAAAAGCTGTCTTCTTAAAAATGTTCATCTGCGGTTGTCCCTCTGCCCACAGAGAGAACAAAATTTAATATCTGCTCCATAGAAAACATTAAACTCGTATCAAGTCTTGCTATGCAAAACACGTTCAAGATGACTGTAAGAAACTGAGCAAGATTCACAGGCAAGTTTCTAAAAAGTTTTGTTTCATGTTCAGCAAAGTGCACACATTCCTGTTTAAATGAACGTTGGATAAAGATGGGAATCTGTGAGAACAATGGGTCTTGAAAATATTATTCAAAAAGAAACATAGAAACATCTAACATTAGTCCTTAGTAAACAGAAAAATGTCCTTACAAATATCATCTGCCTTCAGAGCACATTTCTAGGAGCCTTGATCAATACTCTGTGTTCAAAGCCCTCAGAGAAGAAGTGATTTTAAATTTCCTAAATATCAGTTCATTTATAATCAGTTTTGATTTCTTTCAAAATTTGCTTTAAAAGATACATATATATTGTTTCTCAGAAACAGAGAATAAAACACTTAACTATGTGTGCTTTCCTTTTCAAATGAACAAACAAAAAACCATACAGGATCTTTGAGCTAAAACACAAACAGTAAATTTGGAAACTTGTTCTCAGCATATAGTGCACAAAATGGATGTTAGTAGGCCTATACAGTCATGACAACAAGTATAACTGTTCAGGTATTGCCCACCCCCCTCCTCCCTATCTTTCTCTAGCTTGAAAGGTTTATCAGAGAGGTGAAACTTCCTGTTCTAGCTTATCGAATCAAGGCAGTTTATGATTAATTTATGATTATTGTGCATTCTGTTCAGATGTCAAAAACTGGATTCTGCATCTCACACAAATGACCATGTCAACAACAAACAAATTTTTAAGATGTATTTCATGACTTCATGGGGAGAGAGAGACAACTTCTTATCAAGTAACCAGTGCACAAATCACATTTCTTGTCTTAGAATGAAATCAGGGGAGGAAGAAATGCCGATCCTTACCCCCTTTTTTTCCCCTTCCCAACTGTGCCTCCTAATCCAACATTATCATGCTGTTCATAGCCTCACAGAGGCCGTATCAGGGATATCATCACATTAAAATCTAAATCACTGATTGAACTGTACAGCTATATATTTAAAACAAGATTCAACCCAACTCTTCTGTCATTCCTAGAATCAAAGCCCATGTTGAAGCCGGATGTGCTGGGCCTGACTTGTCAGGCTCTTAACAGCAGCACAACGCATTTTCGCTCGTATGACAGACAACAGCACTTGGTGTCTGAACGTTCAACAAAGAAGAAGGAGGAATCAAAGCTCCGATCAAAAGATGGGTCAACCTAGGACAGTCACTGCATAGTGGGAGAACAACCTTCTCTACCCATCCTCCATATACTTGACCTGTACATGTGCACACACAAGTACACACATGACGGTAAACGTCACAATATGAAAACTTATGATTGATGATAAGAGTGCATGTAGTTGGTACAGTTTTTGACAAAAATTTCAAGTTTTGAATGTTTTCATTGTTATAACTGGGGTATGAAATCACCTTTGTGGATGACTCAACGTTAGTCGTTTTAACTTTTACTTTTTTTATAGTAAAAACCTGACATTTATAATACATACTGTGTTGGGTTTTGTGGACAATAAATACAGGTTATAGAGGGTGTATGTATTCATACACAAGAGAGGGCACGTTGGGGGGGGGGACACTGTGAAGAGTGAGACTATTACCTCAAATTAATTCCTGATAGGTGGGGGAACAGTGTGAACAGAGAGAACTGGACAAGCAAAATAAATAAATAAAACAAAGTCTGGATGCAAGGTGTCCTCGTGTCTCACAAGGAGTTGAATGCAATTTCTGCCCCTTTGTCCTTAGCTTTGCAATACACCTTCACAAACCAACAGTATCCAAGTGACTGAAAATCCACAAAGATTTGTGTGGCTTTCCATATACTCCAGTGTCCTCTCCAGGCTTCTATCATGCGGAATAACTCCTGCAGCAGTCAGGCAGTAAACTAACAGACTGGAGTGCTGCCACCATTCATGTCCCTTTTGCCATAGATTTATGCATTTTCTCGTGTGTGTGTGTGTGAGTGTACGTGTGTGTGTGTTTGTGTGTGTGTGTGAGTGCATGTGTGTGTTGTGTGTGAGTGAATTGTGAGACGGCAAGAACCACTAAGGACAACCTTGCCAATGTGTTTAACTTGTGCTTGTAATTTAAATTTGCGTGGTGCCTTGCCTAAAGTTGTGTACGTTGCAGCTGCATTTTCTTGCCCACTTGTATATAATATTTATCACTTTTTAGCTTATGCTATCTCCTATAAACGCTTAACCTCCCACCCCTTTTACTTGACTATATATTTCTTTAAAATATTAAAACCAAAACACTCAATTGCATGTTTATGTGCTAAGAAGAGGGAGAGAAAAAGGGACAGAGAAATGAGGAGAGAGTTGGAGAGATCAAGGACATGGTGACTGACTGACTGACTGACTGACTGACTGAATGCAGTGAGTCATAGATCTTGCATTTCACCAACATCAGCTAGGACAGATAAACACTCACCTTTTTTGTCACACAATACCCCCCTCTCTGTGACACTTCTTTCAAGACAAACAATACCCCTTTTCCAATATTGCCGTTACTTACTTTACTTTACTTTTACTTTTTCTTTTCGCTTGTACTCTGTGGCGTCGCGGGGAGATATAAATGTCTGTCTGCTGCAAGGCGGGTAGCTTGGAGGAGGGATATTGCCATTACTTGTCTAAAATACACCTAAAAAAAAAGATGTATGTTGCATAAACAGCTGTATTCAAAAATAATTAAAATTCACTACATATTAATGCTGTTTCTTCTCTTAAAATTTTTTTTTATAGTTTAGAGCCTTTTCTAAAGTTAACCGCTCTTTAAAACTGATATCCTTTACAAACACTGCTAAAAATGCTTATCAATAAATTCCATACATATACAAAACCAACAGAGCTTTACTTAGTAACAATATAATCTTGTCTCCACTTCCTTCAGTTATTATATTGCAGAGCTGTGCATAATAGAAAAAACCACTCTTAAAACCTGAGATGATGAAAACAGTGGTCAACATGTGCAAGGTGAGACGGACTAGGAAGGCCGACACAGGACGCACGTACTACAGTAGTGCGCAAAACTAACGACTTCATCACTACACACTACTACCTCCACCTGTACAGCAAGATAACGTAATGACTCACTCTTCAGATCAACAAGAAGGCAAACAGTGGTCAATAACTTAGGATCAACACGCCAAACACATCATTTACATACCAGGTCAGAAAGATCTGTGAATAAATAGACGACACAAAATGTACAGCAGCAAAGATTACATTCAACGATAGGGGTTTTCAGTCTAAATACAACCAGGGGGGGAAAACAAACAAGCACAGGTTGGGGCTTAGATCACTTCAGTGAAAGAAATGTTGACTGCCACAACATGACGCTGACAGTCACATGTTAACTAACAAACTTCACAAAAATAGATCAGATTGATTTTATTTGCTTGGATTAAAACACTCTTATCAATTATATCACATTACACTTAGGTCATCTTGGATTAGGAGTAAATGACATTTAACATCAAGTTAAAGACTCTAAGCATCTGCTAATTAATTATTAAAACAAATCTGGTAAAAGCCTGAGAGAAGATAAAAGAACATGACAGTCGATAAGATCTGGACACAAGATCAAATCAAAATAGGATTTGTTACAAACAAATAAAAATAAAACAAAACACAAACAATAAAACTCAACAGGACAGGACACTGATTCCGAGAACTTTTTTTTCAAAACCAAGCACAAAGCCATTGGAACAAACTGCATGTGTACAAATGTAGTAAAGAGTAAAAAGTTTCTGCTGCCTGATGAATATAATTATATATAATAGCAACTCTTGTTATACACACCATAGCAATTCTGTAGTGACACCCTTCATTTGCTAAAATCTGCATTGCTGCTGTAAGCATGACACAAACTGCTGAGAATGTCCAGTACATGTACAGCGTCAAATGCTGAGCTTGTCCAATACCAACACAGTTTCAATCACATCAGAATCTCACCCAACAACTTCAGCAGCAGTGCAAGTCTTTGGGAGTGTGGTGAACATTCTGGAATGCTTCTCTGTACACGTATGTTGTATTCAATTCTTCTCACACACTGATCTTGGCAAGCTCAAGCCAACTCTAAAACTGGTATAAAAACAAAGATGAATCGATCCATCATCTAAGTACACATGATCTTTGTACCATTCAAAGTAGTACTTTTACATTAAGAGAGTGTTCATACTACAAAATGATGATTATAAAAGCTGACATCCCTCCTTCAGAAATCTTACATGCATGCTAACTCGTCACTGTCATTGCCGTACCGCACATGCGGATACTAAGGGAGTATGAAAATAAACAGGTAAAAAGTTGTAGCTGTGAAGGAGGCGACGATCCTGTTCTTGTGTGTCTCTCTTCAAGAATAAATAAGAAGAAAAGCAGAGTTAAGTGGAAGAGACAGGGACTGGCACGCCTGGTCACACCGACATGTCTTAAAGCAGCATGGACAAACAAAAACGTGTCCATAATATAGGTGGTAACAACTCTAGAAGAAGTTGTACCTCTGCAAAGTGGCTGCATCCCTCGGTGAATTATGCTACTGATCACACGGTCAGAAATGGTACAGAATATTCTTTTTTCTTTCTACAAACATATCAACATAAAATGATGCATATATACTTAATAACTTAATTCATCACTCCGTTTCAAACGTTTTGCAGAATGAGCACTGGATACATGTCGCTTGTCTTCCCGCTTCCGCTTGACCCCTGGGAGTTGTTTCAGAAAAGGTCGGTTTTCTGGGCAGAGAGCTTTGCGGGCTGCTCTGCGTGCTCGCCGCAAGGTTGTGCGAGTCCTGTGCAGCAGTCTGAACTCACGGCGCTTCTTCAACTTTTTGATGGAGCTGCCACCCCCACTTTGTAGGACAGGGCTGTCTGTGAGGAGTTTGCTGTTGGCTGCCAGGCCACTTTTGCTGGAGAGCTTGCTACCTGAAGAGGGACTGCGTTGAGTCGTGGCCAAGCGCAGGATACGTGTGGACGGTAGTTCTGTCTCTTGAGAGGGCTCTGTGTGAAATGTAGAGTCCAGAGAAGGAGCATGTTGAAATGTCTTGGCTATGCTGTGAATGGTGGGAGGTAGAGTCTGATTAATTTCAGGAGCTGATGTGAGGAAAGACGCATTCTGCTGCCGCGTGGATGGGTTCAGCACACCCTGAAAGCTGCGTCTTGGTTTTCTGTGGTCCCTACTCACTGGTCCCCTACTCCCTGAGTGAGACTGGTTTAGCACAGATGCTGACTTAACACTGCCCAAGGGTACAGGGGCGGAAGAAGCTTTCACAGCATCCAGTTTCATCAGTTTGAGCAAGGAGTCTGACATGGACATGGAGGAGGTCAGTGTGTGCGCTGAACTTGGGCTGAGAATCGGTGGCTGGGCACTGGGGATCAGAGAGTCTTCTGAGGGGGGCGTCAGAGTGGAAGCAAAAGCAGGACCGACGGTCAGCGCTGAAGACGCCTGGATGCTGTCGTCCATGTCCCCAGGCGTGGGAACCAGCGATGGGTGAGACATCCGCCTGGGGCACAACGGATAACGCACAGCGTCTGCATGATGGCCGGCTCTATGAGGTTTCCCCACTTTGGAGGTTGAGGCCACTTTGTTGAGAATGTGATGGTTGGCAGTTGCTGCCGACTGCGAACAGGAGCGTAGAGAATGATTATGAGGCTGAGTGGTACCGCCACCACCGCCTCCTCCTCCACCACCACCTCCCGGGGAATTCACCTCCACGCCGTTCTTCTCTGATTTGTTCTCTGTGTCAGTGTCACTGTCATTCGTGTCTAAGTCCATCTCCTCTGACTTGTCTTCCTCCATGTCTTCTTGTTTCTGGTTCTCTCTTTCCCCAAGATTGTTCTGGTTGTGGTTGGCTTTGGATGGACTGGCTGACGTGGAAGGCCTGGAGGAGGGGGCTGCCACCTTGGTTGCGGAGGCGCTGTTCTTGGCCTCTTTGACTTTCTGGAAGTACTCTTCTCGACGCTTGCGCAGAATGGTCAGCTTGGAGGGCCCAAGAGGGTCGATGAGGACAACCACGCAGGAGATGTTGTCAGCCTTCATCATCTTGGCCCTCCACTTGTTCAAGGCACGCATCACCAGTTTCTCTGCCGGGTTGATCCAGTAACTCACAGACACCATCTGCACACAGGACACACAAAAGTCTAAATTTGCGTCATCCACATCTCCTACCTTTCAACATGGCTGGTCAAACAAACAAACAAAAAAACCCAAGCCATCTATCAGCTCACAACTGATCAGTAAGTAATTCAAAACACACAAAAGCTGAAATTGTTCTTCCTCAGTCCATCTGACCTAACATGGTGTTCACTATTATTCCATTTTCAACAGATGCTGTGCTCTTGGTGATTATTTGATGAAAAAGACAAGGCTTTATTTCAGATTCCACCGTCAAAATTGCAAGATCACTCGGTGACGGCTTATCAGTTTTCCAAACAAACACTACCTAGATATAAAAAAAAAAATTCATTCCAAACTAAACTAAAAACGTGTCATTCAGGGCTCTTCATTATTCACCCTCTATCTCTTCAACGTACACACACTGGACAAAATTGGTATTCTCAACCAAAAACAACTTGGGTGACCTTTTCTTTTTTTGTGTTTAACCCAGGCTGGGCATTTGCCAACCTGTACATTATTAACTTTTAGTCTCATACAGAACCAACACTGTCAGCTTCTTATTCATACAGAAGGACTTGGCCAAAAGGAGCTGAATATGGGCAGGAGTGTTTGAAATGAAAACTCTCTCATACTACACAACAGATCTGCATGAAATTTGAGGATAATGTTGGCAAATGATTGTTACATATGTTGCACTGGGTGGTTGTCTTTTTTTTCTTAACAAATCAGTATCATATGTCAACGTTATTTATCCATTCTGTCTGTAATTATTACCTAACTTTGGTAAACAAAACATTAAGAAAAAAATGTGCATGGGTGTTGTGTGATTCTATTTAGCCTGAAAACACAAAGAAAAAATGAATTCACAAAAAACAAAAAATACATTTTTCTTATATTTTTGGCATTTTAAGCAAGTGAAACATCACAAAGATGTAAATCCCTATGATTCCAAAGACTGAAACAATATATTTGAAATGTAATATCTCTCTTGCTAAACAATGAGGAAAAGGACTGTGTTGCATAATTAATAGTTTTAGACTTACCAGTCATGTTCATTTGTCATTTATTTACTTTGTGTATGATTATGTTATCTATAGTAAGCAAAAGAAAACTGAAAAATACAATTGTGTCAGTGGCACCGGCATGTATTCTGTATGAATACAAGGCAATACTAAACTATCATTCATGCAAGAGACTGGTGAATATATATGTCCATCCAAGGACTTTCAGGTCAGTGAAGTCGGTACCAAACATTAGGCCAGCTGTCAGTCTAGGAAGACTATGGAGTTGCGCTCTAGGTGTTAATTCTGGTACAGCGTGGGTTGTGGCTGGCCAGTCCCACATGTGAATGACAGTGCCTATGGAAGAGGGCACAGATGAAGTCTGACACTGGTCTGTCTGTACCATGCTACTGATGGGTTTTTTGTTGTTTGTTTGTTAACCATGCTACCAATGTTAACATCAGGGGTAAAATCCCCTCAAATCGGCATCTAAATGGAGACTCGAACCTGCGACTTGAACTACTGTCGGGTAACAAAACTGATTCACTAACAGGTAGGCCATCCTTCCTACATACCACAAAGAAAGCATAAATGGCAAAAATTAATTATGAAAAAAAGACAACACACACCCATACGTACACACCCACCAAAGGAAAATCAAACAAAACCCCCAAAAGCTGTACTCAACATACTGGATCATGGATGACACGGTCCTCAAAGTGCATCTCCAGGTCTGTGACAACAGAAACTGACTCGGCTGGAGAGAGCATGTTCCAGAGGCCATCAGAGCCCAGGATAAGGCATCGATGTCGACCTGGCTCCAGAGGCATGACACTGACGTCAGGATCAGGGGACACCACAAACTGCTCCTTGAAGTAGTCGTAGCTCCATAGATCACCTGAAAGGAAAGACACCCTCCCCCGGTCCATCAAACATCGCAATGACATTTGTACACACATCAGAGCATGCCAGTTTTCTGTTGTCCCAAAGCGTCACCATGAGTCATGACTAGACTATTTCTGATGTCCTACTCTATACCAGCTACTTGAGTGATGATTCACTAACTGTATAACCCAAAGAGAAGCCAAGGGTGCATTCTGGGTATTTTTGTGACATTCATAATACTTCAGGCCCAAAGCTGATCAACTCATGCACAGTGCACTAATGTTGTGTTGTTTTGTTTACTGCTTTAGCCATGGCAAATTTCTATGCATGAAATTTGGGCAGCTCTGAGGAGATATGCCAAGTTATAAAAGGTGCAGCACCACCCTTTTCTTATTTCTTATCTGCAGGTGTATTTGCTTCTCTAAGAAGATGTTTGGGGTTGTTGTTTTTTAAAAAACAATTTTGACAAAGACAGTTCTTTTGCTACTATGGGTTTATATGAAGATATGTTACACACAAGACCAAAAAAAAAAAATCTCACCCATAATAAGACTAGCACCCAGACCACCACTCATGGTCCAGAGGATGGGTGAAAAGCCAGGCTCAAGACAAGGATTGAAACATCAACCTTATGCTTTCCAGACCTGCCTACCCCAGCAAATGAAAAATAGTATTTGAACTAGCCAAAAACAGTATTTTGACAGCAGAAATAGTATTTACAATCTTTCTTGCTCTCGATGTATTCTTATAATCATTGTTTATTTGGTGGTTCCACTTATGGCTTTGGTTCCTTTGCAGCGCTCTGCTTCTATGAAGAAGAGTGTGTTTTCAGAAAACTTACCATCTTCAAATTGTATTTTAGTAAGTGAGTGAGTGAGAGTCAAAGAGAGAGAGAAAGAGAGAGAGAGAGAGAGAGAGAGAGAGAGAGAGAGAAGAGAGAGAGAGAGAGAGAGAGAGAGAGAGAGAGAGAGAGAGAGTGTGTGTGTCTGTGTGTGTGAGAGAGAGAGAGAGAGAGAGAGAGAGAGAGAGAGAGAGAGAGAGAAGAGAGAGAGAGAGAGAGAGAGAGAGAGAGAGAAGAGAGAATACTAGGGAAGAAACACAGAAAATGACAAGAAAGGGGGTGGAATGGGGAAATGAAATAAAAACAGATTGACAATCTGACAGAGATTGGCAAAGGCAGGGTCAGTGAAAGAGACAGAAGACAGATGAGAAAAACAAGCATTCCTAATGGAGAGAGGGGTGAAGAAAGGGGGAGAGGGTGTTGAAATCAACTCCAGCCCTCCCCCCCCCTTCCCACCCCCTCAAAAAAAAAAAGGGAGAAATAGGTGTATATAAATCAAGATAAAATCATGCACAGTCTGCCAAACAGAAGTGAGAGAGAGAGGGAGAAAGACAGACACATGAAGACACAGCGAGAGAGAGAGAGAGAGAGAGAGAGAGAGAGAGAGAGAGAGAAGAGAGAGAGAGAGAGAGAGAGTGAGAGTGTTGTGTGTGTGTGTGTGTGTGTGTGTGTGTGTGTGTGTGTGTGTGTGTGTGTGTGTGGTCTGTCTGTCTGTCTGTCAGGATTTTTGAGGACCTCAGTTTCTGTTTTAAAGGACCTTCTTCAAAACATTATCTAATTCAAACAAAGTTCAGAAAGTTTAAAGCTGAAAATAAAACAATATTTTCAGGCGTGTGCGTGTGCATGTGCGTCTTACACACAGAGAGAGGGAGGGGGACTGTCCATGTAAAAAAAAGGGGAAAGCTGGTAGGCCTGCTTTATCAACATCGCTTTGACAGGGCGATAACAGCTTCTGTAGGGTTTCTAGTGATAAAAAAAAGGGAGACCTCTTGCACTCTGACAGGACACATGGCTGTGAAAGTCCCCCACCCACATCCCCTCTCCCTACCAACCCTCTTCACCCTTGTATACAGAGCTGATGGGACCATCCCTTTCTTGAAATCCATATTCATGGTTGATACTTTCCACATGGGCCCACCCCCTCAAGTTCACTTGCTACCAAGAGATGACTTGCTACCTAACACAGACAAGGGAAGTAATCAGCATTGAAGAGTTACATCCCTTAACCCTTTGCCCTAGGTTCACTACCCCCCCCCCCCCCCCACCTTTTTTTTTTTTTTTTTTGGTGGTGGTTGTCAAAATCGTATTTTTATCAGTAAATTTGTATTTTCGTATTTGGGGTTAAAAAAAATCATAAAAATATGATAAAATCGTACGGCTTTCTAAATAAGTGAGTTACCGCTCAAAAGATCAATGACAGGTGTCAAACGTGTGCAGAAAATGTTATGAACACATTCATATTGACAAGAGACCTCACTTTATAGTCTCATCAAAAAGACTTACAGGGAATTGAAGTCAAAACCTCTTTCTTTGGTATTCCTTAAGTGTCACAACCAATGTTTACTCTATAAACAATGATTTTTTTTTTAAACAAACCCAAAAAAACAACCCTAAACCAAAGAGCTCAACTTACTCATGATAAAACATGCACCCTTCAGACCATGAATCCTCTATCAACCAAATGTGCCAAATGATTTACAGACATCACCAGCTTATCAGTATTGCATGCTCGGTATACTTTTTAACGTGTACTTACAGCTCCATTGACAGAGGCACTGACATACCCTCAATTTACCAACTTCCTTTTTATAAATAATTTGCTCTACCTGGACTTAAAAATTCTTGATGATAAGTCAAAATCCAGCTGCTACTAAAATGGTTGTTTCACAAATTCCATATATGTGAATTAAAACAAAAGAAAAGGGCCAACCCACCTAGAGATCGAGCGACAGCTAAAAAAGGGATTTTGTCAATCTGCGTGCTGCGTCGTATGGGTCCTTTGTGGTTGACCTTTGGCCTGCTCCATACTACCCGCTGCACGCCTGCCTTGGCCACTACAGACCCGCCACTCTTCTCTATCCGCTCCTTCTCCTCAGGATTATCTGGTTTGTGATCCTGCACATGCAAGCCAGCTGAGAGCTAATTTCTGCACATCAGCAAGGGGACACGTTTACATGACCAAAACATACCTTTAAAGGATAACATACTGGATAACAGAACAATATGAAATTTTCCCTAAGAGTTCTGCATTGTGAATAATTTATCATTCATGAATACATTAACATGAAGCAGTGTAAAGTGTAAACAAATTTTCTTTATGAACACCAAAAGCCAAATTTTGTATGGTAAGGACCCAATTATTAAATCTAACTTACAAAGATACATCAGAATAAACTCTGAATGTTAAAACAAAAGGGGAAGGGGGTATTTAAGATGACAAGGCAAATAACATGCAAAGCAATAACAAAGAGTGAGCAAGAGAAGAGGAAACAAAAACTGACATAAAAATATGAAATTTTGTTCAAAATCTAACACATTTTCCCCAGAAGATACAAATCTATTGAAACAATTTTTTTAAAGTATTATGCATCAAAGCCCTAAACCTCCCCATAGGAAAGTATGTGAACTGTGAAAAAAAAAACAACTAAAAATCAATTACACACACACACACATATGTGAGCACACATTCAAGTCACACACACGTCACATGGATACACATGCACACACAGAAGTTTTCACATTACCACTGCATGAAATACCTTGGTCAGGCACTTGGGTTTCATAAAAATTGCATTACGAGGACCTTCGTCGCAGCCCAGCACAATACCCGAGTCGCCAACATGCCCAATGTACAGCTTGCACTTCTTGATGATGGCAATGCTGGCGGTGGTACCAGACGTGGATGGTAGACCGCTCACGGTGCGCGGCCATTTGTCTGCAACACCAACATTGGGGTTTTGTTGTTGTTTTACATCATCTTCACAATTAACAACTGAATTTAACACTAATAACAGGTTGTGAATGTGATGCTCGTTTACTGAGGAGGGAGGGGGGGTTTCAGGGGGGGGAGGGAGGGAGGGGGCAGAGGAGGGGGGCAGGATAGCCTGGTGGTTAGAGCATTACGCTGAGAGCCTGGGTTCCAGCCACCACTGAGGCACCTGTTCAAGGGGATTTTCCCCTGGAGTTAATAACATCAGTAACATTCTAACAATCATTTCTCCCAAGTCTTCTAAATAACTGAAATAAGAATATAAACTGAGCAGTGAGGTTCCATGAGCAAATACACACAAAACACCTTGCTCACACATTAAAAACCCATTCCGCCTTTCAGAAGAGTAGGCCATACATGCCAGAACACTGAACAGATGACAATTTTTTTTTTATAAACCATGCTCACACTCACCTGTCATGTTACTTAAGACACCATCCCTGAAGTCAGAATGCGGCTACCTTAAGTTAATGGTAAATAAATGGTCGCATACTAAAATCTTGCCATTGGTAAATGGACTAAACCTCAGACTGTTGGAGCTCTCATAAAGGAACACCAAAAAAACCCAAAATACTGCAATTAAGTGTTGATAACCTTTAGATTAAAACCATCAAATTAGTAATATACTGATAAGTGGTGACAGACTGAAATACAAACTGAACTTGTAAAAAAACAAAAAATACCTATTCACTAGTATTCAGAGTTACGAAACACGGCAGTCATTTTACCCCATTTTCTGCTGCTCAGTCTAAGACTCTGGAACATGACCCCTAATGAGCTAATCTTAGCTCAGGCACTGACCAGATGCAAGGGTCCGGTTTGACGCCATCAAGATAATGTGGCATTCTTTCCAGTGTTTCAGTGGCCACACATATTTTGATTTCCAACTTTTCAGTGCATTGCGATACGTTTGCAATATTGTTCAGCACTATAGTATATTCAAGTGTATTCAGTGCAGTGTTCTCTTGTTGTGAAGAAGTTAATCTGAATCAGTATATAACTATTGTGTAGGAGTTATAAACAAAAATAACAGATGGATTGGATGTTCGCACCAGATTGCTCTTCTTTGTTTAGTATAAATTACTATAAAGTGATAATTTTCGTGCTAGTGACGTAAACTGACTGTAATTTTCCTTCTGAATTCATTTAAGTTTCACTTCGACAAAGTCAGGTTTGTAATCTTAATGTTTGATTGTTTAAGCTCAATCAACTTTTATTGTGTAAAGGATACATGTTTGAAATCAGTTTTGAAGGGCTCAAATCTGGGCAAAAAGTCTGTTTGCTGTCTCAATCTAGTGCCTGTGTGTGTGTTGGGAGGATAGGCTTGCCGCACACAGCGGGCTTGTCTTACGTAACGTAAGCTTTGCCAGCCTTCCAGCTCTTAGTTTCTGATTGTGTGTGCACACGCACGCACACAATGAGTAGATTGATAGTAGTGTGTAATTGAGATTTTATGTATTTTTGGCGTGGATTTTCTTTTTATCTTATGTTTGACAATATTCGTATTCTAGTAGGCCTAATTGCTTCAATGTATTATATAAATATGTGTTCACAAGGACACATTGTAAGACTAAAATCTTCATCTTTGTGTATCAAAGATCATTCTCTCTCTCTCTCTCTCTCTCTCTCTCTCTCTCTCTCTCTCTCTCTCTCTCTCTCTCTCTCTCTCTCTCTCTCTCTCTCTTCTCTCTTCCTCACATACACACACACACACAAGCGTGCATGTTCATTGTTAAAACTGAGTTGTGTTTCAACTAGCATGTCAGTCTGGTCTGCGACCCTTTCCTGTACTACTACTAGGCTGTAGGGCTAGCCCATATGCATGGCATTAGCCTTAGGGGCCAGCCTGTGTGAGTGCAGCTTGAGATGCTGTGAGGAGGGGGGGTAAATGGAAGGGGGTGTGCTAATTTTAGCTCTGGGCCTGGACCTTTGACTGAACACTGCTGGATATGTGCACTGTGGGAAAAGTATTCTGATGGCTGTGTGCCCATTACAAGTTTCTTTCCTTTAGTGCTTTACGTCCCAGTATTCAGAAGTCCCCTGAGAATGACATGCAAAGAAACCTATTCACTAATTCAGGCTATTGTTGGTCAAGCAATGGAAATGTACACTAACCAACCACAAAAAAAAGTTTTCCCCACAGGTACTGGCAGGTGTTCAGGGGGAAGTACAGTTAAAAACAAAGCGAATGATGCTTGTGTTGTCTAACTGAAGTTACACATTCCCAATGAATCCACTTTTAAGCTAAATCTAATAATAATAATTAAAAAAAAGAATGAGTAATCAGAATCAGAGAAACGTTATTCACTTACAGTTACACGTTACATTACACTACAGTGATTACACAAAATCATGAAATGTCCTCAGCGACAAGTCTACTAGATTTATATACATGTTCTCTGTCTAGCCCACCAGGCCATTCTAACTTAGCAAAGTTACTAAGACTTAAGTCATTAAGACTAAAGACTGTAACTTGTAAGTGGGTTGTTTCTTCAAAAAAAGTTTTTCTTTTTTTAATTTCAAAGATAATGGAATAAGCACTCATGTGCTTTTTTACATCCACACGATCCAGTCCCTATGTCATGTGTATGTATGCAGTTTTGTAAATTTTGTCATCCATTTCCACTGGCATACAATGGCCTACTCTTCCGAAAAGCAGAACAGGTTTAACATGTGCACAAGATGCTCTGCGTGCATTCGCACATGGGACCTTGGTTTATAGTATCATCCAAAGGACTGTGAGTGTGACTGACAGTGACTGAGTACTCAATAAGTCACTAAGTGTGAGGCACACTACTGACACTAGCACAGATCACTGATCAGTGAAAATGTTGGTAATCAAAATAACTAGGATCCACACACTTTGTCCAAAACACACCTCTCATAAAATATCTGTTATCTCTTAAGTGAACAAACATCAAATAAAAAGATCATGATCAATACCAATTTTTACCATACACACAACGCATTTTTTACACAAGCAGTAGCACATGTTTATAATGTACACATAGATCTATCTAAACGTACACAGAATGTATTGTTAAATCACAAACAGTGCACAATTCTGATGGTGGGTCAGTAAAGCACCACCTCAAAATCCCAGGTTCAAATCCCTTCTAAACCAAGATTTTCCCCATATCCACTATTCCATCACTTCGTTCAAGCTCTACATGTAAATTGGATGAGACAACAAACTGAGGTCCTGCATACAAGTGTTACATGATACACATTGGTGTCACTGTAATCAACATTAAAATTGTTATCAACATTAAAAGCCCACAACAAGAAAGTTAAAACTTAACTAAAAATGTTGATCAATACTTGATTAGAATTTTACAAAAGAGAAAAAAGGATACTGGATACTGATAGTATACAGTGATAGTGATACTGTGATAGTCATTCAATAACTCACTCACTCAAATTACACTCACACATATACACACATGTGCGCACACGCACACACACACACACTCACAGTCTCTCTCTCACACAGTCACACACACACTCTAAAGATAAAACTATAAACTGAGGTCCCATGTGGCCAGTGCAAATGCGCCAATCAGATCATCTTGCCCCTGTACCTTAGTCTTAACGCAGTAACACCTGTTCAGAAGACATGGCCATGTGTGCCACCGGGAACAGATAATATAACTTTAAAAAAACTGCACACACAAACTGACAAAGGGACTGGATTTTTTTTTTAAAGTACATGAGTGCTTAAACTTAATTCATTATTGTAAAAATAAAAGAACTTGGGTACAATGGATTTATCTAAATACTAAAATAGCTAGATCTATAGATCTATCATCTAGACACACAACTGACACAAGTACACACATTCACAAGACATTGGAAAACACTTTTACACACACATGACACTCACACAGCCCCTCTCTCTCTCTCTCTCCGAGTCTCTCTCTCTGAGTCTCTCACACACACACACACACACACACACACACACACGCATGCATGCATTTACAAGCACATGCACTGTACAAAAAGTATACATTATACTATTAATATTAGTCTACTATACTATATTAATATTACTATAACTGTATTAGTGTATACTATACTCATTAACTGATAAAGTACTATACTCAGTATTCTAATAATAGTAATACCCCGTCTCTCACACAAACACACAACAAATCATGCACTGACACCCGAGACATTTATTGACTTGCATCACGACTCCATCCCTACTGGTCAACAAATGAACAATGTCAACACAAATGACATAAAAATTTGACATGCAATGATGCATGCAAAACTGAAGATATGAATTTACACATGCATACTTACAAATCTCTCTATCCTTCCCACCAATAGTGCAATACCACCCCCACCCCCTCCTAACACACAGAGAATAATGTGTACTGCCTTCTGTCACTCACTTATTATCTTACAGCCATTATATTTTAACTATCTACATGCCATGCAATGTATGAGCATTCATTACCCCTTAGTTTCACTGCTAACATGTTTTGCTAGGGTGTGTGCTGGCAATAAATAAGATTGAGAAGAAAGGCTGCAGCCCAGGCAGACAGAACAGTGTCAGACTTCAATGTTTTCCCTTGTGCCCTCTGCCATAGGGGCTGTCATTCTGTGTCGGACTGGTGAGCCACAACTGAAGCTGTACTAGAAGAATTAACACCTAGAGCGCAACTCCATAGTTTTCCGAGACTGATGGAGCCCTGCCAACAACAACGGTACTGGCAAGTACAAAGGCTTGGCCACTGAATGTTGAAATACACTGTCTGTAATGTATGCACAGACAATAACAGCTTTGTCAAAACTAAACACTATCTGGAGAGATAAAAATATCTCACTTATCTCCAAGATCAGACTAATGCGCTCCCTTGTCATATCCATATTTCTGTATGCCTGTGAATCATGGACCCTGACTGCAGATTTGGAGAGAAGAGTACAGCCTACAGGCGGTGGAGATGAGATGCTTTCGGAGACTCCTAGGCATCTCCTACAAAGACCACATAAGCAACGAAAGCGTGCATAACAGAATACAGCAAACCATTGGACCCTATGAGAACCTTCTAATGATTGTGAAAAAACGTAAACTTAAATGGTATGGGCATGTCACAAGATCCAAAGGACTTGCAAAGACAGTTTTACAAGGCACTGTCCAAGGAGGAAGAAGAAGAGGCAGACCAAGGAAGAGCTGGGAGGATAACATCAGCGAATGGACAGGCCTAGAACTCAACAAAACCCTGAGAAAGGCAGAACAGAGAGAGGAATGGAGGGAACTGGTTGTTGAGTCTTTGAGGGTGCCCCCACGGTCGTCAGACTACGGGACAGATAGATAGATAGAGAACATCCCTAATATATGGCTGTAATAAAATATTTAATGTCTGACTCTTCCACTGTACTTGGGCCAAGCATAGTGTTATGCAGACATGCAACATCTAACGAATTCAATAATCGCCACGAACCTTTTGATGCAACTGGGGGGTTTTCTCTCGATCATAATCATCACTGAACCTCCGATCAGACTGTTTTAACACTGGCAACAGTGGTAGTTTAGTTTATCCTGCTTCAATTATGAGTGACAGACTGAACGGGACACACCACTGTGCCACAATTTATAGTTTCTGTAATATTATTGCACCATAGGGCAAAAGCCCAGTCAGCTGTTCTGCAGTCGTGCCCGAACAGGTTCGCGGAAGTGTCAAATGACGTCGCCTGCCAGCGCGATGACCTACTTCTTTGCTTCGCGGAGTAAAAACGTTTTGGAACAATGCTATTGCTGATTTCAAGTACACATGCATAACGTCATGCTTATGAAAAGCTCCCTCGCCAACGTAGATAACTGAAAGACTATATACATAAGAAAACACTTCGCGTCTTTTTTTAAAATAAAAAACATAAAAGAATCGTTATCCAAATAAAACACATGCAAATAAAGGGGATGTTTCAACAGATTTCGAGTGCCAAAGGTCAGTCACCGACAAATCATTTTGAGGTGAGGGAAAGGCGCGCATTTTGTGATTTGAATCAAAAACCGAGAAAACAAGCAATGCCGAGGGTATTTGGTCTCTTCTTTCAATGCTGATGAAAGGAAAAGAATATTAAGTACATGCTTGCTCAGACGAAAAGTCCCCGAAATTGCGAAAGGAAAATCAACCAAGCTTGCCAACCGCCAATGAAGACTAGGCTATGAACAACCGCCCGTGACCCACTCAACTGTTCAGAGAAAAAAATCAATTGAAGTAATCAGACTGCAAATAACTTACCTAGTTCCTTCCACATTGATTGATGCGTGTCCAAGAAACCAGATCGTATAGCGTGCATAACATCGTCGTCATTATCACTCCAAAACTGATCGTATTTTGTGATCTCATTCAGCAAGTTGTCCCGAGCAAATCTTGAAGCTTCAGGACCGCCATGCCCGTCAAATATTCCGAAGTATGCAAACTCGTAATCCCGGTCATCTTTCTTGATAAATTTGATTGCATGATAATCTTCCATGTACTTTCTACCTCCCTGGTCACAATTTCCCGACACCCGAAGGTTTACGCCGATCTTGTGGCTGGTCATTGTTGTTGATCGGTCGAAGCAGCCCGTCCGTCATGGACGGTGTATTCAACGGAACTATAACTGTGCTCTCATTGGTTGTATTATACATGACCTGGGTCATTTGAAACAGGTGTTCTCATTGGTTAAAACTTGAATGGCGCACTCTCAACGTCACAAAGGATAAAAATATTAATCAATGATTACGTAGTCAACTGTAAGACGGTCACAAAATACTAAGACACCGTAAAGGCCTATTAAAAGCTTGTACGTCATCAACAAATTAAGCTCACTGACTAGATTCCAATAATAAGTGAAAATACACGCTTGCTATTATCCAAGTTGTTTCAAGTAATTAAAATTTTGTTCAGTTTACAAGTATCACACACACACATAAGACTGGATGTAAAAAAGCAGATAAGTGCTTATTCCATTATCCTCGATATAAAAGAATAAAAGAATTTTCTTTTTTTAATAAACACACACACACACACACACACACACTTCAATTTGCATTCCAGACAAAAAGTAATTTGTTACTAACATATTATCAGTGTATATGAGACGGAACAATATTAAACATTCATATTCTTTTTGAATGTCAGATTTTGAAACAAAAAATCACACACACACACTTACACACGAGAGAGAGAGAGAGAGAGAGAGAGAGAGAGCCACTACCACCGCCACCACCATCACCAGCACAAAAATGTCTGATTTCAGAGCCTCATCATCGCACATAAACAAAGATTTACCAAGCTACTTGCTGAATTCACTGTCATGCTCCTACCCAAAATCATATCAATTTTTAGGCCCTATCACTGCCATGACCATCTAGTTACAAGAGTACATCTTTCTGACTTCATCATTCACCTCTGTGAATGTCTTCACTTGTACACTCCTCGTTCTCTCCGCTCTGCTGCAGATACCTTGTCCTTACCAATACCTAGATTCAACCAATCCACCATCGGCCGTCACTCTTTCTCTAGGCCTATTTCTCATCCATTGATGTGGAATAATCTCCCTCTCTCTCTCCGCCAAAAGCCTTCTTATGACACTTTTAAATCCAGTCTCAAGACATATTTATTTCAAACCTAAGATTTTCCTCTCCTGCCTCATCTCATAGTTTTTCCCTGCCTTCAACAGCCAATATTCTATTGCCCTGCCAGGGTGTGTGACCTCTGTGTGTGTGTGTGTGAGTGTGTGTGTGGTGTGTGCACATTTGGACTTGATGGAACTATTGCTTGTCACTGGTTGTATGACTGTGTAAGAATGAGTTGAGTGCAAGCGCTTTGATTTGTCTCTGCAAGATATAGCGCTATATAAATTCCATTTTTTATTATTATTATTATTATCATCATCATTCCTGCAAATGTATGCGTCTGCATGAGAACACAAATGCACATAATATACTTTCTTTGTTTCTTTCTACTTCTTCTTCTTCTTCTTTGCAATTCTTCTTTGCAATTCTTCTTATTCTTTGCAATTCTTCTTCCTCTTTGCAAGTCTTCTTCCTTGCAATTCTTTGCAATTCTTCTTCTTCTTCTTCTTCTTTGCAATTCTGCTTCTTCTTTCTCTTCTTTTTCTTTTTTTCTTCTTCCTCTTCTAGCTGTCTTTTCACATTTTGATCGTAATATTTCCTGGGTCTGACCTAGATTGCTTTTTCTGAGGCATTACCAGAGACCACTGTCCACAAAAGCAAGGAGCTCTCAATGTTGAGTTACTGACCACTAAGATCAACAGGAGAGGATGTGTGCACTATACTACTGATTGATTATACATAGCACGTCCGGAGACAGAATGTACAGAGGACCGTTTTGTCCTGTGCAAATGTAGGCCTGTATAATTCACTGTGACCTATTTGAATAAATATGATGAAGTTGTTGATTAAAAGCGTGTTGCAGAGTCAGGTACGTATGACAAAAATAATATGGGGGCCAGGTTGGGGCAAGAGAGAGAGAGAGAGAGAGAGAGAGACTTCAGACTTCAGACAGTTTAATCATTAAGGCCATACCCCCATATGAAAGAGAGCAAAGTGTGGTGTGAACAGAACGACATGTAAAAGAAAAACATTTTAAGTTCCAGTGATATGATAACATAGGAAAAATAATGAAAATAGTGTTTCTCATAACTGGAAAGCTTTATATAAGTACAACGCTAAATTACGCACAATATGTTCGTTATTTGATGTCATTAATAAAGAAAACCGAAATAAGCAAGGCTGTCTATAGAACTTTGGTGGGATTAACTTTACTCTCAGATTTTAACAGAAAGGGCAGATCAAAACAAGGTGAACTTCATCTTCAATTGACTCTTTGCACAGTGGACACAACAAATCAGCTTCATACATACGTCGGTAGGGATAGACATGAACATTAATTTCAGATATACTAAACTGGCATCTGGTTAGAATAAATCGTAAATGTCTGTCCAAAGTAATTGACAGATATTTCTTCAAAATATGTGTCAGCTATGAATTCTGTATATGTCAAATCTACTACTAGATTGAATACGAGTTTCCCAACGTTGCCATCTGCAGTCTACTAGCCGTTGGCGAAGAGTTGGTACAAATATTTTTTCATTACTTAACCCCCCCTCCCCCTGAAATATCCATGCATACCCCAGTCCCAGTTCACATATAATAATAATAATAATAATAATAATAATAATAATAATGTATGGAATTTATATAGCGCTGAATCTTGTAAAGCAACAAATCAAAGCGCTCAGATTTCATTTCATACCACTTTAAGTCACGGCAGATTTCTCTCCGTGAAATTCGGGCTGCTCTCCCCGGGGAGAGCGCGTCGCCACAAGCGCAGCGCCACCCATTTTTTTTCTTTTTCATGTCTGCAACTGTATTTGTTTCCCTATCATATGCATTGCTGGCGTTTGTTACCCAGTTAGTTTTACCCTCTCCATCTAAATTATATAACATATTATAGGCCTTACGTGGTAGTCTGTCATTACTCATTTTTAACAATTTAAACCAATGACGAACACATTTAACCACAGAATTAATATAGATGGGATACCTATTTGTTTCACCATACACTAAGTCATTGGGAGTTTTCATTTTTACATCCAAAAATGTCTTTAAACCAAATAAATGAACGGACTCACACTGTATAGCAGCACTGTTGTCTAAACCCCATAACTCAGAACCAGATTTACAATGGGCTGATCTGAGCATCAAATATTTTAAGAAAAAGTTGCAAAGAATTATTATTTCTCGACAATAGCTTTCTCATAATAAGAAACAATACATACTTTGCTCTGCTACAGAGGTTTTTACAGGCAACAACAAAACCCAAACAAGTAGAAAAAATAATACCCAGATATATATAAGCATTCACAATCGACATTGCAACGCCATCATACACCCATTTCTCTCTGGCTGCCCCAAACCCACCCTTTCTGAAAACAATAATATTACTTTTGTTCATATTGACTTTTAACTATAGTTCATTGCTTTATTCTTTAAATTATTAAGTTCACATTGCAATCCAACAACAGTTTCTGATAGCAAAACTATATCATCAGCCAACAGTAAAATAAACAATTCTTTGAAATCAATTGTAAATCTTGCACCATGTCTTCCCTTTTCAATCAATTGTATTGCCAATTCATTCATAAATAATGAAAACAAAATCGGACTACAAACATCACCCTGTTTTACTCCTCTTGTGCAGTTTATATAATTAGTAAGCTTGTTACCAGATATGACTCTGTTTTGACAACATCATACATAATTATTTCTCATACATTTAAACAATGTTCCTTTAATTCCATGTTTTATCAAAACAGGCCACAACAAATTTCTTTTAATAGAGTCAAACGCCTTCTCAAAATCTATAAAAGCTACATACAGTTTACGGTTATAAGAAAACTGTTTTTGAATGAAGGCTAAAAGAGTAAAACATATGGTCTATTGTGGAATAGCCTCGCTTAAATCCAGGCTGATGTTCGCCAGTTATAATTATTTGTTTCTTCTACTTATTCTTGGAGTCTTCTGTTAAGGACAACACACTATACTTTACTACAAATGTCAGACAGAGAAATGCCCCTATAGTTATTTATATCATTTTTATACAATGGAAGAAAGAATAATCGATTCCCACCAGTTTTGAGAGAGAGAGAGAGAGAGAGAGAGAGAGTGCAGAGGTCTGTCCTATACAGACTGGGGAACGTAGTGGCATTATTAGGAAGGGCCACAGTCACCTGAGTGTCTAGGCTACTTTTGGGACATGCAGGGGTGCCACCACTAAGTGGTGATCGTGTACAAAGTGTTCTTCTTCTTATTCTTCCTCTTTTAATGCTCAGACAGCAACTATTGTTGTCTATCATGTGAGCAAAAATGTGTTGTGCTGCCGTTTAAGCGCCTGACAAATCAGGCCCAGCGCATCCGACTTCGGCAAGAATCGTGAACAAAGAACTTGGCACTTTTCATCATGATATCCTGGAGCATAGAAAAGCGCTTCGCCCCACAAATCCTGTTCATCTTCACCCGTGGGGATGCCGGGGCCTCTTTCATTCGAAATAGCATCCACACTTTCTGGAAATTATGTGCTAAAAATGTCCCCTTATCTATCATTCTCTTTGTTTCTGCCTTTTCCTTTAAATATCTCTCTCTCTCTCTCTCTCTCTCTCTCTCTCTCTCTCTCCTCTCTCTCTCTCTCTCTCTCTCTGTCTCTCTCTGTCTCTCTGCCTACCCAGCCCATTCTCTTAGTCTTACCTCTGTTTTTAAGCACATTTGAAAAATTTTTTTCTTATGAACGTTTTAGTGAACCATCCTGAAGTCGGAATGTGTCAGCTGAGGCCAGGGGGCAGTCAGACCTCTTGAAGAGTTACAAAGCACAGGACACAGGCCAGGCACCGCGCATTCCACCCAGTAGGCCATAACTATCCAGCTGAGCATACTATACATAATATATATCTATATCTATATCTATCTATCATCTGAATATGTGTATGGAGCTTGTCACATGGTTACCAACTCTGCCATGCATGTGTTGTACCTCAAGTGAAAAGATCCCATTCATTTATAACGCTATCCCCCCCCCCCCCCCCCCTCCCCCCTCCCTCTCGGATTTTGTACTGTGGAATTGTTCATAGTAGCATCCACAGATGCTGAATGTGACAGAAAAGGATCAAACATGTTGGTGGTACTTGTTGACTTCTTAATTTTAATTCTATCTTATCTTCTTCAATTAAAAAAACAACAACTTTTAAAAACAATCACTTACAGCCAATGCTTTACAGCAACACGAGGCCTGTAACATAAAGGTTTCAATATTATTTTTTTTAAATCCATTCCAAATTCAGAGGGAAACAAACACTCTATGCAGTTAATGATTAATTTTTGTCCATAAAGTTTTAAGTGCAGCTGGAAGGAGACTTGATTTTCCCCCTAGATCTCCTTGATACATCTTTGGGGCACTGCACTCAAGTTTGATTTATTTATTTACTTATTTTATTCTATGTATTCTTTTATTTCGAGGATAATGGAATAAAAACTCCTGTGCTTTTTTACATCTAGTCCCCATGTGTATATTTTGTCATCTGTTCCCACCAGTAAACAATGCCCTACAAAGGAATGGGTTTTAAGGTGTGTGTAAGATGTTCTGCGGGCGTTCGCACACGGGACCTCGGCTTATAGTCTCATCTGAAGGACTTTTGGGGGGAGTGGAGTCGGCACTGATGTTAACTCCAGAGGAAAAATCCACTTGAACGAGATTCGAACAGGGGGGGGGGGGGGGGGTCAGCAGATCAGGAATGTATCACTCTAACCATCAAACTATCCTGTCCACTGAGTGTGAACCTGGCATAACCCAACCTTCTTCAGGAAGGAAAGTACTCTTTCGTATGGTAACCATGTTATTAGGCCTAACATTTATGATCCTGACTTGACTCATAACATTGAAAACAAAAAATATCCGAAATCCATAGCTCATCTCTGCATGTGGACTGGGCAGGCCAAAATGTCATAAACGGAAATAAATGCATTCTGATTGGTTCAGCCAGGCTCAACCTGCTGCTGAGGCAGTCACGTGTTCTCCCTCTAAGCCAATGAAACCTTGTTCGTGTCTGTATTGGTCGCCTGTTGTTAGGCGGAACCAAAGATACAATGGTGAAGTGTCAGGGCCAAAGATCGAAAAGGAGTGGCTAACACGAAAAAGAAGACTGAGTATCCAACAGACATCCTGTAATACGTCTTCATACAGCTCAGTGGTGTGTCCGTGTTGTGCTCCTCCCCCATCCTTCCCCCGTACCCCCCCCCCCCCTAATTTATATCCCAACCACAATGGTATCCCCATTGTGATATACAGTTGGAGATGGTTGGTTGATGGTACAGTCTTAATCGGGATAGCTTCGCTAGGACTGCAATACAATTAAACCAATGTCCCTAATGTCCGGCTTCCTCTATAGAGACTAGATTTCCTCCCAGAAGTAACTAAATCGGAAATTTCCGCTGGGGCGTGAATCTAATCACATCAACATCCTTGCAGTGTAGTTTTTGTTTGTTTCAGACGCAGTAGTACTGATTTATGGGGAGAGTACTCATTTAGAGATTGTGTGAAGGGGGCCCAGTGTTTACAGGAAGCAGAGAGGAAGAAGTGAAGTCACTCAAAAATACTTTGATCATCCCACGAAAGGCAATTACAACACTGACAGGTAGGCCTACATACTTGATAGGAATCATAATCTCAAAAAGACAAAGGAAAGCTACATTTCATATTCTACTCTTCCAGAGATACTTTCTGTTCCAGAGATGCTTTTTTTCTTTCTGAGATCTTTTCTCTCCCTGAGATGCTTCCTCTTCCTGAAATGTTTTTCACTCCGTTTGGTCGTTGACAGTACGCCCATTTGAGTCCCAGCGGAGTTTTCCTGCTGTAAAAATAACAAAATCAATCTCTTCCATTCGGCTGCCTACCAGGCATACACTCTATACCATTACGATGGCGAACTCATTCAAAAAAAACCAAACAAACAAAACAACAACAACAAAAACAACAACAACATAATAATAATATTATTATTAAGTATTATTATTAATAATAAATGAAATTTGCATAGCGCTATATCTTGCAAAGACAAATCAGAGCACTTGCATTCAACATATTCTTACAGAGTCATGCAGCCAATAACTATCAAAAGCTTAAAACAAAATTCAAATATACACACACACACACACAGGTTGTAGGCTTTGGCAGGGTAATAGGATTTGGGCTGTTGAAGGCAGGGGCAGTTTTGAGATGAAAGAGGGAACAAGTTTGGTTTGAAACAAATATGTCTTGAGGCTGGATTTATATGTGTCATATGTAGGCCTCTGACGAAGAGAGAGAGAGGAAGGTTGTTCCAGATGGACGGACCAGAAACAGAGAAAGAGCGACGACCAACAGTGGACTGGTTGAATCTAGGTATTCGTAAGCACAAGGTATCTGCAGCAGAGCGGAGGGAACGAGAAGGAGTGTACAGGTGAAGACATTCACAGAGGTAGGAGGGTGCTGTTTGGTGGAGACATTTGTAACAGAGGGTACTGATCTTATAGTTTACTCTCTGTGGCACAGGCAACCAGTGGAGAGATCGCAAGAGAGGAGTAATGTGTTCAGATTTTTTTCTTTTTGAGGACTAGGCGAGCTGCAGAGTTTTGTATACGTTGAAGGGATGATACGTTGATGGTATTTATATAGCACTTACTCTTGTAAAGCTAACAAATCGAAGTGCTTGCATTCAAGTCATTTACATGCATTCAACCGTCCACAAAACATTAGAATTAACATTATTATATACAATTTATACACATACGCGTGCGCGCGCGCGCGCGCGCGCGCACGCACGCACACACACACACACACACACACCCACGTTTAGCTTGAGTGGTGGAGATGAAGGTGGCTGTTGAAAAGTAGGAAAAGACCATGAGGGGAAGACATCAGATCAGGTAGGACTTAAGTTCGTTTTGAGGCTGTCCCCCCCCACCCCCCCTCCCAGATATGCTGTCTCTTTACTTCTGGACAGACCTCTTCTGGAGATGCTTTCTCTTCCGTAGAATATTACGTTTTCTCTTCTTGTGGACGCCGCAGACTCGTGGACTAAAAAGTAGTCTGAAGGTATGGTTTTGCATTGCTGAGGATTAGTCTAGGGGGTTTGTTTCCACTGGAATTAATACATCATTAGTAATACCGTGCTGTTTCTCTCTCTCTCTCTCTCTCTCTCTCTCTCTCTCTCTCTGTCTGTCTGTCTGTCTGTCTGTCTCTGTCTCTCCGGGATAGCCTGGTGGTTAGAGTGAGGCATTCGTGATCTGCTGATCCGGGTTCGATTCTCGTTCAAGAGCGTTTTTTCTCTGGAGTTAACTTCAGTGCCGACTCCACTCTCCCCAAAGTCCTTCGGATGTGACTATAAACCGAGGTCCCGCGTGCGAACGCACGCAGAACATCTTGCGCACACGTTAAAACTCGTTCCGCTTTTCGGAAGAGTAGGCCATTGTGTGTTGGTGGGAACGGATGACAAAATTTACAAAACTGTATACACACAGGGACTGGATTTTTAAAAAAAGCACTTGAATGCTTATTCCATTATCCTCGAAATAAAATAAAATAAATACATAAAAGTCTCTCAATGTATCCATCAGCTTTAAACAGTCGTTGAATAGTAGCTAGGTTGCTGGTCTGGAGATAAGGAAAATCGGAAGATGGATCTAAGGACTGAATCATCCGCCCTCCCCCTTCTTGGCATTTCGTATACTGTTTTCTCTAGAAAGTTCAAGACATAGTAGCACAAGCAAAGGTTATTGATTTCAAACATGACGTCGCACAGGCCAAAAAGCCTTGACCAATAATATTATGGAAGTAAGCATAGCACCTGGGCCTTGGATAAAATGCTTCTACGCTTTGAAATCTTATCTTGCTCACGTTTACACCGTCAGATGTGTCTGGGGGAAAAAATAATGGCATGTCCTTGCCAGCTCCTCTCGTGATCCGTACAGCTTGGTTTGCAGGGTTGTGGCTGTCGGCCGCACAATCTTCCTCAGGTCGTTGTATAGCCTACGCTTTGAAAATGTCGAGATGGGTCTTTATCCATATAGGCTCTCAGCACAACAGTCTGTACTCTGCATTTCCTGAATAAAAAAAAAGTCTGAAGCCAGAGTATGGTTGCCTTTATGGCAAGGTCCTTTAAAGAAACCCAAAGCCACACATTCAAACTTCTCGCAGCCACTTTGAGTACATAATGGTCTCAAAGGTCATTTCCAGGTGTGATGAGATAGACAGAGTGCATCTTTTGGGTGACCCAGAATTTTAACCTGAGAAATGCAACCCCCGCTCCCACCCCCCACCCCCGAAAAAAAAGAGAAAATGATACTGCTTGGAAAATGCTTCAGAAAGAGAGAGAGAGAGAGAGAGAGAGAGAGAGAGAGAGAGAGAGAGAGAGAGAGGAGAGAGAGAGAGAGAGAGAGAGAGAGAGAGAGAGAGACACAGAGACAGAAAGAAAGCATCAAATTTTACTTTCTTTTTCTTTCTGAGTCCTCTCCCACTCAGAACCATTTTCACACATGCATCCAACAACATACATCCTCCCCTCCCCTCCCCAACACACCACACACACACACACACACACACACACACACACACAGAGGGCAAAAGCACACAGAACAGGGAAATGCTTGCAGAAATAAGGAATTTTTTTATTTTTTATTATTCTGTTTTAAACACCTTTCTAAGACAATTTTGGTGCTGAAGACAG
The DNA here is from genome assembly GCA_028751875.1 of Rapana venosa. Classification (NCBI taxonomy): domain Eukaryota; kingdom Metazoa; phylum Mollusca; class Gastropoda; order Neogastropoda; family Muricidae; genus Rapana; species Rapana venosa. The sequence continues at coordinate 21,792,515 of CM054157.1, forward strand.
ACACTCCAACGATCAACGTGAGCACAAACCCACAGATAACACTCATGAGCAAAACAAAAACCAAGAACATAAACAAAAACCAACCAAACAATACAACAAACACACACAAACAAAAATTTGCACACCAACCAGGTAGCCAACGGGTCTGTGTGGTGAAAAGACAGCAGAAAGTTTGTCACATAACACCACATCACTGGCCCGTTCTTATGCGATGCTGCACGCTTCTTGACTAACACCAAGAACACATCCTTGAACACATAATTATGCTTCCAATAAAAAAAGGAAGAAAAAAAATAAAGAACACGAAAAGACATACAGAATATAAACACATACGAATCTATATAACCTCTAGATCTTGCATAAAAAGAGTTGTAGGTTATCAACAACAAGAAGAGGCCATCCAAAAATCAAACAAACAAACAAAAAAAACCCATGAGATAATGATTAACTGCATGATCATACTTAGGTTAAAGAAAGAAAAAAAATGCATGAGATATGGCATGGTCACACTTAAGCCATAAAAAGTAATGCGTGAGATAATGATTAACGGCATGATTATAACTTTGTGAACCACATCCACAGCAAAAACCCCCCACATAAATAAAATAACAACACCCCCCCAAAAAAAACCCTAACAACAAAAACAAACCCCAAACAAAAACACCCCCACGAATTAATAAATAAAAGCTCAACTGAACTATGAGGCAACTGTTCACATACTCTTTCATTAAAAACAAACAAACCCAACCAAACAAGAAAGAAAAACAACAAAAAACGCAACAACAAAATTTAAACCCACACGCACACACTAGAAATGAATGTAACAGTCACATCTATTTCTTAATTTTTGATTGTTTACTTGCTTCAACTTTACATTTGGCATTACAACACTTTCACATTCCTACCCATGCTGGGAGCATATGTTCAAATCTTCACTTTTTTCTTCTATCAGTCTGTTAAAGTCTTCACTTTTTCCTTCTATCAGTCCGCTCAAATCTTCACTTTTTTCCTATCAGTCCACCCAAATCTTCTCTTTTTTCCTATCAGTCCACCCAAATCTTCACTTTTTTCCTATCAGTCCGTTCAAATCTTCACTTTTTTCCTATCAGTCCACCCAAATCTTCACTTTTTTCCTATCAGTCCGTTCAAATCTTCACTTTTTTCCTATCAGTCCGTTCAAATCTTCACTTTTTTCCTGTCAGTCCATTCAAATCTTCACTTTTTTCCTGTCAGTCCATTCAAATCTTCACTTTTTTCCTATCAGTCCATTCAAATCGTCAACTTTTTCTACCAGTTTCTGTAAGATTAATAACACAAGTGATTTTTTGTACCATCATTCTAACAAGCTAGCTAAATTGGGAATACAAGAGAAATCCTCATTCATTCACAGGTAATTAAATAACAACATAAGCCACTGTTTTCTGCTCACCACATAAATGACAAAGTTTAAAAATAATACACTGACCTGCTCCAAGTAACCTTGATCACCAAACAAATCTCACTTTGTATATTTATATGCAAACTTGTTTCATCGCTTGGAAAAAAAAACCGAGTTGAAAATCATACAGCAGTATGTGAAATTGTTCTATGCATGTTTTATCATGAAAAAAAAAAGTGTGATAGCAACCTTATATTTGCACCCCAGAAACTTGACCAGAAATGACCACAAGTGAAAATCAAAACATGTATTTTTGTTTGTTGCTCTGAAGGAATGGGGTAGGGTGCGGAAGGGGAGTGTGTGTGTGTGTGTGTGTGTGTGTGTGCGTGCGCGTGCGTGCGTGTCATCATTCAATCATATTTATTCAGTTTCTGCATGTGTGTGCATGCATGTGTGTGTTTATGTGCGTGTGTTCATGCGCGCATGAGTGCGTGTTTGGAGACAACTAGACGATTTGACACTAACACTTGCTTTATCAACAATTTATTGTCATACCACTGACAAGCAAACATGACCAGAGAGTACTGAGCTGACCGTACAAACTTTTGATCCATCCAAATTTTTTAATGTAATACCACACTATTGTATCCAAGTTGCTCTCCACTCTTCAAAACAACTAGAACAATGTTTATATACATTGTTCTGTTTCTGTGAGCAATTTGTGCTTGTTTCTCAGGCGTTTTTTCGTGTGACAAAAAAGAAAAGAAAAAAAAAAGTTCATTTGCACCAAAAATGCAGAAAGTGCCATGAATAATAAATGAAAACATGGTATTTAAGGCAGTGGGTGTGGTGGTAGTGGTGGAGGTAGCGTGGTGGTGGTGGTGGTGGTAGTGGTGTGTGTGTGTGGTGGTGGTAGTGGGGGGAGGGGGGGGGGGGTGCAGGGCTGGAAATGGGGAAGGGGAGTAAGCAATCAATCTGCTCCCTTTGTCTTCTTCGTTGAACGCTTTTCCCTTTGACATGGGCGGTTATCAAAACAACAACAACAAACAAACATACAAAACAAAATGTCAAGGCATAGCAATATCTGTACACAAAACATGCTTTCCCCACAGAAACTGAACACTCCTTCAATAAATTATTTTCAATCACAACATATAGCAAAGTAGAAGCTCAAAGTACAATTTTTTTTTTTTTTTTTGGAAAAGAAAGAAGCCAAATCGAAAACAAAAGAAAACAATGACAAAATGGTGATTATTAGAACACCAAAGCATCAATCTCATTTATTACACATACAATACAAAAATATACAACAAAACATACACGAACTACACAAAACCAAAACAAAACAGTCATTTGTGGAATACCAGAGAGTCAACCTCATCTACTGAAAAAAGAAAAAACAAAAGGACGACCCCCCCACCCCCCTCCCCCACTAACAAATCCCATAAAATGACAAAGCAGTGATTCATGAAACAACAAGATTCTGATCAACCACAACAGTAATGAACAAAGAAAAAAAAACAAAAACAAAAAAAAAAACCCAACAACCACAACCCCAAACAGAAAAGACAATAAATGTGTGATTTGTAGAATACCAAAAGTTACATTCTGTCCCCCTCCCCCCCCCCCCCCCCAAAAAAAAAAAAGTTAAAAAAAATCAAAAAATCTCAATAAACATATTATCATCTCTTCACGAAGCTAAAGGGTACTTCCATCTACGACATAAGACAGGCAAGAAGAGTAAAGGCAGAGAACTGGTCTGGCACATGGGTCTTGTCATCTTCGTCAACAAGGTAGTAGTACATAAAACATCAGCCGCTATATGTCAACAGACAAACCCAACATACAAAACACATCATTTTGGTACATACTAAATAAGCGTAAAATAAATAATAATAATAATACCCCTCCCCATTCCTGCCTTTCAAGCAAACAACAACAAAAAACAAATACTTGATTACTACAACAACAAAAAACAAGTAGAAATTCAATAAATCAATGAGTAATCATTCAATGTAAGAAACATAAGTAAATAATGAAACAAACATGTTGTCCGGTTATTATTTAAAAAGAAGAAAAGAAAAAAGAATGATTTAAGAAACAATCCAGTATAGAAACATTACAATTATTCAACACAAGAAAAATAAATAAAATACCTGACAATCATTGAGTACCAAAACAATTCGGAAGCAATCAAATATTGAACAATCGTTTAATATAACCAACCAAAAAAAAAAAAATCAATAAGCAACCAAACAAACACATTATTTAATACAACAGAAGATCAGAAGCAATTAAATATACACAAATGAACAATCTTTCAATATAAAGAAAAATCCTCCCCCACTGGAAAAAAAACCTTTAAAAAAACAAATCAAACACAAAATGTCATCCAAAGAACAAAACCAAAACTGAAACAAATATGAATACTCATTCAATTTCAAAAAAGAGAAACAAACTAGAACGGACAAACAACATACCATTAAATAAAACATAAGCCAAGAAAGAGCTAACAAACACGATTTTACTAATAAAACAGTCCAATAAACAAACGAAAAAATAATTAAATATTATTAAAGAACCCTAACCAAACAATTACAGAACAGCCAAGCAAACACACACACACACACAAGATACAGAAGTTTGTCTCAAACTCTACAATGCAGGCACACAACAAAAACAACCATTAACCATATGAGAGAGAGAGAGAGGAGAGAGAGAGAGAGAGAGAGAGAGAGAGAGAGAGAGAGAGAGAGAGAGAGAGAGAGAGAGAGAGAGAGAGAATCATGCCAAGAAAGATCCCAAGAGAGATATAAACGAGACACATGCAGCTGAAAATTTTTATTCTTATCCTTAAGATAATGTGTGTGTGTGTGTGTGTGTGTGTGTGTGTGTGTGTGCATGCATGCATGTGTAATATAACATAAAGGAAAATTAAGCATGCACTATATAAAAAAAAAAGCTCAAATGAAACTTCACACACACACACACTGAATAAATAAATAAATAATAAATAGTATCATACCTCAACTATCAGCTAGTGGAATGCATCTAGAGATAACAGCAGCAGAGATAACACCATCATAACACTATAAAAGTGAGCATACAGACAGACAAACATCCAGAACCCCCACCCCCAAACAAACACACACACGCCAACCTGCTTGTGTACATATAATGCGCTGGAGCTGATACATACTACATATTCTTAACTTGGAGTGGAAGGAGGGAAGGAGAGAGAGAGAGAGAGAGAGAGAGAGAGAGAGAGAGAGAGAGAGAGAGAGAGAGAGAGAGAGAGAGAGAGAGAGAGAGAGAGAGAGAGAAGTGAGAGGAGAGAGGAAAAAGAGAGAGAGTGAGAAAGAGAGAGATGCTAACATATAATAATTGAAAGAACTTGTTGCAACACACACACACACACACAGCAAACCTTCACTGCAGCCATTGAAATCCATGTAAAATATAGATACTTCATGGAAATGCGATTTTGATACTGTTGTTGTTGCTGAAGCTGTATAGTTTTTTTTAACCAATATTCGGACACTGGGAATGGTTATTTCACCGTTCACACATTGGATAATTCTCATCAATCTCCCTTATAGATGCTTCAAGACAAAAGCAGTATAGCATGGCAAGACTCCACAGTTATGTACAGGTATACATTTTGAAAAATCAACACCCCCCCCCCAAAAAAAAAAAAAAAGTCACCAGAGCTCTGTAGATGAACAAAAGTGTGGAATGCATGTTTGTTTGATCACTTTTGAGTGAAAGACAGAATGAGAGCAAGAGAGAGAGAGAAAGAGAGAGAGAGAGAGAGAGAGAGAGAGAGAGAGAGAGAGAGAGAGAGAGAGAAGAGAGAGACAGAGAGGAAGACTGATATATATATATATATATATTATATATATTATATATTATATATATATATAGAGAGAGAGAGAGAGAGAGAGAGAGAGAGAGAGAGAGAGAGAGAGAGAGAGAGACAGAGAGAGAGAGAGAGAGAGAGAGAGAGAGAGAGAGAGAGAGAGAGAGAGAGAGTGGAAATACAGAGACAGAGGAAGATATAAAAACAGAGGGAGAGAGACAGACAAACTGAGACAGTGAAACAAAGAGAGAGAGAGAGAGAGAGAGAGAGAGAGAGAGAGAGAGAGAGAGAGAGAGAGAGAGAGAGAGAGAGAGAGAGAGTGACAACAGAATTCATCTTTATACATTTGCAACTACAATATATATATAAATATTTTTTTCCCCTACTAAGTGACATGTTCTCTACAGAGTAATTGCATTTCCTTACCAATTCTGACCACAGATCAATGCTTTCACGTCATACAACACCTGCAGTACCAGCGTCAACACAACCGTTCCTACTGCTGATTGTCACCAACATCAATCCATCACATTTGTATCAGAATCTGCGTTTCAGTCTGTTAGTAACTGATGCATGAGATACTGTGTTTCAGTCTGTATCCTCCATGACAACAGTAACTAATGCATCAGATACTGTGTTTCAGTCTGTATCCTTCAAGACAACAGTAACTAACGCATCAGATACTGTGTTTCAGTCTTTATCCTCCATGACAACAGTAACTAATGCATCAGATACTGTGTTTCAGTCTTTATCCTCCATGACAACAGTAACTAACACATCAGATACTGTGTTTCAGTCTGTATCCTTCAAGACAACAGTTACAAACACATCAGAATGCGCTTCGATCTCTACACTCCAAGACAAACAGTGACAAAAACCATTCAGTCACACCAAACATACTGTCCCCAGAAACTATGAACATAGTGAACGCGTTGAGTGTAGTTTCTCCACTTTTGAACCTGAACTACTGATTCACTAACACACCCAGGAAACTGCAGCTACCTTCTCTCTCTCTGATGCTAGTGATAGGTTTGACATACTGGAAAAAAAAGAAGTTCATATAAGATTAAACTACAAGTCAGCTTGATAATAGGACCCCTCCCTTCCTCCCTATGATGGAACATACGCTGGTCCCCTCATCACCTTGGAAAAACCCAACAACTCCCAAACACCCCATTCCCCCCAAAAGAAAACACCCCCTAATTAACAAAGTCTGTGGTTGGTATAATCGCAGAAATATGTTATCCCTTATGTACAGATTTAAACTAAATGCTTTCAGGACAAAATATGTGAAATATGTAAACTGTTTGTGGGGAGAAGATTACAAATAGTCATGTTATATTTGATTGTGGACATTTAAAAGCATTTTTACCTGCAGTACCAAATTTGTCATTGGATCAGATTTTGTCTGAACCATCGTTACTGTTGGACATTGTGTTAGGGTTGATAAGTAGTCCGATAATTTTGTTTTTGAAGTATGTTAATGTTAGTTTTTATTTAGTACTGTTATCTGACATTTTTCTGTTGTTTGCATTTTCTTGTTTAGATGATTTTTTTCCTGTCTAAAATCACTAAATGTGAATAGGCATTAAATTGAAGATATCTCTCTCTCACACACACACTGACACATGCACACACAAAGCACCAAAAAGAATACCAGCGGTGACCAAAACTAAAGCTCATAAGACAGACTCAAAACTGCTAAGAATATTTACAGTACAAGAAAAAAAAAAAAGAAAAAAACATAATGAAAAAGAAAGTATGACAATAATAATAATAATAATGTATGGAATTTATATAGCGCTGAATCTTGTAAAGCAACAAATCAAAGCGCTCAGATTTGAATTCGGGCTGCTCTCCCCGGGGAGAGCGGGAGAACGCGTCGCCACTTAGCGCTGCGCCACCCTTTCACCCTTTTTTTTTTTTTTTTTTTGCAGCTGTATTTGTTTCCCTATCAGACAACTGTCCAAGATAATCATTACATACAAACAATCGATACTTATGCTTTCAGAAATACATGGATGAATCACAGTGATTTCTTTTCTGTCTACAAAACTCGTTGGGTGAAAAAAAAAAGTACACATCCAAAGCGATATGCTTAGTTTTTAGATATATATATGTATAGTTCTATATACATCAACAGGCGTACAACAAGTAACAATCTGTTTTTTTCTTCATTGCAAGTCGTTGAAAAATGGTAAGTTATACATTGTTCGAAAGTGTTCAGGTAATTATGTACAAAGAAATGTATACACATTACACACACAATCCATACGTATTTGTTACGTGTGCATCATATATCGTTTGCTATAGACAGCGGCAATCTGAGGGGGCGTGTTTAAGACCACTTATCAGAAACCACACTCTTCTGTTCCCAGCTTGTACATAGAGATCAGGAAAAAAGCAGCATAAGAAAACGTTTTAAAACAAAGCAATGGTAAATTCAAATAGAAATGGAGAAGCAAAAATCTGAAAACGTAGGCGCATGAAATCTAGGTTTTCACAGCTGAATTTATGTGAAGTTGTATTTGGGTTTTTGCACAAATGAACATGTGTGTGTGTATGTGTGCATAGTATTTAGTTTTTTTGCATGTATGTGTGTGCTTGCACATACGCATGTGCATGTGTACATGCATACATGTATGTATATGAGTAAGCGAATGCATACAAAAATATTTCACTGATCATACATACATACCAAGAATATAAATGTATACAGACTAGCAAACACAGCACGAATGCCTGAAGAAATACACAGCATAAAACATGAACAAAAAATACAGATTTATTTATTCTCCAAATACAATGTTCACAATCCACAAGTCCTTTCTTTCCAACCTAACCATGTTGCTTGAGTGTTTATGTATAGCACTGTAGTAGTATTCATCATCTACACATCGCTTAGCAGAACTGTCATTGCTGAACGCATTCACCAGATTGTGTAATTCCAGCCTGCAGGTTCACAGTTTGTCACCAATCCAAATGCTGTCATTTGTAATGTCAGATTAAAAAAAAAAGAAAAAAGAAACAGCATATATATTGACACATATTGTACATGTTCATACAGCTGCATGTATTTTTAGACGCACATGAAACATCATCAACCGTACAACCAAACACTTACACACACAGAGGCAGCAGACACATGATATATGCATCCCATCATGCACCTCTCCTACACATGTACAGGTGTATACTTTTCTCCCCTATCCGAGCACATGCACGCATGCGCGTGCGTGCACACACACACATACACACACACGCTAAGGCAAAATTTGTTCAGTTTTCCTTGCTCTTTCAGCAAGACTCCCCCCCCCAAAAAATCTCCTGTACCAATTTTAACTCCGATGACTCCCTTATAAGGCTAAAGTTTGGATAATTTCAAGACAAAATTGCAACTTCCATATGCTTTTTTTTTAAACGATATAATCAGCAGTAATCAATCATTCATAAAAGGCATCGATGAACAGAATCAAGCTCCTTTGCAGAGGACCTTAATTCTCATCAATATCTGAAACTTTTGGTGGTCGTAGTGGCACCCAGCTGCAAAGGTTATGTGTCAGAAGTCTTTCTTTTTGACTGCGAGTGATTTGTTCTTCCCTTGATGTTCGATGGTAGGCTGAGTAATAAAGAGTCTTTCACATGTAAAGACATTGTAAACAAAACAGGGTTCATAAAAAATAAATCTTGATGAAAAAGTTGTTTCATAACTAAACTGTGAAAAAAGATCCTTCTTACAGGGGACACAATGGGCAAAGGTAAGATAAACACACACACACAAAAAACCCATACATCACTAAACATATACAGGAATGCACGAACGTGCACATGCGCGTGCTCACACACACACACACAGAGGCCACATAAACATAATTATACATAACATACACATAAACGTCAGATTTAGGAGACAAACGAAAGCAAACAAAAATCAAACTTTGGAATGACTCTGGGTGACCCTGCTGACTCTTCAAGCCCACAGAAAAAGCCTCTAAACAGAGTGGAAAACTGGCAAGACAGGCCGCAATACTTGGCAGCCTAGAGTGGGTTTTTTCCCCCCTGCTGTTTACATGGGTAGGATCAAATCACAGTTTCCATCTCTCAAGGATAATGTTTCTACTCTAAACAAAGCACTTCAAAGATAAAAGAAGCAAGAAATTCTATATGTTTACGTGACAGTAATGTCCACTTTGTGTTTTTAATCCCAGGCAAGATTCATCTCATTTTGAAAGGTAGGTAACCATGACAGTTTTACAGCCCCACCCCCCCATCTTCCCAGCTAGAAACATTGACTGGAAAGCTAGGCAAATGTCACATATGCGTTAAAAAATTCAGACAAAAGCCACGCGTCATTTTTCAAAAGCCAGACAATATGTTTCGTAACCATGGTTTGGTAGCAATTTTGGTTTTGTTGGATTACCATATAAAATGCAAGTCTTACATTTCTAAAAAAAAAAAAAGAAAAGAAAAAACAGGCAATTGACACACGACTTTGTCTCTAAACTCTAAGCAACATTTCCATCACTACGTTTCCAAAAGTCTACATTGACAAGCATTTTCCCAAACCGGTACCACTATCTATGCGTTCAAAAGCCAGGTGATAGGCACAGAGTTTTTTTTTATGGTAACACAGCTATACATGTGATACCTTCCTCCTCCTGGCCACAAATCATAATAATACACATACACCAACCGATAACTCACTCAATTTTACCTAGAGGGGCGCAGGCTCAACCTGTGGTGATAAAACAGAACTCAAGTTTTGTGCACCATCTTCTCTAATAGGGTTAGCACAGGTATATCAGGAGAAACAAAAAATATTCCAGGACTTTTCCAGAAGTTGATTGGCCAGTGATTTCATTTATTTATTTTTCTTAAGCATTTTTCAAGCCTTTTAATTTCTTTAAGGGACTTTCAAGGCATCCAGGACCTGTATGAACCCTGTTATACACAGATGATCAACAAGACAAGATTCAAAAGAAAAAGCTTAAATCAACATAACAACATTTCTTTGACCAGTGCCTAAAGCTTAAAGCTACGAACAGACTAGTCAAAAAGCATACATCACAAACATCAAAGAAAAACCCTTGACCTCTCACACAACGATTGTGGCCTATAAACAGGTTTTTTTCCTGAAATTTTTCTTGGATTTGTTCCTGAAGCAGCAAGACAAGACTATTTCTGGTCAGAGCTGATGATTTCACTTGCCTGTATCATCCGTAAACTTTTGCATTTAATTATGCGCTTTGCAAGCTCACTGTTCCATTATTTTTACCCTTTTTACCCCAACTGCAAATGATGCCCGCCATCATGGACTGCATCAAAACTTTTGGAATCTGAAAATTCTGTCTCCTTTGGGGGAGATGTTATTGTCATCAGCAGGGGAGGGGAGGGGAGGGGTGGGGTGGGGGGGGAGCTTGGTAGACAATGTCATGTACAGGTTGAATTCAAACTGGCACCAACAAAACCCCAACAAAAAACCCCAAACCCCCAAGTAACTCAGCATCAGTGCTGCGTCTCTTCTGCTTAGTGTGGCCTCACAAAAGCCTAACACACGTAACTCCATACACTACAGACTCCTTGCTCTGAAGACTTGACGCAACAACCCTTAGGCGTGGTTGTGTGTGATACGATCACACTGAGTGGCATATGAGTAGCAATACTGGTATGTTATAGAGGAGGAGGCAACACAAATTGCCTCCCCCCTCTCATCCCCCACAAAACAAAAACAAACAACAACCCCCAAACCAAAAATTTGTCATCTACGTCAAAAAAACTCCATAAATCACTTGGTATGGTTCAGTTATGGTTTAACTTAGAAGCCAAATTCAGTTACCTTGTCATGTTTCTTCATGGTAATGCATACATATGTGTCTTCAAATAAAAATGATACATACACTATTCAAGTAACAAAAGACAAATGCTTACACGTGAAAGACTGGCAATTACTCAGCAATATATACAGACAACCCAGAAAAAAATGTACAGAAAAAGAAAACCAATAAAAAACAACCCAAAGACACATTCATATACATCCATTGATACACAAATACAACAAAGTTCTGATAACTAAAAAAAAAAATCCTTAAGAGATATCTCAAGATTTTTACAATTCATCTCTATACATGGTTTGGGGGAGAAAAAAAAAGTTTGTTTTTCAACTGTTCTGTGTTTTCACTCTCTCTCCTGTCTTACAAAATCACATGTTACAAAACATCCTATACAAGAGATAAACCGAATCAAAACAACAAACAAACAAATCGCTCCCTCTTTCACCCCAAAACCTCATACGGACATCAAAAGAAGAGACAGATTATGAGGAAAAAGTCGCCTATTCTTCCAATACATTTGTCAAAACGGTTTTCTTCTGCTGTCAACGAAAAGAAACAAAACACCAAAAGGGGCAAAACTTCTTATAAATATATATATATATACATATACATTGTAAACATATTTGCAAGACACTGGTTGACCATCCATTCCCTAATCAACACCCCACCCCCTCCCCTTCCAAAATGAAGACAAATCCCTGACACACAGAAGAAAGAACAAAAAAACTTTCAGAAATAGACGAAATACTAAAATAAATCTATTAAAGTTGTCAAAATAACTGTTTTCAGGTGATGTGGTTGTGTGTTCTCCTTTTCAGTTTCCCCCAGCCCTCAATATGCTTCCTCCACACCCCCCCTCCCCCCCCTCCCCAACCCTCAATATGCTTCCTCCACACCCCCCTCCCCTCCCCCCCCAACCCTCAATATGCTTCCTCCAACCCCCCTCCCCACCTCCCTTTCTTTCCCGAGGCATGCATGTGAAGAAAGAAAAAAGGCACATCTATCTGTTTCCCCTTCTTTTTTTCTTTTTTTGCATAGCAGTTTGTCTGTACTCATCAGCAATCCTTAAAATTCCTGTGACTTTATTAATGATAATAACAACAATAATTACATTTATGCTAATGTAATAATAATAATTTAAAAAATAATAATAAAAAAAGAAAGACCAAACCTACTGTTTTCGTAAATTTATATTTTTTCGAGACATGAAGCTAGTGAGATAATTATGTGATCGATCAAGAGGAAGGTGGAGAATTTTGTTGTTGTTATTGTTTATAATTGTTTCGTTTGTTTTTTTTCTGATATTTTTCGTTCTGGGAAGATGATGACATATTTCACGTATCTACAGTTAAGGAAAAAACAACCCCCTAGAATCTTTAAGACAGTTCTTCACCTTGAGGGCCACCCCGAACATTCGCTCCGTCTCACTCATCACACCTGGGCATTACCATCAGAGCACACACTGGATGAGAAGTTCTTGCGTGTACGATCATTTTCAAATACCTTGTCATATAAGCAGCCATACTCTAGGATTTCAAAGGATTTTTTCTTCTTCTTTAATTGTCAATACACAAGTGTTGGCAGTTTTCTAGCCATGATTATACAAAATTTGTGACGAATTGTCGAACTGCGGTTAATTTCAAGCTTGAAGACAACTGAACGTTTTGGCAAAGAAGCAGTGAATGACTTGTTGCTGAACTTTGTAAAAAGTCGAGTGACCTGTTGCTGAACTTTGCCAAAAGGTGAATGACTTGTTGCCAAACTTTGCCAAAAGTCGAATGAGTCGTTGTCAAACTTTGCCAAAAGTTGAATGACTTGTTGCCGAACTTTGCCAAAAGTTGAATGACTTGTTGCCGAACTTTGCCAAAAGTAGCTTTTTTCTTATCATTTTTTGATGAACTGAGCTCTGAAAACAACTGGTTAGTGGAATGATCAGATGTTGTGACAAAACAATATTCTGCAGCAAAAGCCACAATTCAATGATATGGGTTTAAGTTTTGTTGACATATATATTCATAAGAGCAGGAAAGCAAACCCTGAAAAACATATTCCTTCTTCCCATCTCTCTTCTCTGCGTTCCCTTACTAGCTGGGCGGCATAGTGACGCGTCTTCTGCACTTATAATTTTGCAGGAGGTCTGCCTGCTGGCCTCAGCCGACACATTCTGACTGTAAGGCAGCTCATTTTATTGTACAGGTTGCATGCTGGATATGTTTGCTTTTCCGCAACCTTCCGAATGCTGACATGAATTACAAGGTCCTTAACATGCGTATTTGATCTTCTGCATGTGTTTATATACAAAAGGAATAAAGGCACTGGCAGGTCTGCAGTTTGAAGCTGACCTGGGAGATGGTAAAAATCACCACCCTTAATTCACCAGACGCCACCACCGAGATTCAAATCCGTGACTTCATGGACCCACGGAATTCAAGTCAAATGGTGTTAACCCTCGACCATAGTGTCCGTCAATTCCATATTCCAAAATCGTACCACTAAACCTGCTGGCTAAAATAACATGCTGATCCTCTAACCTTCCCCTGACTTGGCGGAGTTACTAGATAGTGAGTCGTGGAGTTTAAACATTGATGTCAAGGAGCACATGTATGGCAAGTGTGAGTGGACAGAGTTTGTTCCCTTTTCTTTCCCCTGTGGGGATGCCAGTGGAGGGGGGGGGGGGGGGGGTCTGTCAGTACAAATAGCATCCCCACATTCTGGAAATCCTGTGGTAGAAATTTCCTCTTTTCTATCACTCTCTTTGTTTCTGCCTTGTTCCTCTCCCGTTTTTTTCTGTCACCTCCTCCATCTTGTCTACTTTCTGCCCTCTCAGTCCATTCTCCTGCCTTTTTTTCCCCAGAAAGACTTAAAAGATAATAATTCTCTCTTATGCCTAAATCGGGTGCGCTGGGCCCGACTTGTCAGGCGCTTAACGGCAGCGTTACACATTTTCGCTCATATAACAGACAATAATAGTTGCTGTCAGAGTGTTTGACGACGAAGAAGTTCCCTTTTCTCATGATCCTGAAGCATTCTGATGATCTGAAAGGCCAAATCCCAGCAAATCCCCAGGCTTTCCCCTCACGATTACTCAGCACTTAAACTAACTATCTTCTCCCCAGAGTGGAAACGGATCCTGCACAACTGCTTGATAGAAAGAGCCACCCTGTATGGTCTGTGAAAGATGTGGACACAGTTGTTAGTGACACACTTTACAGATAATTATACTTGTAACCCTCACAAACTTTTCTCTTTTTTTAAAATTTAGATATAATGAAATATTTGTACTCCGTTGGGTTTTTTTGGTCGATGTTGCCAAGAACGATACAAATAATGACCACAGTTCAGCAAAACTCAAAATCATTCATACAACACACCCAAATCCACTGCTGTGTTGGTGAGAAACAGATCCTGAATCACTGCAGAACCAGGAGACAGAGAGATGCTGGAGAAGTCCACTCACTTTCTCTCATTATGCCAACCTTGCCACGGCCAAATATGTCAGCCTTGCCATGACCAAATATGCCAACCTTGCCACAGCCAATTATGCCAACCTTGCCAATGGTCAATTATGCCAACATTGCCATGGTCAATTATGCCAACCTTGCCAGGGTCAATTATGCTAACCGTGCCGTGTCCAATTATACCAGCCTTGCCATGATCAATTATGCTAACCGTGCCGTGTCCAATTATACCAGTCTTGCCAGGGTCAATCATACCAACCTTGCAATGTCCAATCATGCTAACCCTGTCATGGCCGATTATGACACACATATAAAGGCTGTACTTTCCATCTGAGATATGAACAGACAACAGCAAGCAGCCACCACACAGCCCCTGTTCCATTAAACTCCAAAAGCCAAACCAGACAATGAAAATCTGTTTAAAAAAAAAAAATCTACGAACAAAAGACAGCAATCACACAAGCTTCACCTTTTCTTTTAACAGTTGACAGCTGACTCTAAAGTTTAAAAAAAAATCATCCTACAAACACGTCTTCATCAACTAGGAATTAATAACCAATACACTAAAAAAAAAAAAAAGCACAGAGTCTCTTTCAACCATACCCTGCAATCTTCCACCCCCACCCACCTCAAAAATCATTCCCAAACTTAAAAAGCACTCCACACCATCCCTTCACCCTAACAAAACCCAGTCATTCTGAACACACAGACCAAACCAACCAAAAAGGTAGAAAAGAAAAAGAAAACGACAGTTGAGACAGTGGCAGGCAGCTAGAGTCTTTCACAGTCATTGCAGCACTTTCCAGCTGAAGATCTTGTTGCCTCCGTGGCAGACGGAGGAGATGGGGGGCTCTTTCAGCACCCAGCGCTTGGAATGCACGTCCTCCGTCACCATGCCCAGGCAGCAGTAGGGGAACTGGCAGAGGATCTCGTGGAACTCCATCATGTTGCGAGGCTGTCGGCCCAGCAGCTGACGAAAGCAGGCGTCCAGACTGCCGGCGTGGCCCACGATGAGAATGTTGCCTCCTGTGAGACAGCGAGACAGACAGGCTTTATGGTAGTTAGGTAGCCCGTGTTGTGTTCTGACTAGTGCACATGTATGTATATACTTTGCTGCTTTGTCAAAGTGTGAGTGAATCCTTCACAGCTGATGATCTTACCCCTCTGTGTCAATTTGTCATTAGTGTGCAGAGTATTTTGTGCACACATTAAAAACCCATTCATCTTTCATCTTCATTTGAATTGTTTCATTTCGCAAAGGATTATAAATACGTATTCATGTTCTTTTTTTAACTCCAGTCCCCCATGTGCATACAGTTTTGTAAATTCTGTTGTCTGTTCTCACCAGCACACAACCTACTCTCCCAAGAGGCGAAACAGGTTTTAACATGTGAGCAAGACGTTCTGCATGCGTACGAAACAGGTTTTAACATGTGTGCAAGACATTCTGCGTGCGTTCGCAACAGGTTTTAACATGTGCGCAAGACGTTCTGCGTGCATTCACACATGGGACATTGATTTACAGTCTCATCGGAAGGATTGTAAAGCCAGCTAGCTTATAGCTAATGGTATGGATGACACCAACATATCCAGTATGCCACCTGCAACCTGGAGAAGTGGTGGGTGCTCCTCCCCCCTCCCCCAATGTTTGATACACCCAAGACACACTGCCTAAGGTAATTGTGTGTGCAGTGCCCCACTGACTCCACAAGCAGCTCAGTGAGATGCCAGCCAGTCAGCCATGGTGTTGTATGACAAAACAGCATTACAAGCTCTGTACAGGTTTGGGATTTTCTTTCTTCTGTTTTCAGTCCTAAAGAATGGGCTTCAAGCATCCGCCGAGGCACAGTTAAGTGCAGCCAGTTTACCAGGAAAAGATTTTTAAAAAACCCCAAAACACTGCATTAGACGGGGTTAGCTGCAGGGCATCATAAAGGTGAGGCACTGGGGCCCACAGAGCAGCAAGGAAAGCAGCAGGAAACAAAGACAAATGGAGAAAAGCATGCGCTTTTTCACAGTCCACCTACCCAGAAACTCCTATGTCTGATGTAGGCTAAAATGTGTCATTCCCAATCACAAGAAGCAATGTGGCTAGAAAATGTCTTCCAACTCATCCTTGGACCAAAGAACCACCCACCACATTGCACAGTATAACACCGTAAACATTCTGTTCAGATAAATGTGAACAATTTTAATGAGTGGTGATTCTTGAGCAGTGACCCTAAATATCATGAGTTTCCAAAAGAGAGATGTCTGTTAAGTGGATGCACAGCTGACATAAGGTAGAAAAATGTACGACACAATTCAGCCAAAAGCGCTAATTCTTCTGGCAACCTGTGGGGAAAGGACCGAGGCCAGACATGCCTCAGAGAAGGTGGACCAGTCTCATCTTCAAAGTGGTTTTCCTGACTTCTGTTTTAAAACTGGAGCACAAATCCCTTATACTGCTCCACGCTTGTATTCCATACAAACCCCACAGGGCTATAAACAGCATGACTGGACTGGATTTGGAGTCACATTTTGTGTATTTAAACATCAAGATTTCCCGAAGTTGGAACACAGGCTAACTTAAAGATGGGCGAAAATAGTTGCATACGCAAAATCTCACTATTGGTGAACCACGGAGCTCTAGCCAAAGAAACGGGAAAAACCCCCCAACAACAACAAACCCAAAACCAAACCATCAATGAATACTATCACTCACCATCAGGTCCGTGCTTTCTGTGTACATGTTTGGTGAAGCTGGCGCAGCGATTGTAGTATTCCTCCACCGACTCGTTGACGTTGAGATTGCGAGCGGAGACGAAGGGGGTGTAGGACGGATCTACCGGAAAGCCGTTGTCCATCAGTTCCTCTGAGCTCAGCCAGACGGGGAAGGTGGGCTTGTACCACCCCCCCCACTCAAACATCGTCGGCTCCACCAGTAGCTTACACCTGTAGCCACCTCCTGGGGAGACACAAGAAAGGAAAGAGATGATTCGTTGTTGGACTAAAAAAAAAAAAGGTTAAGGGTGTCCCATAACCTATAAGGTCGTAGGGCAGCAAGGCATCAGAGACCTCACTTCTCTAGGGCCAGCATATTGAGGGTGGCGCCCATCTCCTCTCCCTCGCTGCTTTACCTTCCCTGACCCTAAGGAGAGCAGGTACCCATTTACAGCTGGGTGGATTGGGAGAACTGTACTGAAGCTAAGGTGCGTAAACGGTCACCCATCCAAGTGGTAACCACGCTCGACGCTGCTAAACTTGGTTGGGGGAAAGCGAGTGCTCCAACCACTGAGCTATCCAGTCCCCAATTGTTGGATGATTTGAGGTTTTTTTGGTTGTGGTTTTGGGGTAAAAACTGACTTGTCCTGGTTTTTCTCACTATCTCACTCATTGACTTTCTCCCTCACTGACTCTCTCTCTCTCCCACACAAACACACACAAGAAAAAAAGAAAGAAAAAAAAGAAGAAAATACAAAGAAAAAAGCCCTACTTTCTTACACACGCACACACACATGAATGCATGCACGCACACACACACAAATATAGATATTAAAACATTGTATGTCAAACGAACATTTAAAACAATACATACTATGCCATTGACAACAGAAAACTAAAAGCAGAAAATGCCTTTGTTCGCTCTCCCGGCATGAAATTTCCCAGTATTTTACCTTTGAGAAGTTCTGTCGCAGTCTGCACACAGCGAAGGGCAGGCGAGACGTAAATGAAAGATATTTCCACACCAGCGTCTCTCAGTGCTTCTCCTGTAAAAACAGAAACAATACCTCAGTGAGCAACAATCTGTGTGAAGTTTGTAAGGACAAAAGAGAATAAAACAGATGTGCAAGTAACAGGTCACAGCATGTAAATCCAGCATAACTCAAGCCAAGAGTCCAGGGCTAAAATTAGCCCCTTCCTTTTACCAAGTCACAGTGCAGTCAGTTTCTGCTATGATTAAGCACCAGCTGGGATGGGATGGATAACAGCTGAGAGTAGCTTAAAGTGGGGGAAACTGACAGCTGTGAGGTAAAGATGTCCCATAATCTATGCCACTGCTGGGGAGCGAGGTGTCAAGAGACCTCAGCTTCTCAAGGGGCCAGCATATTGAGGGCGGTGCCCATCTCCTCTCCCTCGCTGCTTTACCTTCCCTGACCCTAAAGAGGGCAGGTACCCATTAACAGCTGGGTGAACTGGGGGACCATACTGAACCCAAGGCGTGCAAATGGTCACCCGTCTGTGAGGCAACCTCACTCAATGCTGCATAACCTTGGCTTGGGGAGAGCAAGTGCTCTGACCACACACAAAGTTTTCCCATCCAGAAATAGAGAACAGCCCAAAAATTAACCAAAACAAATAAAGGCTTTATAAATATATTTATTATGCATGGATCCATGTTATGAAATTGTTATAAAACATGTTTGAGAATTTCTTAGAAGGTGATGGCACTTAAGATGCTGAAAATAAATTATTAAAATCATTAAATACAACACAGACTGATAGAGTTTTTGCTAACAACACCCCACTCTCAAAAGAAAAGTACATCCCTGAACCAAACAATGCACACAGTCAGACTGAACTCAAAATCTGCCAGTTCCAATAAACAAAAAAAAAGAAAGAAAAAAGAACAATAGATCATTACATTATAGTAGGAATGGGTGAGAAACAAACACCCCCCCCCCCCTTCCCCAAAACATGCACATCAGTACCATTTTCATACACCATCCCTTGGAAAGAAAGTGGCTTCTTTGATGATGGAGTCAAAAACAGTTGCATGAGCAAAAACCTCCCATGTGGGAATGCCAGGGGCCTGTCAGTATAAATAGCATCCCTACCTTCTGGAAATTATGCGCTAGAAATTCCCTCTTTTCCATCCCTCTCTTTGTTTCTGCCTTGATCCCTTTCTTCCTGTCACCTCCTCCTTGTCTATTTTCTGCCTTCTCAGTCCAATCTCCTGCCTTTTTTCCAGAAAGACTTAAAATATAACAACTCTCTCCTACGCTGAAGTTGGATGCGCTGGGCCTGACTTGTTAGGTGCTTACAGGCAGCGTAATGCACCTTCACTCATATGACAGACAACAGTACTTGCTGTCTCAGCGTTCGATGAAGAAGCAAAAGCCTAACCAACAATGACCCTCTAAGAAGTAGTTATTGTGCAAAGAAGTAGAGCCAAGAGACCGTCCATAGCATTTTTTTTTCTGTAAATACTACCACCAATGGTGCACAGGGCCCTGAAATGACTTTGCTGGGTTTTTTCTTGTTTTATTATTTTTCTGAATAAACTTTTTTCTGTTCATGATCTTTTGAATAACAAAACAAAGCAAAACTAAAAAAAAACACCATACACACTTTAAAAAAAAAGACATCTTCACCTCATTCACACAAGATCATAACCAGGGGAGATAAGAAAAATCATTGGACACATCATTTCTAATTACTACTTACAAACCAAAAGATTATTTATGTATTCCTATCAATCAACTTCGTGGCAGGAAACGAAGCACTCACCTGTCACTCTTGCCTGATCTCGTGGCAAGAAACGAAGCACTCACCTGTTAACCTCGCCTGACATCTCCCGATCTCTGTCAGCGGAGAATCTCGCGGAAAGTCTTTGAAGTTTTTCCGTTTCACCATCAGGCGGGGCAGGTTCAGGTTCGTGCGCATGTACACACCTGCCACCATCATCACATTTATGCAGGTGTAAATCAATGCACACAGACACAAAGCAGACAGTGATGCACAGACACAGGTAGGCACACACAGATTCACACACATACACTGTGTCCACTGCACACACACACAGACATCCCCCACACACGCACAGACACAGACAGACACACGCGACACACATAAACATACACAGACACACAACCGCATGCACACACGCACTCCTGTGTGCATGCACGTGCACACACACATGCCACATCACACACAGGCATGCACGCGCGCGGGCACACACACACACAAACCACACACTATCCATCACCCTCCCACCTCACACACACACACAGCACAATATCAACTTCAATTAATATTTCATTCCACTTTAGTAAAAGTGTCCCATAATCTTTGCAGTCATTGGGGAGCAAGGCATCAAAAACCTCAGCTTCTCTAGGGGCCAGTAATTTGAGGATGGCACCCATCTCCTCTCCCTCTCTACTTTTACTTTCCTGTCCCTAGAGAGGGCAGGTACCAGTTTACATCTGGGTAATCACCACATGTCTACAAATCTGAAACTCATTCCTTCTCCTTTGTGTGTCTCTGGTAAAGAAAACTAGACTGGTGAGCACATCCTTCAGAGGTGCACGCTATTCAGTGACCTGAGGAAAATTGCGCGGCCGACGGAGATAACCCTGGAAACCAAGCTGTATGGGTCACGAGAGGAGCTGGAAAGGACCTGCCATTACTTTCCCCAGACACATCTGACGGTGTAAAGTGAGCGATAGAAGAAGATTTACATCCTGGTACATTCAGCGCTATATGAATTCCATATATTATTATTATTATTATTACACTTTACATACAATAAAAAATAAAATAGGGAAAAGTACTACAGACGCCTGTCTTACCATTAGCATCAAAACACTTTTCACACCAGTTGCGAGTGAAGACGAAGTCACACCTCTCTCCGTGTCTCATCACGATCACGCTGCGAGGTTTGCGGTCTACCTGAGACGTCGCTGCCTCCTGGCTCTTCTTCTTCTTGACAACCTGGGCACAACAACAACTTGTTAATAACAATAACAACAGCAACAATACCAAGGACAATGATGATAACGAAAATGATAATAATAAAGAGGATAATGATGATAACAATAATAATAATAATGATGATGATGTTGATGATGATAATGATGATAATAATAAAAATCATGATGATGATAATAATGACGATGATGATAATGATGAAAATGATGATGATGATGATGAGAAGAAGAAGAATGCTGCTGCTGCTGCTGCTGCTGCTACTACTACTACAACCACCACCACCACCACTGCTACTACTACTGCTACTACTAACGATAATGATAATATTTAAGCCGGTGAGGGTCAGGTTGTCAATTTTGAGATTCTGATCGATGATAAAAACCATAAGCTTTCACCTCCCTTGTTCCTTCCCCCGAGGGGATGCCGGGGGCCTATCAGTACAAATAGCATCCCCACATTCTGGAAATTCTGTGCTAGAAATTTCCTCTTTTCTATCACTCTCTTTGTTTCTGCCTTGTTCCTTTTCTTCCTGTCACCTCCTTCTTGTCTATTTTCTGCCCTCTTGGTCCATTCTCCTGCCTTTTTTCCAGAAAGAACTTAAAAGGTAACTATTCTCTCTTGTGCCGAAGTCGGATGCGCTGGGCCTGACTTGTCAGGTGCTTAACGGCAGCGTGACGCATTTTTGCTCATATAACAGACAACAATAGTTGCTGTCTGAGCATTCGACGAAGAAGAATCTCCCATGTTCTGAAGTATTAAGGTGAAACTCTCATTCCTTTTTTGCTTAAAAAAAACACCCCACCCCCTCATCCTGATCCCCTATTTTGATGCCAAAAGTCCTCAATCTATCATTCAGTCACTTCTTGGAGTCTAGCATTTCAATTTGTAATACCTTTTTTTTTAACAACTGTGCAATTTCCAATCTCTTTTTTTTTTAATTGAATAGCTTAACATTTTTTTTATGTATTGCAGAGATAATATGTTAACAATTAAAAATTGATTTTCGATGCAATGTGACTCATTATATGGTGATGATGGTGGTGGTGGTGGGGGTTGGGGTGGGGGTGGGGGGTTGACATTTGGTTGTTTTTTTTCCACCTTAGCTTCCTGATGAGTCAGCTGGGTACCACACTAAAACTTTTGTATGCAGCTGGTACAATACGTAGCAATTTCCTGGTCCTGGCCTAAAGCTTTGTCAGTTTATCAGTTATTGATTTATGCGTGGTCAAGTGTTGTTGAGATTTGAATTTGCGTGTGTTGTGTGTGGTTGTGTGTGTGTGTGTGTGTGTGTGTGTGTGTGTGTGTGTGTGTGAGAGTGTTTGTGAGTGTGAGTGTGTGTGTGTGTTTGTTTTTGTTCCTTGGTTAAAGCTCAATGGTGAGATTTTGCGAATGCGACCATATTTGCCTACCATTAAGGTAGCTGTATTTTGACTTCGGGAATTTGAAATGTTATGCTGGGACAATCTCTGTCCATGGACAATCTCTTAGCCTAGCGACCTGTACTCTCCAGTAAAAGAGTTTAAAAAACGCTCTGAAGACAGAGTATGGCTGGCTATATGGCGAGGTAGGTACCTGAAAACAGTCAGACACACAAAGGTCTCAGCATCTGTAGACTTACAGTCTCACAGTGGCTCCCAGATGTCAGACAGAAAGCATAATTCTGGGTTTCCCCAAAGTCAGAATATGGCTACCTTCACGTTGGACCAAAGCGGTTGCTTACGCAAAATCTCACCTCTGGTGAACAACCTCAGAGCTCTAGCTGAGGAAAAACAACACCAACACAAATTCTGGGTGACCCATAGGGTGTCAGGTTGGGAACATGTCCTACAATAACAACAACATAATCTTCACCCCTGTAATTAAGACTGCACAACAGCAATAACAACAACAACATAACAATCTTCACACCTGTAATTAAGACTGCACAACAACAACATAACAATCTTCAAACCTGTAATTAAGACCGCACAACAGCAACAACCACAACAACAATACAATCTTCACACCTGTAATTAAGACCGTACAACAGCAGCCCCAACAACAATACAATCTTCACCACCTGAAATGAAGACTGCAAAACAACAACATAACAATCTTCACGCCTGTAATTAAGACTGCACAACAACAACAATACAATCTTCACACCTGTAATTAAGACTGCACAGCTAGGCACACTCATAAATGTCACCCCGTGGTGTTAAGCCCAGGAATGCCTGACAACAGCAACAACAGCAGCATTATAACAACCTGTAACTGACTCTGTCAGGCAATTTAACGGCAGCGCAATGCATTTTCATTCACATGACAAGACAACAATAGTAGTCATCTGAGTGTTTGGTGATGAAGAATTTAAGAACTTGGGACTGTATGCATAGCCAGGCACAGCTATGATGTAGCCATCTCATACTACAAGCTAACCCAAAATCTAACCCCCCCACCCCAAAAAAATGTAGACAAAAGTGGTCTTTATATCTATCTATCTATATATATATATATAAAGTAGGCACAGAACCATCCAAACAAACAGACACAAAAAACCCTGACCTCCCTCCTCAGAACCCCCCCCCCCCCCCCCCCCCCTTAAAATGCCCCATCACAACATTTTTTTTTCTTTCAAATCTATGAAAATTCCCCTTTTCTAAATGAGTTCCAAAAAGAAAATACCACAAAAACCCCACCAACGGACCTTGGAAACGGACAAACTAACAAACAAAATTTCAGATTTCCTCATCATACCCCCTCACCAAAAAAAACAAAGAAAAAAACAGCCAAATAAAACAAAACCCCCACCAACGGCCCTTGGAAATGGATAAACTAACAAACAAAATTTCAGATTTCCTCATCATACCCCCTCCCCCCCACCCCCTTGCCAAAAAAAAAAAAAAGAAGAAAAAAAGCCAAATCAAAACAACCTAATATCAGCCTCCACCCCCTCAAAAAAAGAAACCCCCCCATCAACCTGTTAAGATCTCTTCCCCACAAAATGAATTCTACAAAAAAAAAAAGATACACAGACACACCCCCCCCCCCAAAACAACAACACAAAAACACCCCACCAAAACCCAAACCAAACCACCACCCAATTCAAAAGTGCTGACCTTGGCATACAGGTCATCTGTTGCCCACAGGTTATCATAGTCCCCTTCCCAGTCCATGGCAGCGTGTCCATTGGGAACCACAGCTTCAGACAGAGGGTGGGACCTGACCACACAGGCGTGTGAATCTGAGTACTTGTCCACAAGGTGGTCAACAAGGGAAAAAAACCCAACATGCTGTGTGTGTGTGCGTGTGTGTGTGTGTCTGAGAGATGAGAGAGAGAGAGAGAGAGAGAGAGAGAGAGAGAGAGAGAGAGAGAGAGAGAGAGAGAGAGAGAGAGAGAGAGAGAGAGAATGTGTGTGTGCATGTGTAGTGTGTATATGTGTGTGTGTGTGTGTCTGAGAGAGAGAGAGAATGTGTGTGTGCATGTGTAGTGTGTATATGTGTGTGTGTCTGAGAGAGAGCGTATGTGTGTGTGTGTGCATGTGTAGTGTCTATATAATAATAATAATAATAATAATATATGGAATTCATATAATAATAATAATAATAATAATAATGTATGGAATTTATATAGCGCTGAATCTTGTAAAGCAACAAATCAAAGCGCTCAGATTTCATTTCATACCACTTTAAGTCACGGCAGATTTCTCTCCGTGAAATTCGGGCTGCTCTCCCCGGGGAGAGCGGGAGAGCGCGTCGCCACAAGCGCAGCGCCACCCTTTTTTTTCCTTTCTTTTTCATGTCTGCAACTGTATTTGTTTCCCTATCAGAGTGGCTTTTTTCTAAGAATTTTGCCAGGGACAACTCTCTTGTTGCCGTGGGTTTTTTTACGTGCGCTAAATAATTACGTGTAACACATGGGACCTCGGTTTATCGTCTCATCCGAAAGACTAGCGCCCAGACCACCACTCATGGTCTAATGGATGGGGGAAAAGTTTCCGGTCCAAACGGGGTACGAACCGCCGCACACTTCAGACCCGGACTTTTCGCTTTCTAGACAGGCGCGTTACCTCTAGACCACCGATCCACCATATAGCGCTGAATCTTGTAAAACAAACAAATCGAAGTGTATATTGTGTGTGTGTGTGTGTGTGTGTGTCTGAGAGAGAGAGAGTGTGTGCATGTGTCGTGTGTATATGTGTGTGTGTGTCTGAGAGAGAGAGAATGTGTGTGCAATGTGTAGTGTTATGTGTGTGTGCGTGTGGAGGGGAGAGAGAGAAAGAATGTGGTGCATGTGTAGTGTGTATATGTGTGTGTCTGAGAGAGAAAAGAGTATGTTATGTGCATTGTATGTATGTGTGTGTGTGTGTGTGTCTGAGAGAGAGTATGTGTGATGGAGATGTGTGTTGATGTGTAGTGTGTATAGTGGGAGAGGAGAGAGAGAGAGAGAGAGAGAGAGAGAGAGAGAGAATGAGAGATGTGTGTGTACATGTTGTGTGTGAGAGAGTTGTGTGAGGAGGAATGTGTGTGATGTTAGTGTGTGTGTCTGAGAGAGAGAGAGAATGTGTGTGTGCATGTGTAGTGTGTACATGTGTGTGTGTCTGAGTGTCTGTGTCCTTCGGATGAGACTATAAACCGAGGCCCCGTGTGCGAACGCATGCAGAACATCTTGCGCACACGTTAAATCCTGTTCCGCTGTTCGAAAGAGTAGGCCATTGTGTGCCGGTGGGAACAGATGACAAAATTAAAAAACCGCATACACACGCATAAAAAAAGCACTTTGATTTGTAGCTTTACAAGATTCAGCGCTATATAAATTCCATAAATTATTATTATTATTATTATTAGAGAGAGAGAGAATGTGTGTGTGCATGTGTAGTGTGTATATGTGTGTGTGTCTGAGAGAGAGAGAATGTGTGAGTGCATGTGTAGTGTGTACATGTGTGTGTGTGTGTGTCTGAGAGAGAGAGAGAATGTGTGTGTGCATGTGTAGTGTGTATATGTGTGTGTGTGTGAGAGAGAGAGAGAGAGTATGTGTGTGTGCATGTGTACTGTGTATATGTGTGTGTGTGTGTATGTGCAAGACATCAAATGCAGTCACTTCTTTAGGTATGTTTGCCTTTTAACCTGTCCTACCTTATACACTTGTGTCCAATTCTAATATGCCACTCATAGTTTCTGTTTAAGAAAAGAAACTATTCCTGCCTCTGGGGTCTCAAGTCATACATTCCATTACACTCATGAATACTTTTACCTGCTGTCAACAAGATACAGATACAAAAATGTCCACAAGATGTTCATGAAAAAAGGGACAAGGATGAGTGACTTCAACAAAGTCATTCACAGCAAATCATACATATTCTATAATAATAATTAAAAAAACCAACAACAAAACACAACAACCTTTCAACTGAGCCAGCACCTAAAGATGTAAAAATTCAACCCTCGGTTGGTTTGTTTGTTTGTTTTGGTTTTGTTTTGTTCTTTTGGTTTTTTTGTTGTTGGTTTGTTTGTTGTTTTTTTTGGGGGGGGAGGAAAGAAAAGACCCCCACCAAAACTGAAAATCTGCACAAAAAACCCACAGAAAAAAACAAGTTTTCCTGACTCGACTCTTCTCTCCCAAACAGAATGAAACAACGCGCCCCCCCCCCCCCCCCCAAAAAAAAAAAAAAAAGATATCCCAAACCCTCAGAGACAGAGGAGAATCGGAACACAGAAGGCCCACCTGTGCAGGGTCCAGATCCAGGTCTCGGCAGTGCGCTGGGTGAAGACAGCAGGGAAGACGCCCGTGTTGCCCGTCAGCCAGGAGGTCCCGGAAAACCAGCCGTCCATGCTGTTCTGTCCCGGGGTCATGAAGATGTAGTCCCCCTCGATCATCTCCAGCTCATCCTCCAGGGTGGGCTGGTACGGCTTGATGACCCGGTACACCTGCACAAGGGGACATGGGATAGCTCAGTGGTCGGAGCACTCGCTTTCCCCACCAGCCAAGTTAAGCAGCATCGAGCGTGGTTACCAATTGGATGGGTGCCCGTTTTCGCGCCTTGGCTTCAGTACAGTTCCCCCAGTCCACCCAGCTGTAAATGGGTACCTTCCCTCTTTAGGGTCAGGGAAGGTAAAGCAGCGAGGGAGAGGAGATGGGCGCCGCCCTCAATATGCTGGCCCCTAGAGAAGTGAGGTCACTGACGCGACGCCTCGCTCCCCTACGACCTTAGTATAGGTTATGGGACACCTACTTACACCTGCACGTAAGTTGTTGTTTCATTTTGTTTCCTGTAGTTTTATGGCCCTACCCTGGCTCAGTGTTGCAACACACAGCTCACAGCGCACAAATCCAGCACAACTCAGTCCAAGGGCCCAGCGCGAAAATTAGTGTACCCCGTCCTTTTGTCAATCCCAGTATAGTCAGTTTCTGATATAATCAATTACCACCAGCTGGGATGGAATGGATAGCAGCTGAGAGGAGCTGAAAGTGGGAGGAAACTGACAGCTGTGGGCAGACTTTTCACATGCACTCATCAGGCCCCCCGCTAAACACAAAGGCTGTTTTCTCACTGTGAATAGTGTCACTGTGTTCTTACATAGTTGCTCCAAAATGGCATAGTGACAACCGTATTTATTTAGCCTCTGTCCCTGAAGTCAGACTGTGGCTACCTTTATGGTGGGGATCAAAACCAGTTGTGTACACAAAATCTCACTGTTGGTGAACCTCAGAGGTCTAGCCAAGGAATGGGGGGGGATAGGAATGGGGATTAAGTAAAAAAAAAAAGAAAAAAAAAAAAAGGGCCTCAATGGATCTAACTGAAAATGATAAGCCAGTGAATTTTAAAAATCACAAACACAAAAACGTTCCCATACGCAAAATCTCACCATTGGTGAACCTCAAAGCTCTAGCCGAGGAATGAGGATAATAAAAAAGATTGGACTCAATGGATCTACCTGAAAATAACAGTAGAGAGAGATAGAAATAATAGTCGAGAGAGAGACAGACAGACAGAGAGAGACAGACACAGAAACAGAGACTTTGTCCCCCCCCTCACCTCTGAGTTGGCCAGCTGTGGGTCTCTGGAGTAGAGGCGAAAGTCCCACCGCACGTCGGCCTTCAGGTCGATTTCTCCGGCCAGCTTCTCCAGCTTCTGGTGGGCTTCCGAGCTGTGTTGATGGGCCAGGGTGATGTGCAGGTTCTTCTTCATCCCCTCCATGGTGATCCCTGTCAGGCACAGCAGCAGCACAATCGTCAGCTGGTCGCGGTTTAGCTTGTATGTGTACAGTGTTGGTCAAAGGTGTGGGGTGGCATGCGTGATTTTTGCTTGGTGCCGAGATATTTGTTGTTGTTGTATAGGTGATGAAATTGGGGGTGTATGTTTAGGGTTATTTGAAGAAGGTTTAAAACACTTGATTTCCATGAATATAAAAGCACTTTTAAGTATGCGTGTATATACATATATATCTATCTATCTATATCTATCTATCTATATATATACATATCTATCTATCTATATACACAAGTCTCTCTCTCACACACACCATTCCACACCCCCCCCCCCCCCCTCCACACACACACACACCCCCTAGATCGACTCACCAGCAGATCTGACATGAGCAGCGAACTGGGAGACGATGCTTTCCAGGAAGCTGTAGTAGTCACCGACGGCCATGAGGCCGATGAACCCTTTCTGCGCGAACAGCTCCAGCTGCAGTTTGCCCGGGGCCTGGTTGAGGAAGCCGTCCACAGCCTCCATGGCTTTGGTCAGTACTCCCAGCTTTCTGTCGTCCACCTGTGCATGACCAGCGGCAGAAATCAGCAGGACATAGGACACAAGACACAAAGGATGTAGGACACAAAGGACGTAGGACACAAAGGACATAAGGCACAAAGGACATAGGGTACAGGACACAAAGGATGTGGGACGCAAAGGATATAGGACATGAAGAATGTAGGACACAAAGGACGTAGGACACAAAGGACGTAGGACACAAACGACATAGGACACAAAGGACGTAGGACACAAATGACGTAGGACACAAAGGACACAAAGGATGTAGGATACAAAGGACAAAAAGGATGTAGGACACAAAGGACGCAGGACACAAAGGACGTAAGACATGAAGGACGTAGGACACAAATGACAAAGGACACAAAGGATGCAGGACACAAAAGACACAGGGCACAAAGGACATAAAGCACAAAGGACACAGGACACATATAATATAGGACACAAAGGACGTAGGACACAAAAGACACAGGGCACAAAGAACATAGAACACAAAGGACACATGACACAAATAACATAGGACACAAAATGACAGACACTTAACTACATCCAAGTGGTTATGACCGTTCGACTTCAATTCCAGGTGTCCATGAAGTCGTGGGTTCGCACCTGGGTGGTATATGGTGAATTAAAGGTAGGAATTTAAAAAAATTCTAAAATGATCTCCCAGGTCTACTTCAAGAGCAGACCTGCCAGAGCATTGTTACATTACTTTCCTACAGTTCATACCTCTCTTTCTCTTTCTCTCTCTCTCTTGTCTAATATCACTTTGTGTGCATAGACATAACAATCGAAGAAACAGACTGCCAGTACCTTAATTCCCTTCGTGTATAAATTTATATATATACTCATGCAGAAGATAAAATATGCACGTTAAAGATTCCGTATTTCATGTCAGGGTTTGAAAGGTGAAGGAAACAAAATTATACCCAGCATACATCCTCAAAGTCAGAATGCATAGCACTACTTTCATGGTGGAAAAGAACGGTTGCATATATATGCAAAATCTCACCATTGGTGGACCTTGGAGCTCTAGCTGAGGAATGAAAAAATACCCCATCAAATCCATTTATCCTTTTGTGGAAGAGTAGGCCAGCTATGGCCAGTGGTATGGAAGACATGACCATGCCCAGCATGCAATCTTTGACATGGAGAAAGATGGGCTCCATGACGTTTGATTTGGTTACAACATACTGCCTGAAAGTTTCAGAGCCATCTGCCAATGACTGCTTGAGGAGCTTTCTCATTTACAGTATACTCCTTTGAAATAAGATACAGAATAATACCTTTCCTTCATAGTTTCTAAAAGGAGGTGTTACTGAAAATGAAATATTCCACATATATAAATATGAGACATTACATGAAAGTGAAATCTTCTAATAATCTGCAAAATACCCCAAACACATGTCTTTGTGTGCATGCATGTGTGTAACTGTAAGTCAGTGTGCATCATATATATTCATGAGTATGTGATTGTGAGCCCTTTACAAGTACACACATGCTTGAACATATGAGCAGGACAGTCCATATGTTTGTTGGCACTGCATAAGGCTGAAAATAGACCAAGTTGGAGAATTTAATTCTGTATCAATGTGTCCCTCCCAACAACCACCTAAGTCAAGGGAATGATGATAATGATGAAGAAGATGATGATGATAAGATGATGAAGATGATGAAGAAGAAGATAATGATGATGACGATGAAAAATGTTTTGAAAAAAAAATTGGACAAGGAAAAAAAGGTACACATGACAGAACTAGAGAGTAAATAACACATCGCAAACAAGAACGTGACACACTGTCATGAAATAACAAGGACGTTACCTTGAAGTAGGTGCAGAGAGTCATGTGAGGGAAGTAGTTATGGGCGCTGTTCCAGCCCCCCATGGATTGCGATTTCTCCCAAAACGCTGCCAGCTGTTTCTGCAAAGGCCCCACAGGGCACAAGTACAAGACGTACTCTCGCGGAATGTCATCATCCAGTTTGGGGTCGTTCACGTGGGACAATAACCTGCATTCATGAGGTAAATGAAAAGCTGGTAACTCAAGTGGCCACCAAGAAAGCTTTAATGGAAAAAAAAACTGTTTTGCTAAGATGGTCAGATTAAAAAAAAACAACCCATTATTTTTATACGATTATAAATACTAAATTATGATGCACAAAACTTTACTCCTGTTTTGCAAATAGTGAATAACAGTATAGATTTGGGAGTGGCATTTAGCCACTTTTAAAAACTGCATTCTTTCCTCAGTTTCTCACAAGGGTAAGTGATTAATAATAAAAACGATTTTTTTTTTTACTTTTGTCAAAAAAATATATTATATATTTTTGGCTTTATAAATATTTACCAGATTTTATATAAATGTAAGGTTAAAACTGGTGTGCACAATGTTCGTCACTTCAGTGCCCCTACGACCCTGGAAGGGGTTATGGGAGCAGATGAGATGAGAACTCACAGAGAACGTTAATATCTAGTCTCACAAATTATACTAGAGACTGACCATATGTAATTTGTAAATTTACAGAAAAAGTTTAAACAAAAAATTCTTCCTAGTTTCTATTTTAGAAACAACATTTTTCTCCACAGGGAAAGTGAGCAACTTTCATATAAATGCACACACTGACACACACAAGACACACAAGAATACACACACACCACACACACACACAGACTCAATGCACAAAGAGACAAACACAACACAACAAACACACACAACTTATCACAAGTCCACAAAAACAATACAACACACACACACATTCACATGTGTACACTAACACACACACGATGACGGACACTAACCAGTCTGAAGCCAGCTGAACCCCTCTGTCTCCTGTTGCAGCCAGAGCTTTCAAGCTGTTAGGAAAAAACCACATTATTACAACAAAATTTTACTTTCTGGACTAAGATTTATAAGTTATTTTTGAGACTGTTCATACAACAGAATGATTACAAATAACCACACAGGATTACAGGAGGGGACGGGATACAGATAGCTCAGTGGTTGAAGCACTCGCTTCCCTCAGCCAAGCTTAAGCAGCATCAAGCGTGGTTACCAGTTGGATGGATGACCGTTTGTGTGCTTTGGCTGCCTTCAGTACAGTTCCCCCAGCTGTAAATGGGTACCTGCCTCTTTAGGGTCAGGAAAGGTAAAGCAGCGAGGGAGAGGAGATAGGCACCACCCTCAATATGCTGGCCCCTAGAGAAGTGAGGTCTCTGACGCCTCGCTCCCTTATGACGTTATGTCACTACAGCCTTATAAGTTATGGGACACCTTTACCTTTTTTTTTTTTTTTTTTAGGATTACAAGCAATGATCAGCATGTGTACATGTATAATTGCATGTGCGCACATGTATGCACCTCCCATTCACAATCACAGATAAACTATCCCCTCTCCCCATACAACACCTACCCCAGACCCAACACACACAAAGACACACACACACAGACATTTTACATGTAGGCCTACACACAGGTCTACATGAAAAGCAGAAAACAGTCTTACATACTCTATCTCTCACACACACACACACACAGTACACATACACACACACACGCACACATACACACATGCACGCACGCGCACACACACACACACACACACACAGCAGTGTCAAAGGAATGGTTGGTAAAGGAAGGGATCTAGAAGAAAGGAGAAGAAGAGATTTTATTCAACAGGGAGATTCATGAATGCATCCTTCAACTGTTCAAGTCTGAATCTACCTGTACGGAACACTGACCACATACACCAATCCAGGAATGGCTTAACACCTTCAGAGGGAAGTTGAAGTTCCTGAGCGCCTGATTCCCTCCCCTACTCTGTGTGTGCCACTGTGTGTGTGTGTGTGTGTATGTGTGTGTGTGTGTGAAGGTGTGTGTGTGTGTGTGCATGCAAGAGTGAGTGGGTGGATAGGTGGGTTGGTGAGTGAGTGAGTTGTGAGTGAGTGAGTGAGAGTGTTGCAAACATTAATTTGTATACATGTGAAATTAAACATGTAATGATGTATACAATGTGCCAAGAGTTACATCAAGTTACAGGACTATGTGTTGATGCTTATGAGCATTGCATCTCTAAAGAAGACAACGAAGAGATCTGTAAAAATCACTTTTGATAATCACTCAATGCTATTTCTTATGTTTAAACAATGATCTAATACACTACATACTCATGCACACATGCGCAAACCCAAGGATCTGAGAAGTTGTTACGACACACACTAAAAGAAACCAGAACGGTGACAGAAAACAACTCCCCCTGACGGCACACCCTCTGATTTTACACAAAACTAAACTTCCTTGGTTGGGAGCTGAAGTCACGATTTCAGTGCCTATGACTAATCTGCTGGCCATGGGATCTTGTTTAACAAGTGGTTATCTGAGTTTTTCTAGCGAGTAGCGAACCCATCCCACGGAAAACTTTCCTTGCTCTTCAACTAAATCAGATCAACCGACGATTAATAAACGAAAACTTCTTACCATCGTTGTTTCGGAAAGCCCATCTGCAGAAGGGTGTCAAGAGTCGACCTACCGACCTGTCTTTTGAGAGAATCATCGCGAGAAATAATGCGAGGAGGAAGAGCTTCTGCCATTGCTTGTATGCAATCAGTGATCCGGGAAGCAACCAAGCTTTCGAACTCTTCTGTAGTTAGAAAACACAAAATACACAATCTAGAATTGACGTCACACATCACGTGGTCCTCTTCCAGGGAAAGCATTCCACTTGAAAGATTTTTGTAAACAGGCCGATTCTGTCCCTTGCCATGTCGTCAGCCTTTAAATTTTTTTAAATTGTTTCTATCGCTATGCGAGGAATCCCAAAATAAAACAGAATAGACAATATCGGAAAGGTTGGACAACATAGGATGGATTAATACAATAGGATAACACTCACACACGCACGTAGGCACGCACGAACGCATGCTTGCTTGCTTGCTCGCTTGCGCGCGCGCGCACGCACACACGCACACACACACACACACACGCACGCACGCACGCACGCACACGCACACGCACACGCACACACACTTTCTCTCAATTAGTTCTTGTAAGAATACCAGTTTGAATGGAAAAAATATCTTTCTTAATATCTCTCTCTCTCTCTCTCTCTCTCTCTCTCTCTCTCTCTCTCTCTCTCCTCTCTCTTCACTCACACACACACACACACACACACACACACACACACACACACACACATGGGCGCGCACGCGTGCGAATGTGTATTTTAAATGTTGAAAATTACTACTTTAAGAACATGAGCGCATATGAATAAAATGTTCATGCATGTTGAGAGGAGAGGAGGGATATAATTGCAGACAGTATTGTCGATGCAATTAGGTAAGGATGCATAGTATTTTCTTCTTTTGTTTGGGGATTTTGTTTTTCGTGTTTTGTTTTTGTTTCGTTTTTATTGTTGTTGTTATTTTTTTGGGGGGGATGCTTTGTTTGTTTGTTTCCTTGTTTGATTCTTTTGTTTATTTGTTGGAGGTGGGGGTGGGGTGGGGGGTGAGTTCATGACTGTGTGTTGGTTGTCATTAATTATAAAGTATGACAATGAAACGGGTAATATTGTAACCTGATATATTTTTGTTTGATATTCTACTTTTTTCTCTCTCATTTTCTTGTAATCCAAATCTAAGTAAGTACAAATGTGCGCGTGTATGTACGTGAGTATGTGTATGAATGTGTGTGTGTGTGTGTGTGTGTGTGTGTGTGTGTGTGTGTGTGTGTTTTTGTGTTGTGTTGTGTTGTGTTGTGTTGTGTTATGTTGCGTTGCGTTGCGTGTGCGTGTGTGCGTGCGTGTATGTGTGTACGAGTTATGCCGTGTACTTTTCTTGGGGGGGGGGGGGGGGGGGTCCATTTTTGTTGTTGATGAGTTTTTTTGTTTTTGGTTTTTGGTCGCGCACGCGCGGGCGCATGTGTGTGTGGGGGTGTGTTGGTGTGTGTGTGTGTGTGTGTGTGTGTGTGTGTGTGTGTGTGTTTTCTTTCTTTTTTTCTGTTTCTATTTTTCTTTTGGAGTTAGTTTTATTATTATTGGTTAAGGTAATAATGTAGTTAGATAATATTGATCAAGGTTTTTTTCGTTCATAGATAGATGGCTTGATGAAAAATAGCAAATGCATTGTTTATTCAATGTATGGAAATAAAAATTTGACTTGACTTGATTTGAAGCACACACACACACACACACACACACACACACACATTCCGCTTTTCGGAAGAGTATGCCATCGTGTGCCGGTGGGAACTGATGACAAAATTTACAAAGCTGCACACACACGGGGACTGGATGAAAAAAAGCACATGAATGCTTATTCCATTATCCTCGAAATAACAGAATAAAATAAATTGAATAAAATAAATAAAATGAAACACACACACACACACACACACACACAGAGTTGGTGGGCAGGATGGGGGAAAAAAGCTTGTAACCTTACTCTTTTTACCTTACTCTTTTATTTTCCAAGGGTTAAAGAGTAAGTATTTATATATTGTTTTTTTTATCCGGCCCATGGGGAGAGAGATAGATAGATGATAGATAGATAGATAGATAGATAGAAGAGAGAGAGAGAGAGAGAGAGAGAGAGAGAGAGAGAGAGAGAGAGAGAGAGAGAGAGAGAGAGAGAGAGAGAGAGAGAGAGAGAGAGAATGAATGAATGAATGAATGAATCTTTAGTTTTCAAGGGTAACAGAATAAGCATGCACATACTTTTTTTCATCCGGCCCTTGCCCTGATTAGGGACTATCAACAAAACAAAGGTAAAAATCTTACTACAACAAGACAACATGATTTAAAAAGATATATATATA
Source organism: Rapana venosa (assembly GCA_028751875.1). NCBI lineage: Eukaryota > Metazoa > Mollusca > Gastropoda > Neogastropoda > Muricidae > Rapana > Rapana venosa. The sequence goes on from CM054157.1 coordinate 21,828,291, forward strand.
TATTATATATATATATATATATATATATATATATATATATATACAGAGAGAGAGAGAAGAGAGAGAGAGAGAGAGAGAGAGAGAGGGGAGAGAGAGAGAACTCGAACTCGAACTCAACTCGAAAGATTTATTCACAAAAAGGCCATTGGCCCATACATGAAGGGGGCATTGACTTGTTGGCACAGCTCTGTCTGTCTGTCTGCCTGTCTCTGTCTGCCTGTCTGTCTCTCTCATGTATGGAGAGAGAGAGAGAGACAGAGAGACAGACAGACAGACAGACAGACAGACAGAGCTGTGCCAACAAGTCAATGCCCCCAGCCTAGATGTTGCCTGCTGCACGTGAAAAAGAAAGACAGTTCATCCACAGGCCATTTGAGAATGGGGTTACAAGGCCAACACGCCACTTGGTTTCTTTTACTTTTTCTTCTTTTTTTTTTTTTTTTACAATGACCGTTACAAGTTCGTGTACAACACAAGCAGAAGACGATAGAATGAAAGATCCCCTTGACTCACGTCAGCGTTTGGCTGGGATTGCCGGAGAGAGAATGAGAATGATAGATAGATAGAGAGAGAGAGAGAGAGAGAGAGAGAGAGAGAGAGAGAGAGAGAGAGAGAGAGAAGAGAGAAAGAAGAGAGAATGACAATGACAAATTCTTTTATTTCGAGGATAATGAATAAGCACCATGTGCTTTTTTACATCTAGTCCCCGCCCTTGGGGATATATACGATAAAAAATAAAATAAAGCCCATAGCAATACACTCACACAGTATATGGAAAAAATATCTACACAAAAATCACCAGAGAGAGAGAGAGAGAGGAGAGAGAGAGAGAGAGAGTAACAACAAGTAATAAGGAAAGCAAAACAGAAACAACAGAAACAACGGAGAAAATAGCAAAGAAACCAAGAGCAAAACAATAGCGCAAACAACAAAGGAGAGGGGACAACCCAATAATCCCCCCCCCCCTCCCCTAAAAACCCCCCAACCAAAACCAAAACCAAAAAAGAACCACACAAAGCAAAACCTCCATAAGGAGAACAAACCACGTAAATAGTATCATTTGGCTAACAGAAAGAAACGTCAAAAATTCTTAGACACACACACACACAGAGAACGATAACGATAACGAAATATTATTTTCTGAGGGTAATAGAAAAAGCACAAGACTTTTTTTTTTACATCCAGCCCTCCGACACACACACACACAAAATGCACACATTAACACGCGCGTGCACGCGCACGCGCGCGCACATACACACACACACACACACACACGCGCGCGCGCGCGCACACACACACACACACACACACAAACACACACACATACACACACGCGCGTGCGCGAATAATTTATTTGTTTAAAACTATAAACATATCTGAAACACGTTTTGCTGTTACTTTAATTTTTTTTCTCTGATAAAAACCTTAGCAACAACATTGTACTTTCTGACTTTCTGCTTCTGTTTCATAGTTTGGTGAGTGTGTGTGTGTGTGTGTGTGTGTGTCAAAGTTTTATTTTCAGATGGTACATTAAATAAGCAGCGCATTTGCTTTTTTTCTTTGTTTAAGAGTGTGTATGTGTGTGTGTGGGTGGCTGGGTGGGTGGGTGTTGTAACTGGCAAAAGGTCTTGAAACTAACGTCGATTGCTTGTACATTAAAGTGTATATTTTGATCGTTCAGACTGCTTTTAAAAAAAAAGACTCAACCATATCATACTTTCCGTATCTGACTTATGCAGTAACAGACTCATAGAAACCCTAATAGCTGAAAAAAAAAGTTACCCAAATAAAAATGTTCTCGGTAGGAAGACGCCTCCGCTTAAGACATTTGACCCTTGCCCTTTGTACAATCATGGCTTTTTACCTCCCTTTGTTTATGAATAACTTTATTACGTATCTGAGGGGACGGGATAGCTCAGTGGTCAGAGCACCCGCTTTCCCCAGCTAAGGTTAAGCAGCATCGAACGTGGTTACCACTTGGATGGGTGACTGTTTGTGCGCCTTGGCTTCAGTACAGTCCCCCAATTCACCCAGCTGTAAATGGGTACCTGGCCTCTTTAGGGTGAGGGAAGGTAAAGCAGCGAGGGAGAGGAGATGGGCTCCACCCTCAATATGCTGGCCCCTTGAGAAGTGAGGTTTCTGATGCCTCAAGGCATCTCCACTATAACCAAATTTCTGCCCAGTTTGCAAAACAGCAGCTGCCTCCTCTGCTGTTTTGGAGGTCATCGTTGGACACGACGGACAAACATATATACATACTCCCTACTACCACATATGTTATGGGACACCTTTACCATTACCTATTATGTATCTAAATGGTTTTAAGTGAAAATAACGGATTCATGAATGAACGGGGCGGGGCTATACTCAAGATTTTAAGTGTTATATTATGTAATACAGAAAACATTTTGGAGATTGAGAGGGAAGAGAGCAGTATGAAAGGGTGTTTAGGCTGGTGTGTAGTTCTGCAACCATGTGTATCACCAAAACAATTTCCATATATACAAATACCCTTACATAAAAATTGAAGAATATATACAACACTACCAAATTGAAGCATACTTACTTACCCAGGCTTTGGGCTCCGGAGTATACACACCTAGAGCTTACGAGACTGGCGGAGGACTACTAGTTCTGTGTGTTTGAGATGTTTAAATCATCTGACTTTTGACTTGACTTGACTTGACTTTTGTGGAGTTCTGTGTGATTTCTGTATGTGTAATGCACTTTTTGAAAAAAAAAAGATTTTGTGTTTCATTTTGGAAAAGATTTGTTGCGTTTCTTTTTTGGAAAAGATTTTGTTTCTTTTGGGGGGAAAATATTTTGTTTTTTTCTTGAATAAAAAATCAGTTTAAAAAAGCAAATCTGCAATTAATAATAATAATAATAATATATCTATATATATATATATATATATATATATATAATTTTAAGTGGAAAAAGTGCAAATTGTGTGTGTGTGTGTATGTTGTGTGTGTGTGTGTGTGTGTGTGTGTGTGTGTGTGTGTGTGTGTGAAGACGGTTTTCTTTTTTTTGTTCTGTATTTTTTTTGTTGCATAAAAGAGTTTTTAAAAAATACCTGAAGTAAACTGAAAAGCTGTTTAGAGTGGTTACGCCATTTTTTGTCTTGTGTTTGTTTGTTTATTTGTTTATTTGTTTGTTTTTCTCTGAAATGTCATTATCTATACAGTCTGATGTTGAACGACTGAATTTTTATTTTTTATTTTTGGTCACTACAAAAAAGTTCCATATTAATTAAATGTTTCTATATCTGAAATTATGTATTTAAATTATGAATATTCGCTTTCAATGTTTGTGTTTTTTGTGTGTACATGCTTTTAAGTGAAAGAAACTATCAAACTAATAAAGAATGATATATTTGGTAGTTAAATATAGATAGGTAAATATCTACATTGTGTTGTGTGTGTGTGTGTGTGTGTGTGTGTGTGTGTGTGTGTGTGTGTGTGTGTGTGTGCGTGCGTGCGTGCGTGCGTACACGTGTTCTGTTGTGTTGCTGGCTTGATATTAAATTGTTTGTTTATATGTCATAAGGTTTAAAATATTCATACCTTTTTGGGAGTGCGACTTGTTTTGCATGTAAGAAATAAACCCAGTTCTTTTCATAGATTTGGGTTTTTGAGGGGAAAAAAGTTCGTAAATTGGATTAAATAAATGTCAAGTTAAAGATAAAAATCAGAACCTGTGATGGCCTGTGATGTTGTCAGGACTGTCATTTGTGCCAGTGGCAAAGCTGTGTACTGGTCTTTCATCGACGGGCAGATCATTGCAGATTTGATAGGAAAACACATGACGGATGCTATAGCCGAGTGGTTAAGACAGTTCGGCTTCAATCCTATGGGTCCATGAAGTCGTGACTTCAAATCTCGGCACAGTCTGATGAGTTAATTAAGGATGAGGAATTTTGACCATCTTCCAGGTCAACTTAAAGCGAAGACCTGCAAGTGCCTTCATTCCTTTCGTGTTTGTACACATGCAGGAGATCAAATATGCATGTTAAAGATCCCGAAATTCTTGTCAGCGTTCGGAGGGTTACGGAAACGCGAACACACCGAGCATACATCCCCGAAGTCGGAATGCGGCTACCTACATGGTGGTGGACAAAAAAGGTCACATACGCAAAATCTCACCATTGGTGAACCTCGAAGCTCTAGCCAATGAACGAAAAAAATATACAACCCCCCCCTTCCCCCCTCCCCCCCCCCCCCCCCCCCCAAAAAAAAAAAGAAAAGAAAAGAAAGAAAATGACAACAACAAAACACCATCACAAAACTACCGCTGGAGGGAAAATGTATATAATATTAATAATGTATTATTTTGATGAAGTGATTCGTGTTGCGTAGGTATGGGATGGATTGAATGAACGCTTATGAGAATCGCTTATGTGAGGGAGAGATGTGTATGCGTGAGGGGTTGGGGGGTGGGGGGGAGGGAGGAGTTGGTGAGGGAGGAAATCAACTGTGCATGTGAATGATACCAAATGCCGTTACATTGATGTTTCATTTGTTTATGTGCTAAAATATTTAGTTCATGGTTGGTTGGTTGTTGTTTTTTTTAAGCCATGCTTGTTACCTACATGCATTGGTCGTTGTTTTTGAGGTAATAAAGTGTTCGTTTTCATGTTCATGTTAAGTTATTTACACTAGCGCTCTCTCTCTCTCTCTTCTCTCTCTCTCTCTCTCTCTCTCTCTCTCTCTTCTCTCCTCTCTCCTCTCCTCTCTCTCTCTCTCTCTCTCTCTGTTACGATGTAAAGTTTTTTTTTTAAAATCCCATTGGGTTGCTTTTGTATTTGAAAAAAAAAAGTCTCCTAAAATACGTGGAATAACTGGTTGCATTACTATTCCAGTCTCTCCACACGTTTATATCATAGTTCACATCGCTTCTCAGTGTGACATGTCAGTGTATAAAGCTAATTTGTATATGGCATTTTCCAGGTATGACATTTTGGATTAGAAGCCTTATTTAAGTCACAGCAGATTTCTCTGCGTGAAATTCCGGATGCTCTACCCGTAAAGTGACCTCGCCACAAGAGCAGTGCCACCCATTTGTTTTCTTTTCCTGTCTGCATGTGTATTTGTTTTCCTATCAGAGTTTCTTTTTGTTTTCTTAAAACAATGTTGCCAAGGACAACTCTTTGTGTTGCCGTGGGTTCTTTTACGTGCACTAAATGATCCTGACCATCGAGACGGAGGTGAAAAGTAAACTGTGATTGGTGGATCAAATATCAATACGTGCCAGAAACGATATAATTACTTTTGGCACATGAGATGTGAGATTGCTGAGAGCATCAGGAAAAATGGAAGAGCTGACATATGAAAGGAAAAGGTACAGATGGAACATCCTTCGACTCTGTGAGATTCGCTGGAAAAACTTTGGAGAAACCTCTACCCCTGAAGGCCACAAACTCTTCTACAGTGGTAGTGAAGACAGACATGAACACGGAGTAGGATTCCTCATCATCCACAAAGACACCGTAAATACCGTTATGGGATGTCGACCAGTCTCTAGCCAGTTCATTTACCACCTGTCTGAGGGCAGCACCTTTTAACGTCACCATCAGACAAGCTTATGCCCCAACAATAGACTGTGACGTTGAGGACGTTGAAGACCTTTACAATCAACTGCAAGAGGTATTAGACTAGACGCCATAGAAAGACATCGTTGTAGTTCAGGGTGACTGGAATGCAAAGATGGGAGCAGAGGCTAGCAAGAGTAAGAAGAGGAATATGTGACAAATACTGCAACCCTGAGACCAATGAAAGAGGCTTGATGCTCTTAGAATTTGCCAGTTTCAACAACCTGAAGGTGGTGAACACATCTGGTTCGCACAAACCATCTAGACGCGCAGCCCAAGAGGAGATCCACTGCCATCAAATATACATCATGGTCAAAGGTCACTTGTGACCAAGTGTAAATATTGCAAAGATCAGGAGCGAACATTGGAAGTGACCATGAGCTTGTGATGATGACTCTTTAGACTCTGCCTGAAGAGAATTATAAAGCAAAGCAATGTAAGGATCACACACAGATTAACAGGAGACCAACAACGAAAGCTACCCTATCCTTCGAGAAGAAGTTGAAAGTGCAGTAAAATCACTACAGAAAGGGAAGTCAGCGGGAGTGGACACCATTCCATCAGAGCTGGTCTAGGCTGGGGGAGCGGCCATGAAAGAGGTGTTACTCACCATCTGCAATAAGATCTGGCGGACAAGGGAGTGGCCAACATCTTGGACACAGTCCCTATTATCGAAGAGGCAGACAAAGAAAACGATGGGAAGACGGCATCAGAGAGTGGACTGGCGTGAGTGGAACGACTTGCTACAGAAAACAAAACTGCGAGGAGTGGAGGAAGCTGGTTGAAAAATCTTTGGTGGTGCCCCAATAGTCTACGAGGGTAAGGGATCGGTGAAGGTGAGGTGAAATGCGTGTTACACACGGAACCTCGGTTTATCATCTCATCAGGAAAGACTAGTACCCAGACCACCACTCACCATCTAGTGGATGGGGGAAAAGCTTCGGGCACAAACAGGGATAGAACCACCGCACGCTTCGAACCCAGACTTTTCGCTATCAAGGCAGGTGCGTAACCTGTAGTCCACCAATCAGTGTGCCACACTGATAGAAGTGAGTTCATTGTTAAACTTGCTCGTGTTGTTCCTGTAGATCTAGATACACAGTGCCAGAACTGCAGAAATAGATCTATCATGAAATGATCGATGCTTCTCCACAGCCTTGTTGTTATTGCTGTTGTATGGATACTTACTTGTTCTTGGTGTTCGTTTAATTTTATTTCCCTTTGCATTTAAGCGATAATTTAGTTCTTTATCGTCTTCTCTTACACAAACATGATTACAGAAAAGATGTAACAAATATCTTTAAGGATCTAAACTTTGTGATTTAAAGCTACATTAGAAAAGCGGCTGTAATGGGTGTTAACGCTGGTGTTGGTGTTTATCATATGCCAAAGGAGCGAGTCCAACAATCATATTGTCTTCAGCACGTCATAGGCTACCAGCTTGTTATTGCTCTCCATATGTGTGTGGCAGTATAATATTTTTCTGAATAAATGTATGTTTATAAAATTAAACAAAAGAACAGATCGGGACATCATGGTTGACTGCTGTATAGCTCGTGCACAGCGGTATGTATAGGTCGGGGGACAAAGGAAGTTTGGCTTTGTTGAGAAATTTGACAATGAGTGAGTCCGTCTGCTTTGGGGATTTTGTGTTGCTTGGAGAGAGAGAGAGAGAGAGAGAGAGAAAAGCTGGCCGGGATACGAATGAGCACCAACACTATTATCTTAAACAAAACAAAACCCAAAACTCCCACTATTATCTAAAAAGCCATTCTTCAAGTTGGAATACTGCTACCCACATGGTGGGAAAAAACAGATCACATAACCCAAATCTCATCATTGGGTAGCCTCAGAACTCTAACCCAGGAACAAAAAACCAAACAGCCCAACCCCAAAACACCACCTCAAAAACATGACCACTTCATATGGGTTACAGGTATAGGTGAAAACAACTGACAAGTAAACATGAAGCCCATAAAATACCACAAATTAGTTTCACAGTTTCAAAGCAAACCATTGTTTTTATAACTATGAATGAAGAACATTCATAAACACTGATATCCATCAGTATGTATATGTGTGTATACAAGTACGAAGATCCACAATAATGGGCACATGCTACGATTCAGATCTATGCGACCTAGTTCTGTTATTTCCATTAAAAACTAACCCGTCGAAGTCAAAGCCCTAAAGATACTCACTAAAGACTGAACCTGACAAGAGCTTTTGACAAACGAGGCAGTTAAGTTCAAGATCGACACGAGTGGGAGATAACGATAATAAAAATCAATACTCCTTTGAATCACTTAGTCCCGTTATTCCTAACACAGCAGCCAACAGCTACAGCTAAATCTGATTGGACCCAGTGTTTTAAGCGTCGGCTGTCACCAGTACGGTAAGGGCTATCGATGGTCACAGGTACTTGCCGCGTGTGTTAGTAGCTGAAACATGGCCGCCACAGAAATTAAATGCAAACAAAGCAATCGATATCTGTAAGTGTCTCGTGAACCTGCAATATCTTCACGGATTAAGAAAAGGCGGCCGGCAGAAGAGAGGAGATAAAAGTAAAGTAAAGTATAAATAGACACGGTGTATTTGTGCTCCATGTGCCCAGGAACGCAAATGGTAGTATAGGTCAGTGCAGCTTCATGGAAATAGTTTTGATTTGTGTTGTTTGACGTACAGTCGATTATACATGTATGTATGTATGATTATGTGATGATACTTGCTGTTACAAACTCTCTGTATTGTATTGTAGCTTATTGTATTTTTTGTATTGTGTAGTGTAATGTGTAGTGTAGTGCAGTGCAGTATTGTGCAGTGCAATTCACTGAAGTGTACAGTGCAGTGCAGTTAATGAAGTGCAATGCAGTGTAGTACAATGCAGTGCAGTGCAGTGTAGTGAATGGAGAGGAGAGTGACTTGACTTCTCTGTTGACTTCTTTGGGAGTCATTGGAGTGCTGCGTTGAATTTGGCAGGCAGTGTGACAGGGCAAAGCTGGATCTGGTTGAGCCCTCTCCCTATGTGGGAATATTTCTGCCGTCCATACCTCGGGTTACTCATCTGTCAAAGGTAGATTGGGTTTTAGGGCTGTGGTTGTTGATATTGTTGTTGTGATGAAGTATATTCACATAAATTGAGATTAAGTGCATGAACAAAAAAACAACAACCACAGACATGAAACAGAAAAAACAGAAAAAACCCACATTTAAACCCAAACTAGAAATGGTCACCACCACCACCACCACCACCACCACCACCACCATCACCACCACCACCACTATAATCATCGTCATCATCATCACCACCACCACACCACCATCACCATCATCATCGTTATCGTCATCATCATCTCTTCATCATCATCGTCGTCGTCATCGTCGACGTCGTTGTCCTCCTCACCATCATCATCACCACCACCATCATCATCATCATCATCACCACTATTATCATCATCACTGTCATCATCGTCATCAACATCGTCTCCTCCTCCTCCTCCTCACCACCACCACCACCACCACCACCACCACCATTATCATCATCATCATCATCACCATCATCATCATCACTATCAGCATCATCACCATCACCACTATCACCACTATCACCACCACCACCACCACCACCACCACCACCACACCACCACCACCATCGTCATCGTCATTATTATCATCATCATCACCACCACCACACCATCATCACCACCACCACCACCACCACCACCATCATCATCATCATCATCATCATCATCATCACTCCCTTGACCAAGACGGTCTTCAGGGGGGACATGCAGGACGCCTTGTTAGATAGTGTTCTCCAGGCTGGTCTGTCTCCAGCTTTTCTCGGCAACACTACAGCCCTGTCAAGGCTTGTCCAGTCTGTGATGTTCTTTGTCCAGTTCTTCAGCTGTCTGTCTGCCCCTGTGCCTTCTTCCTCCCTCAAAGTGCAGGGTAGTCTCTGCAAGAGAGCTGGGTCAGTTATAGTTCCGTTTAGATAATATTCATTTTAAGCGAGGAAGTGTGTGAACAGCATGTTGTAGGTATCGTGATATATGATGAACTAAAATGGCAACCCCATAGATCTACACAAACTATGCAGGAACTCTCTCAAAAGATAACGTGCCTATAGTCTCAAGCAAAACGATCCATAAACACTGATATTTTAGTTTTCCTTTCACTTACCTATAATATCTCATCCCAATTATGATCCACAATACATATTCTTTTTTTTTTTTATAAATTTGTTTAAAAAGTATTTCGAGGATAATAGAATAAGCACTCACTGCTTTTTTTACATCGGTGTGTATGCAGTTTTGTAAATGTTGTCATCCGTTCCCACCGTCACACAATGACCTACTCTTCCGAAAAGCGAAACGGGTTTTAACGTGCGCGCAAGATGTTCTGCGTGCGTTCGCACATGGGACTTCGGTTTATAGTCTCACCCGGAGGATTTTTGAGGGGAGGGGAGTCGGCAGTGATCATAACTCCATAGGAAAAATCCTCTTGAACGAGATTCGAATCCGGGTCAGCAGATCACGAGTGCATCACTATAACCACCTGGCTGACCCGTCCCCCATTTAAGACAGATTGCGACGTCCAAACAAAAAAGACTGAATTCTTATTACATCTGACCAAGCCTATTACAACAGATGAAAGAGTAAAGAAACTGAATATACTACCCCTTGAGAAACAGCTTGAAGTAGATAAAGCGGTATTCATTTTCCAGATATCAACGCATGACGTGTTGAATTACATCAGTCTCTTGTTTACAAATGAAACTGTCAAAAATTCTATCTCACCTGCCCAAGTATAGATCTATACAAATCCGGCTTAGCTTTGTTTTTCACAGGTTTTTGTGTGTGAAAATACTCTTCCAACGCAGCTGCAGAATATCAATTCCTTACAAAAGTTTCAAATATTGCACTCTCTCTCTCTCTCTCTCTCTCTCTCTCTCTCTCTCTCTCTCTCTCTCTCTCTCTCACACACACACACACACACACCTTTCTTAATGATCAAAAAGAAAAAATTGTATAGATTTTATTTTCTGTTGTTTTTCAGGTTTTGTTTGTTGGTTGCTTGATTAAAAAAAGGAGTTAAAGGAGTCCCATAACCTATAAGGTCGTAGGGGAGCGAGGCGTCAGAGACCTCACTTCTCTAGGGCCAGCATATTGAGGGCGGCGCCCATCTCCTCTCCCTCGCTGCTTTACCTTCCCTGACCCTAAAGAGGACAGGTACCCATTTACAGCTGGGTGAACTGGGGGAACTGTACTGAAGCCAAGGCGCGCAAACGGTCACCCATCCAACTGGTAACCACGCTCGACGCTGCTTAACTTGGCTGGGGGAAAGCGAGTGCTCCGACCACTGAGCTATCCCGTCCCCATTGCTTGATTGCTTTTGACTAAAACAAAACATATTGAGTGAGTTAAAGTGTATGTCTGTGCTTGCGTGCGTGCGTGTGCGTGCGGGAACGCTCCTGCGTGTGTGTGTGTGTTGTGTTCGTGCGGGCGGGCGTGTGTGTGTGAGCCCGCGCGCGCGCGTGATCCTTTTCTTCATTGTCATCAGTCACTGATTTGTGTGACAGGGGAAGGGGTGGTGGTATAGATCCAATTCTATCCTGATATTTCTTTGAAGGACCTTGGGAGGGGCGGTGTTGTTAGTATGAGAAGACTAAGGTCCCTTCTGTTCTTTTACGCACAAACAGTAGGCACAGGGGGGGGGGGGGGGGGGGGGGGGGGGGGGGGGGGGCGGGGGGGGGGGGGGGGGGGAGTGGGGAGGACTGATCTGGTCTGAGCTGAAAGCCTATCCACCTGCCACCCGTTTACGAGGCTCAGATTTCAGAACATCAGTTGTTTGACCCCCCCCCCCTCCCTCTCTCTCTCTCTCTCTCTCTCTCTCTTTGCAAAGGTGTGTGTGTGTGTGTGTGTGTGTGTGTGTGCGTGCGTGTGTGTGCGTGCGTGCGTGCGTGTTCTTTTATTTCGAGGATAATGAAATAAGCACTCACGCGCTTTTTTCATCAAGTCTTTGTGTGTATGCAGTTTTGTAAATTTTATCAAGTGTTCCCACCGGCACACAATGGTCTATTCTTCCCCAAAAGCGGAACGTGTTTTAACGTGTGCGCAAGATGTTCTGCGCGCGCGCGCGCGCGCGCGCGCGCGCGCGCGTGTGGTGTGTGTGTGTGTGTGTGTGTGTGTGTGTGTGTGTGTGTGTGTGTGTGTGTGTGTGTGTTGTTCTTCTTTAATTTAACGTCTTTTCACATTACGTGATATTAGACGTGTGTGTGTGTGTGTGTGTGTGTGTGTGTGTGTGTGTGTGTGTGTGTGTGTGTGTGTGTGTGTTCTTTAATTTAACGTCTTTTCACATTACGTGATATTAGACGTGTGTGTGTGTGTGTGTGTGTGTGTATGTGTGTGTGTGTGTGTGAGTGTGTTTGCACGTGTGTGTGAGTGTGTGCACGTGTGTGTATGTGAGTGTGTGTGTGTATGTGTGTGTGCGGGCGCGCGCGCGCACGCATGTGCAGGCCTGTAGTGTGAGTGTGTGTGCGTGTGCGTTCGTGCGTGTGCGTGCGTGTATGCATGTGTGCAATGTTGATATAAGATTGTCTTGCAATGCTCTTCTGCGTTCCGTCATAATAATTACTATTGGGTAGAATGCGTAGTGCCTGGTCTTCTCCTGTGTGTGTGTTGCTCTGCAGGAGGTCTGTCTGCTGGCCTCAGCCGACACGTTCCCACTTCAGGGTAGGTCAGCTCAGCTCATGAAAAAGTTCAAACGAAAATACCCCCAACAGATTTGCTTTAAAACAACCCAAAAAAGCCAAAAGATGGGCTGGGTGGCAGAAATAAGCGAGATGGCGAGAGAGAGAGAGAGAGAGAGAGAGAGAGAGAGAGAGAGAGAGAGAGAGAGAGAGGCAGACAGACAGACAGACAGACAGACAGATAGAGAAACACAGAGAGAGAGAGAAACAGAGAGAGACAGACAGAGCGATAGAGAAACAGAGAGAGGGACAGACAGACAGACAGACAGAGAGATAGAGAAACAGAGAGAGAGAGAAGAGAGAGAGAGAGAGAGAGAGAGAGAGAGAGAGAGAGAGAGCGGACAGACAGACAGAGAGATAGAGAAACAGAGAGAGAGAGAGAGAGAAACAGAGAGAGAGGAGAGAGAAACAGAGAGAGAGAGAGAGAGAGAGAGAGAGAGAGAGAGAGAGAGAGAGAGATAGAGAGAAAGAAGAAGAAGAAGAAGCAAAGGGTGATAGAAAAGGGAAATTTCTAGTACAGAATGTCCAGCAAGAAAGTGGGATTACTATTTACTCTGGAAAAGCCCCCGACATCTCTCTCCACAGTTGGGGGTGGGGGTGGGGGGCAGGTTCACACAAATAACAGTCATTGCTTTTTGTTATCAGGGTTGTTTTTTATCCCCCAGTTTATAATCCCCCCCCCCCCCCCCTCCAATATTGTGCGCGTGTGGCAGTATTGTACTTTGTCATTGCAGGTTCACGGAATGATTAAAGCAATTCTTTCTTCTTCTTCTTCTTCTTCTTCTTCTTCTTCTTCTTCTTTCTTCTTCTTCTTCTTCTTCTTCTTCTTTTCTTCTTCTTCTTCTTCTTCTTCTTCTTCTTCTACTTCTTTTTCTTCTTCTTCTTCTTCTTCTTCTTCTTCTTCTTCTTCTTCTTCTTCTTCTTTTTTTAATTTTCTTTTTTTAAAACTTGACTTGACCACGAACCCTGGGCCTCCCCCTCCCATCCCCGCCCCCTCCCTCCTCTCCCTCTTCCTCCTCCCCCCCCCCCCCCCCCAACCCGCCCTTGCCATCTACCCGTCTGGAACGAATCCCTAGACTTTGCTGACACTCTTGACACTATACCGCAAAAAACACGAGTACCCTAAAATCCCCTACCGCTTCTGTTAGAACTACCCGTTCGATCCCTTACCCACCCACCCCCCACCCCTACTCTATACCCCTTAACCTATCCACCCCATCCACCCCACCCACCCACCCACCCTTTCTTGCCGTTTCTCTGTACCCCGCGTTCAGCTCTAAACCCGCTTATTATTCAGCGAAGTGCCTGTCAAGTCTTATTATTAATACCAGTGTTGAGTTTTTACCGCT
>CM054157.1:21846983-21849483 GCA_028751875.1 Rapana venosa
CCTTTGTTAATTTTTTTTAAAGAAAGGGGGGGGGGGGTGGGGAGAAACTCAACGAATGTTTAATTGAGGGTAATTGGATTAGCCAGAGACTTTTCTTTAAACGCCAGACCTTCATGAAAAAAGTGAAAATGAAAATAATGCATGCCGCATACTGAAGCAAATCATTCTTAGGATAATATCGAAATTAGTCAATTGTTCAAAGAGCACTGCACTTAATTAACCAGCTAGTTAGTGAATGGACTAATTAGTCGATGAACAAATATATAAAGATACACATTCTGATATTTGTATGTGCATGTAGGAGAATTGAGGGGATTGTTTTCTTTTTCTTTAAAAAAAACCCCTGTTTCTAAGTTACAGGCTTTTGACACATCGTAGAAAATGCATCTGACAACTTTTTGCAATTAATGGTTCGAAGTTAAAAGAATATACAGAATTTTTAAAAAGTACATAAGCAATAACAACAACAAAACCATTATGAATTAACCTTATGAAAAAACATGTAGGGGAATTGAGGTGACAACTTAAAAAAAAAACGTGTTTCCAAATGAGCATAATTTATTAAAAAAGCAAACAAACAACAATAACTACAACAACAAACAGCCATGAACGATCTAACGTACAGCTGCTTAAATTTGGAATAAAATTGCTAGAATGATCGTGCATCTTGGTTGATGATTATAATTTGTAGATGTATTTATAGCCCGTGTTTTACCTATGCTTAACAAGAAGGTGTCCAATAACCTATGTGGTCGTAAGGGAGTGAGGCATCAGAGACCTCAGCTTCTCTAGGGGCCAGCATATTGAGGGCAGTGCCCATCTCCTCTCCCTCACTGCTTTACCTTCCCAGACCCTAAAGAGGCAGGTACCCATTTATACTTGGGTGAACTGGGGAACTGTACTGAAGCCAAAGCGTGCAAACGGTAACCCATCCTGTTGGTAACCACGCTCCGTGCTGCTTAACCTTGGCTTAGGAAATAGCTTTGGAATAATACAAAAAATGTACTTATAATTATGCATACACTAGTGAACAAAAATAAAGAGATGAACATACACAAAAGACATGTTACATACATATCTGACACAAACATTGGCACAAACACAAACACCGCAGAAGAAAGGACAAAAGGGCAGAAAAAATATATTTGTTGAGTTAGGATGATGGGGAGTTAAATATACAAACTTATAACTATACTTCTGGTGCCGTGCTAGTAAAACTATCCAGGAAAAATCAAATTCTTTTGAATGTGTTGACCAAGAATTGAAATTGTAGATTAATGTTTGATTCTGAACTTAAACTGACATGTCATTTATTTGATTTGAACAGAATCGGACTCAGCTTAGTTCATTGAAGAAACCCAGTTTCAAAACGTAGAGACTTAGATTCCCCTACCTCCACAACCACTCACATACGTCTTTAAGCAGAAAATGTGAGAATGATAATGCACAGAGCCTGTGTCACGTACCATGATAGTTTATATTTAGATGATTGAATGAAGTTCAGTTATCAAAAGTCTTTGAAAAGTCAAACAGACACAAAGTTCATCTATTTACCAGTTGAGTAAAGTGCCTATCACACAAAATCAGCCTACTTTTTATAGATTGGGAAGACTTGGCAACCCTGGTTATGTTTTAAATTCCTCTTTACATGGGAGAGGGGGAGGGCGGCGATGCAATAAACAGCCGGCAGAAAAGCAGAAGAAGATGATATCAGCTGATCGATACGTGGCTGTTGTTGTCCAGGGTGCTGAAGCAAAACACGAGGCCCTCATCGATAGGCCTGAGAATCGATGTTTGCTCAGCTCTTGGACACTGTAAGCTGGCTGGAGTGTATTTGCAGTCTGCCTGGCTGTTTGATCAATATTGGTTATTGGAAGTAATGTGTATAGTTTGTTACACATCAGAACCTCTTCTCTCTCTCCTCTCTCTCTCTCTCTCTCTCTCTCTCTCTCTCTCTCTCTCTCTCTCTCTCTCTCTCTCTCTCTCTCTCTCTTGTTTATTAATTCATTGATTTATTCATGTTCATTTTCACTTTTTCTCCATGAAGGCCTGGTGTAAAGAAGCCTATGGCTTATCCAATTACCCTCAATAAGATATTTGAGTTGGAGTTCGAGTTCTCTCTCTCTTTTGATATCTAGTGATCCTAAGTCACAATCAGTGGTGCCTGACAATTTTCATTACAGATGAACTCTCTTAAATCATTGGAGCTCTAATTATTCCACCAGCTCCCTTCATGTAGGGACCTACCAATGACCTCGTTGTGAATAAAGCTCTCTCTCTCTCTACGATTTTTTGTGTCCGTTACTCTGCCGTACAATCCCAGTCACTCTATTCCTCTCCCCAAACAATCATTCTTGTCTGTCCAAACCCGTCACGTCCCCATACCCTATTCTGAGAGAACACACACACACACACACACGCACGGCCTTTTCTTTCCATTGTTCTCTTCTCGTAGAATAGAAGGCCCTCTTCTCTTTAGTGTAATTCATAACGCTGTTTG
>CM054157.1:21854483-21856983 GCA_028751875.1 Rapana venosa
TCTCATCCCATCTTCTCTCAACTCCTCTCTCTCTTACTCATCCTCCCCCCCCCTCTCTCTCTCCCTCCTCCTCTCTCTCTCTCTCACTCTCTCTCTATCTCCTCTCATCTACTCTCTTCCTCTCTCTCTCTCACTCTCTCTCCTCTCTCTCTCTCACTCTCTCTCCTCTCTCTCCCCACTCTCCTCTCTCTCCTCTCACTCTCTCTCCTCACTCTCTCTCTCTCTATCTCCCTCTCTCTCTCTACTCCCCCTCTCTCTCTCACTCTCTCTCTCACTCTCTCTCTCACTCTCTCTCCTCTCTCCCTCTACTCTCTCTCTCACTCTCTCTCTCTCTCACTCTTTCTCTCCCCTCTGTCTCTCTCTCACTCTATCTCTCTCTCTCTCACTCTCCTCCTCACTCTCTCTCTCCTCTCCCCCTCTCTCTCTCTCTTCCCCCCCCCTCTCTCTCTCTCACACACAAACACACACACACACACACACGCACGCACGCACGCACACACACACACACACACATACACACACACACACACAGATCTCTCCTTTCTAACACAATACCAACAGACAGGGTGGGGTCTGCAGGACTCCAAGACTGCCCCGTACCTGTACCGGGGCCAGCACCGGTGAGAAAGGAATAGACGTTGTTGATAAAGGCAGTACCCAGTAGGTAGGCACAAATCGGGGTGGGGTAAGCGGGTAGGCAGGTAGGTAGGCAGGCAGGTAGGTAAGAAGGTAGTTACTACAGCCAGCCTGAGGGATCAAGTGGCAGGGTCGTGACTTGTTATGAGAGAAAAGTGCCACGCGGACGGATTTTCTTCTCCGCTAGATGATGTAAGAGATTTGAGGTGTGGGCTTTTTATTACTTGGGAAGCAAACATGACTTTGGGGGTATTACCGCCAGTGGCCTTCAGAGCTGGTAACGACGAAAACTAAACAAACAAACGAACGAACGAACGAACAAACTAACAAACATGTAAAGAAATACTGATAACAAAATAAAAAGCAAAACAGAAACCAGCCAACCAACCAACTAGCCGCACACACACACACACACACACACACACACACACACACACACACACCACACACACACACACACACACACACACACACACACACACATCCAACCAACTAACCAACAAACCATCCACCAACCACCCAATCAACCAACCATCCAACCAACCAACCACCCAATCAACCAACCATCCAACCAACCATCCAATTAACCAACCAACCAACCAACCACCTAACCAACCAACCATCCAGCCAATCAAACAACCAAACACAAGCAAACAAAACAAAAAACAAGGTAAGAAAAGAACATTTTGAAGTTTAACTTGTGTCTATTTAAAACAGAGAGCAGTGTTGTGCTCAAAGGGTTAAAATCAAAACATCGGAGGAGGGGGGTGGGGAGGAAGGACCCCAAACGATCAAAGACACTGACATGAGTAATCAATCAGTATACCAATCAGTAAACAATCAGCAGTAACAACAACGAAACCACATTATTGCATAATATGATCCATAATTTGTAAAGTGCTTTTTCAGTTCTGCGTTGCTGATTTTCGGTCCTGTTAAGTCTGGAAGGTTTGGTGGGCGAAACGTTATTAAACATACACACGCACGCACACACGCGCGCGCGCACGCACGTGCGCTACACACACACACACACACACACACACACTCAAACACACACAACAACAACACACACACACCCACTCACTCACTACTACTACACACACACACACACACACACATTCTGCTTTTCTGAAGAGTAGGCCATTGTGTGCCGGTGGGAACGGATGCCAAAATTTACAAAACTGCAGACACACGGGGACTGGATGTAAAAAAATCACCTTAGTGCTTATTCCATTATCCTCGAAATAAAAGAATAAAGAAAATAAAGAAAACACACACACACACACACACACACACACACACACACACACACACACACACAACACACCAGAGCATGTAAATAGCGAATGATTATTAAGTTTGTTAGTTCAACTAGAACGAACTAGCTAAACTTTACTTTAGTTCTTCCTTCCGATTAGACTATAAACCAAGGCCACGTGTGCGAACGCACGGCAGAACATCTTGCACGTTAATACCCGTTTTGCCTTTGGAAAGAGTAGTCCACTATGTGCCGATAGGAACCGATGACAAAATTTACAGGCAGAGGGAGTGGGTGTACAAAAAAATAAAAGCACACGAGTGCTTATTCCATTATTCTCGAAATAAAGCCTCCCCCCCTCCCTTCCCCGTCACAATCCCGCCAAATGGCGATTGGTTTTATTTTCAGAAAGAGTAAACGTGAAAGACCAAAGCACAACCAGTTGTGTGCATTAATTAAGATCGCTGGTACCTACTAACCCTTCTTGTTCTACTAGCACCAAAGAGTCTCCGAGATACAAATCTGGTGTCACTTTTACATAGACACGTACAGAGTTATATAAAGGAGGGAGAGAGAGAGAGAGGAGAGAGAGAGAGAGAGAGAGAG
>CM054157.1:21869483-21891983 GCA_028751875.1 Rapana venosa
CTTTTTTTAAACATAATAATATATAGAATTTATATAGCGCTGAATCGTAAAAAAAACAAACAAATCGAAGCGCTTGCACTCAAATCATTTACACGCATGCGACTCTCCTTAAACATAATGAACAAACATATTTCAAATCCATGCGCGCGCACGCACGTACGCACGCACGCACACGCACACACACACACACACACACACACACACACACACACACACACACACACACACACACACACACACACACACACACACACACTCGCGAACACACTTAGGAGGTGAAGGATGCTGTTGAAAATTAGGGACAGATATGAGGCGAAAGTCTCAGGTAGAAAATAAGTGTGTTTTGAGGCTGGATTTGAAGGTATTAAATGAAGGCTTTTGGCGAAGTGAAAGAGAGAGGTCATTCCAGGTGGATGGACCAGAAATAGAGAAAGAGCGACGGCCAACAGTGGTTTGTTTGAATCTGGGTGTTCGAAAGCACAAGGTATCTGCGGCTGAACGAAGAGAACGGGATGGAGTATACAGGTGAAGACAGTTACAGAGATAAGAGGGTGCAGATTTGTTGTGACATTTGAAACAGAGGGTATTGATCTTAGTCTTTGTGAGACAGGCAGCCAGTGAAGAGATCGCAGAAGAGTGATGTGTTCAGATTTTTTCTTTCTTAGGACTTATCGAGCTGCAGAATTTTGTATGCGTTGAAGAGAGTGGATGGACGATGCTGGTAGGCCAACCAAAAGAGAATTACAGTAGTCTAAACGTGAGAGAATGAGAGATGTGACAAACTTGGAAGTTGCTTCAGTGGACAGATACTTGCGAATCGCGCTTATGCGCCGTAATTGATAATAGCAGGACTGGCAAGTCTGGGTGATTAATTTTTTCATAGAGAGTGTGTTGTCAAGAACTACTCCTAAATACTTCACAGAGTTGGCCAATGGAACTGACGCATTGCCGAATTCTATTGAAGCTTTTGTGATGGAGGAGAGTTTATGTTCGGTCCCTATGAGCATGGCTTCGGTTATATCGGCATTAAGTTGTAACTTGCTCTGAGTCATCCAGTTTTGAATGTCTTGAAGGCAGTATGACATATTTGTCAGGAGGGAAGGCAAGTTTTCAACAGTATCACTGCATTGAAACTGAGTGTCATCTGCATAGAAATGATGATCAATAAGGTGGTTGTTTATTATATGTGAGAGTGTAGAGAGTAAAGAAAACAGGGCCCAGGACTGACCCCTATGGGACTCCACATTCCATTTTGACAGGTTTTGATTGAATTTTGTGTACAATAACTTTCTGGAATCGGTCTGTGAGGTATGTGCGCAAAATGTTCTGCGTGCAGTTACGCACGGTGCTTCGGTATCTAGTCTTATCCAAAGGACTTTGACATTCAGTTCGATCGATTTTCTCGTCAAACTGGGAAGAAAGGGTAAGGCTGGGAATCGAACCCGGAATCTCAGGGTTTACTTGTTCGGCAGGTGAACGTCTTAACCGTCCTGCCACCTTCCTTCTTTCTTTATTTGTTTTTATTCTCTTATTTCCAGGATAATGAACTAAGCACTCGCGTGCTTTTTACATCTAGTCCCCGTGTGTATGGCATCTTTTAAATTTTGTCATCCGTTCCCATCGGCATACAATGGCCTACTCTTCCGAAAGGCGGAACGGGTTTTAGCATGTGCACAAGACGTTCTGCGTGCGTTCTCACAAGAGACCTAGGTTTACAGTATCATCCGAAGGACTTTTTGGGGGAAGTGGAGTCGGCACTGATGTTAACTCCAGAGGGAAAAATTCTCTCGAACGAGATTCGAACTCGGGTCAGCAGATCACGAGCGCAATGCGCATTACTGTAACCACTAGGCTATCCCGTCGTGTCATATATGGTTGAAGAGATGACTTGTTTCTTCTCCACGCTGAACATGTGTATTGATGTATCATGCGGCTTGTAACAAAAGTACAAGAGAGAAAAAGAAATCTCCCTATATATTCTACTAGCCCACCCGGAATTGGTATGAGTCAGTTCAGTGGAAATATGCCTTTCATTAAAAAAAAAAATTAAAAACCACCCAAAGAAATGAATGTATTGACTCCTGAAGCGAAAGTGATATATTTATTCTGTAGATTTCAAAGTCACATTTTATTTATATACACATATGCAAATAAGCAAAATGATATTCAGTCACCGCATTTTTTCTATTCACTGTTGATATAATACATATTTACCTTGACTAGCAAGATCGTAACACACAATGCCAAAACGGAGAGAGAGAGAGTGAGAGAGAGAGAGAGAGAGAGAGAGAGAGACAGAGACAGAGACAGAGAGAAGAGAGAGAGGGGTGGGGGTGGAGGGCATATGCTATTGTGTGTGTGCGTGCGCGCGCGCGCGCGCGCGCGTGTGTGTGTGTGTGTGTGTGTGTGTGTGTAATATCAACAGTTAGAGAATAAAATAAATAGCACACTTCTCCCAAGCTAAAAAGGATTGACGGAGAAACTACACCACATACCCGAGACAGAGAGAGAGAGAGAGAGAGAGAGAGAGAGAGAGAGAGAGAGAGAGAGAGAGAGGAGAGAGAGAGAGAAGAGAGAGAGAAATGACTCATGTTTCTGAAATAACTTCTGTGTCTGAAATGAATCATGTTTCTGAAATGACTGATGTTTCTGAAATGACTTACGTGTCTGAAATGACCTATGTTTCTGAAGTAACTTGACTTATGTTTCTGAAATGACCTACGCCTCTGAAACAATTTACGCCTCTCAAAATGACCTACGTTTCTGAATGACACATGTGATAAATATGAATATGAACACAAAAACTTTATCATCTCGTATAAGAAAAAGTTCACACTACATGCATACGTTTCATTTTTTTAAAATTGTAGGACTAAAGTGGCTGCAGGAAAATAAAAAGAAAGAAAAGTTTTTGTAGGACATTGGTGGGTTTTTTTAAAAGTTAAAGAACATGGTACCATATAAAACCTGAACTTTGAAAATGTACCATCATTTTGACATTAAAAAAAAAGAGTAATGTGATATACACAAATAGGTAAACAACTAAACGTATGGACATATAATATGCACATAACTTGTTCGTCTGCTTTCGTTCCCCTGCTAGAGCTCCGATGCACACCAATGGTGATCTTCTGCGTATGTGACCGTGTTTATTTTTTAATTTGTTTAATTTTATTCTTTTATATCGAGGATAATGGAATAAGCACTTATGTGCTTTTTTACATCCAGTCCCTGTCTGTATGCGGATTTATGAATTCTGTCATCTGTTCCCACCGGCACACAATGGCCTACTCTTACGAAAAGCGGAACAGGATTTCATGTGTGCGCAAGATGTTCTGCGTGCGTTCGCACACGGGGGCCTCGGTTTATAGTCTCATCCGAAGGACTTTTGGGGAGAGTGGAGTCTGCACTGATGTTAACTCCAGAGGGAAATTTCCCCTTGAACGGGAATCGAACCCGGGTAGTCAGATTGCGAGTGCAATGTTCTAACCACTAGGCTATCCCGTCCCCCTTTACGCATCATCAAGGTAGCCGCAGTCCGACTTCGGGAACAGTAGACACGTAGATAAATAAATAAACCAACAGACAGATAAGGAACATAGCTCAGTAAATGGTTCATGAACTAACTACCTTACTGGAGTAAGTGAGTAAACAAGTAAGTAAGCAAATAATCAAGCAAGGAGGCAAGGAGGCAAGCAAGCAAGCAAATATGTAAGTATGTAAGTAAGCACGCAAGCACGCAAGCAAGCAAGTATGCAAGTAAGTAAGCACGCAAGCAAGCAAATAAGTAAGCAAGCAAGTAAGCAAGCAAGCAAGTAAGCAAGCAAGCAAGTAAGCAAGCAAGTAAGTAAGTAAGTAGGTGAGTGAGTGAGTGAATGAGTAATCGACCAGCTAATTAACTAGGTAACTAGCCCACTCACCAACGAACTAACTAGCCAACTACATCAACAACTCAACTCAGCTCAGCTGTCTCCATCGCTGCTGTCATCAGTAGCAGCTCCACGCAATGCCACCACCAGGGTTCGTCATCTCTCTGTCTGTCTCTGATGAGTTCTACGATCTCCTGCAGCCCTCTCCCAGACAACTGATCTCAGTGATGTTGGCGATGTAGGATGCTGGTGGTCTGCCTCTATTTCCTTCCGCAAGTTACCTTTTGGAAGTCTGTTGTATAGAAATGGCGGATCGGTGGTCTAGTGGTAACGCCCCTGCCTAGAAAGCGAAAAGTCCTGGTCGGAAGAGTGCGGTGGTTCGAATCCCGTTTGACCCCGAACATTTCCCCCCATCCATTAGACCATGAGTGGTGGTCTGGGTGCTAGTCTTTCGGATGAGACGATAAACCGAGGTCCTGTGTGTTAACTCGGAATTATTTAGCGCACGTAAAAGAACCCACGGCAACAAGAGAGTTGTCCATGGCAAAATTCTGTAGAAAAAAAGCCACTTTGAGAGGGAAACAACACAGCTGCAGACAAAGAAAGAAAAGGGTGGCGCTGCTCTTGTGGCGACGCGCTCTCCCCGGGGAGAGCAGCCCGAATTTCACGCAGAGAAATCTGCCCTGACTTAAAGTGGTATAAATGAATTTTTTAAAAATGCTTAATTAATTGTCTCGATGCAAAGTCTGTTGGTTCAAAATTGTGCGCTAATCAAAAAAAAATCCCCCCCCCCCCCCCCCCCGCAACTTCCCTTGGAGAACTACCAATGAAATAAACTGGGAACTGTTGAATACATTTATTGTACTATGAGCACGTGTTATGTTGCATGACAGTCATTATAACTATATACTTTAGAACCTTTATAGAGAAATGTATGCTCACCTATGTAAACCATTCTATCTCTGTTGTGTCTATCCCAATAGCAATAGGAAAGCAAAGATTCCTACTTCAGTACTCCTCAGCCTACAGATGTCATTCTATCAATTCTTAATTGCATAATGGAAAACTGAAAATCTGATGTAAAATAAAATCTCTGTTGTGACCTCTGTCTGTCTGTCTGTTGTCTGTCTCACCCTCCTCTTTCTATCTTTTACTTATTTGTGTGAGTGTGTATGCGTGTGTGTGTGTGTTTGTGTTTAATTTTCTTTCTGTTTTTCCTTAGTTTCTATAGTTTATCATTTTCCTTTCTCCTTTTTGTGAATATTTTTTGGTGAACATTTCCCTTTCTTTTGTTATGTAACAAAAACTGTTATTTCATGATATATAACAATGTACAACATGATAAAATTTAATAAAAAAAATTTTTTTTAAATCAACTGGGTAAACAGTATAGATTGCCTATACTAGGGGGGCGGGATAGCCTGGTGGTCAGAGTGATGCGCTCGTGATCTGCTGACCCGGGTTCGAATCTCGTTCAAGAGGATTTTTTACTCTGGAGTTAACATCAGTGCCGAGTCCATTCTCCCCAAAAGTTCTTGGGATGAGACTATAAACCGATTTTTAAAAAAAGCATAAGTAAATAAAATAAAATGTTTATCACTTTTCTTTCTCCCTTTTGTGAATATTTTTTGTGAATATTTCCCTTTTTTGTTATATAACAAAAAACTGTATTTCATTATATCTATCTATCTATCTATCTATCTATCTATCTATCTATCTATCTATCTATCTATCTATCTATCTATCTATCTATCTATCTATCTATCTATCTATCTATATGTATATTTCATGATATGATAGATATATATGTAGATAGATAGATAGATAGATAGATAGATAGATAGATAGATAGATAGATAGATAGATAGATAGATAGATAGATAAAACAATGTACAGCATGATAAAACTGGGAACTAAACAGCATAGCATGCCTATGCTTTACTTTTCCACACCCCCCCCAACCCCCTCATCCCCCCCCACCCCCACCCCTCCTCCCGCTCCCAAACCGGCCTCTCAGGCAGCAGACGATGTGCTGCATGGAGAGATTTGCCCGGCAGTGAACGTTTTGTGCTGACGTTTCCCAAATCCACCGTTGAAGTGGAATGGCTCCGAAGTTAAGCTGATTAATTCATTAACCCATGCTTCTTTGAGGGTTTCTTCCTTTTTTTCTTTTTTTTCTTTCTATTTTTTTTGGAACGTTCGTTCGAGTGAGCTACGCTACCGTTTCCCATGCAGTACATGGATAGAGAGTGAGGGAGAGAGAGGGGGAAAGAGAGAGAGAGGGAGAGAGAGACAAATGACAAATGACAAATTCTTTTATTTCGAGGATAATGAATAAGCACACATGTGCTTTTTTACATCCAGTCCCCGCCCGTTAGGGATACATCTTAATAATAATAACCCAATACTTATACAGTCTCACAATAAAAACAAGGGGAAATAACCCTTTTCAAAACAGCTCCCCCCCCCAACAACCCCCCCCCCCCAAAGCAAGTAATTAAAAGAAAATCCTAAAAATACCCCACCCCTACCCCCACCCTCCAAAAAACCCTAACCAAAACAAACAAACAAACAAAAGAGAAGAAAAAACCAAACCAACAAAAGATGATAAAAAAGAGAAAAACAGACAAACAACAACAACAACAACAACAACAAAGCCAAGAAAAATAACACAACCAAACTTAATAAGTCATAAAGATAAACATCTACACATTGTCAAATGGTACACATACTTGTTACACATAATTATAAGATATTGAAATAGGGCACTCATTAAAACTTAAGTACAGAGGCAAGTCCAATAAAGTATCGAAAATATAAAAATATGAATCCTTCATCAGGATATACTATGACTATAAGCAGGACGATAAAAGGTGAGAGAGAGACAGAGACAGAGAGACAGAGAGTGTGTGTGTGTGTATTTCAGAGATAATATCCAATATATAATTCCCAAAACAGTATGCGATCCCATCAACGCTCATTTTAGATTATACTCGTTTCAAATTATATGTCATGATAATGAAATAAATTTAATACCCATACATCCACACAATAAAAACAAGAAACAAACCAAGAAGAAATTTAAAACTATACAGTCGTTGAGGAGAGAATATGAGTGGGGTGAGTGAGTGAGTGAGTGAGTGGGTGTGTGTGTGTGTGTGTGTGTGTGTGTGTGTGTGTGTGTGTGTGTGTGTGTGTGTGTGTTTGTGTTTGTTTGAGCGTGTGTGTGGGGGGGTGGGGTGAGGGGGGTGTTTCAGGGATAATACTAAATATGTAATACTCACATAGCACACGATCAACACAAACACTTTTTAATTATGCTCATGCAAATTGAATGTCATGGTAATAAAATAAGTGCAATACCCATACACTCACATAATAAAGAGGGGGGAAAAGCCAATAAAGTCATAAAAAGAACATCTACACATTGTAAGTAATAGAAACAAGAGAGAGAGAGAGAGAGAGAGAGAGAGAGAGAGAGAGAGAGAGAGAGGAAGAGAGAGAGGAGAGAGAGAGAGAGGGAGGGAGAGAGAGAGAGAGGGTGAAGAGAGGGGAGAGATAGAGAGAGAGAGGGAGAGGGAGGGAGAGAGAGAGGGAAAGGGGGGCGGGGAAAGAGAGGGAGGAGAGGAGAGAGAGAGAGAGAAGAGAGAGAGAGAGAGAGAGAGAGAGAAGAGAGAGGAGAGAGAGAGAGGTAGGCGGGAGACATACAGACAGAAATTTAGGTTGTGGTGGTGGTGGTGGTGGTGATGATGATGGATGAGGGGATGATGGTGATGATGGGGGTGGTGATGATGATGTATGATGATGATGATGTGAGATGATGATGATGATGATGATGATGATGATGAAAAGGTGAAGCTAGAAGAAGGAGACAAGCAGACAGACAGTTAGTCAGACACAGACAGAGAGACAGACACACAGACACACAGACAAAGACCGAGCATCAGAAGCAGTGAGGGGTGGTGCTGATTACTATACTGTGCATGATGGATGACTGTGTGTGTGTGTGTGTGTGTGTGTGTGTATGTGTGTGTGTGTGTGTGTGTGTGTGTGTGTGTGTGTGTGTGTGTGTGTGTGTGTGGTTGCAGACAACCAGGAAGCCATCTTTAACCCTTGGTGCTCCTCCCACACCCTGCTGGAGTGGATACGACGCAAATGTCAATGCGATGAAGACAGTGAGTACAGTGATGATGTCATGATGTGATGATGATGATAGTGGTTATGGTGATGAAGGCAGTGACTAGAGTGATGATGTGATGAGGATGATGATAATGATG
This sequence comes from Rapana venosa, assembly GCA_028751875.1. Lineage (NCBI taxonomy): Eukaryota > Metazoa > Mollusca > Gastropoda > Neogastropoda > Muricidae > Rapana > Rapana venosa. The sequence goes on from CM054157.1 coordinate 21,877,630, forward strand.
ATGGTGGTGATGATGATGAAGGTAGCGAGTAGAGTAATGATGTGATGCTCCTGCTGCTGATGATGGTGATGATGATGATGATGGTGGTGGTGGTGATGATGATGATGGTGGTGGTGGCGATGATGATGATGGTGGTGATGATGATGGAGGGCAATGAGTGAGAGTGATGATGTGATGATGATGGTGATGGTGGGTGGTGGTGGTTATGATGATGATGAAGGCAGTGAGTAGAGTGATGATGGTGATGATGATGAAGGCAGTGAGTTAGAGTGATGATGGTGATGATGGTGATGATGATGATGACGACGGCAGTGAGTAGAGTGATGATGATGATGATGATGATGATGATGATGAAGAAGAAGAAGAAGAAGAAGAAGAAGGCAGTGAGTAGAGTGATGATGATAATGATGGTGATGGTGATGATGAAGACAGTGAGTAGCGTGATGGTGTGATGGTGATGATGGTGATGATGGTGGTTATGATGATGAAGGCAGTGAATAAAGTGATGATGTGATGATGATGGTGATGATGGTGATGATAGTGATGACGGTGGTGATGATGATGAAGGCAGTGAGTAGAGTGATAATATGGTGTTGACGGTGGTGATGATGATGATGATGATGATGATGATGATGATATGATGATGATGATGATGTCAGTGAGTATAGAAATAACGTGATGGTGATGATGATAATGATGGTGGTGGTGATGATAGTGGTGGTGATTGTGGTGATCGTGGCGATAGTGAGTAGAGTGATGGTGATGACGACCACGACGACGACGATGATGATGATGATGATGACGACAGTGGGGATGATGATGTTGCAGATGATGATGATGCATATGGTGATGATGATGATCGTGAGGAGGAGGAGGAGAAGAGGATGAGGATGGTGGTGGTGGTGGTGGTGTTGGTGATGATGATGATGGTGATCGTGATGGTGGTGATGATGATGATGATGATGATGATGATGATGATGATGATGGTGATGATGATGATGATGATGATGATGATGATGATGATGATGATGATGAAGAAGGAAAGGCGAAGCTAATCCTCTGTTGTTGCTTATGCTGTGAGTGTGAATGTGAATGTGTATGCACGCGCGCTTATCATAGATACGTACACAATAGTTTATTTTTTTGCTGATGGAAATCACATCACCCACCACCATGGCAACCACCACCCCCATCTATATGTGATCATTTATTGATCATGATGATGATGATGATGTGATGATGATCTGATGATGATGATGATGATGATCATTATATGATACACCAGCACACCAACCAATCATCTTTGTTCATGCAGTACCATTTATCACCACCACATAGAACGTCCCACCATAGTCATATCTTTTCATAGAAATTCACCACACCCCACCACCATGCAACCACCCCCACCACCACCACCACCGTCATTCATGTTGATGTTGTCGTCTCACATCATCATCATCATCATCACCACCCCCACCATCCATCTCATCCATCACACCCAACATCATCATAAATCATCATCACACCATCATCACCATCACATCATCACACCATATCATCATCTCATATAAATTCACTACTCACATCCTTCATCATCATACACACCATCATCATAGCATTTGTTACCGTCGTCCATCATTATCATCATCATTACCACCACTCCACTATCGTCATCATACACATCACCATCATCATCAGCATCATCATCAACATCATATCACCATTACATCATCATCATCATTATCATCATACTCACTATCATCATCATACTCACATCTTCTTCATCATCCATCATAACCATCATCATAAGCATAATCATAACCATCACCATCATTATCATCATCATTATCGCCATCGCTATCGCAATCATCACCATCACCACAACCAACCACCACCATCACCATCATAAACATCATCATCATCATCAAACCAATGTCCTTATGATCTAATCATCAGCCATAACCACCACCACCACAATCCATCACATCCATCATCACCATCACACACCACACCCACATCCATCATCCTCATCTTAACCAATGTCTCTATGTCTGTTGTCAGCCATCCCCCAACCACCACCACACCATCACCATCATCATCATCATCATCATCTCTCCTCCTCATCATCCTCATCCTCATCTTAACCAATGTCTCTATGTCTGTGTGTCACCCAAATACCCACCACCACCACCACCATCACCACACCATCATCACCATCATCATCATCATCCTCATCATCATCTATCCTCATCTTAACCAATGTCTCTATGTCTGTGTGTCAGCCATACACCACCCCACCACCACCACCACACACCATCATCATCATCATCATCATCCTCATCCTCATCCTCATCCTCATCTTAACCAATGTCTCTATGTCTGTGTGTCAGCCATACCCACCACCACCACCATCACCATCATCATCTTTCATCATCATCATCATCTCTCATCCTCATCTTAACCAATGTCTCTATGTCTGTGTGTCAGCCATACCACCACCACCACCACCACCACCATCATCATCATCATCATCATCATCATCATCCTCATCCTCATCTTAACCAATGTCTCTATGTCTGTGTGTCAGCCATACCACCACCACCACCACCACCACCATCACCACCACCACCATCATCATCATCATCATCATCATCATCATCATCATCATCACCCCATCCTCATCTTAACCAATGTCTCTATGTCTGTGTGTCAGCCATACCACCACCACCACACCCACACCACCACCATCATCATCATCATCATCATCATCATCATCTCATCCTCATCCTCATCTTAACCAATGTCTCTATGTCTGTGTGTCAGCCATCTTGGATCTGGTGGATCTGGAAGGTCAGGTGAGGAATCTGCCCTCCAGCACAGAAGAGTACGCCAGTGATTACGTCAACGGCAGAGAGACCTACATCCTCATCCGTGTTGACAGTGAGTCTGTCTGTCTGGTCTGTCCTGCCCCAAAAATTCTGTCTTTTTCTGCCTGTCTGTCTGCCCTTTGCGTCTGTCTGTCTGTCTGTCTGTCCTGTCTTTTTCTGTCTGCACTGCCCTGCCTGCCTGTCCTGTCTGTCTTTTTATGTATGTATGTAATGTTTGTATTTTTTGTATTGATGTCTGTCCTGTCCTGTTCGTCAGTAGATTCTGAAGGGATAGCTCAGTGGTCAGAGCACACGCTTTTCCCAGGTTAAGCAGCATTGAGAGTGGTTACCACTTGGATGGGGTGACCGTTTGCCCTTGCTTCGTCACCCAGCTAGTTAAATGGGTACCTGCCCTCTTTAGGTTCAGGGAAAGGAGAGGGAATTCCTGGCACAGAATTTGCAGAAGGTGGGAATGCTATTTGTATCATTGACAAGCCCCTGGCATCCCCACGGAGGGAGGCAAGGTTGTGCGCAGCCTTGCTCTATATCAATTTTGTGTAAAGCTTTTTGAACTAAGAGATACCATGATATCCCAGAGTCACAGTTCTGGTAACAACGATTCTCCTCACAGATGAGCTGTTGTTGTTTGTTAATCAACCAATCACAGCTTGAACTTAGTTTTGTTATCCTCTTTATGTATGGACTAAGAGCCTTTGTGTGCATCAATAATTCCAGTTTGAGGTCTGTCTCTGTGTAAGATCTGATGACAAGAATTCGCGTAACAAGCACACTTTCTCTTCTTACTCATTAAAGCACTAGTTAGGTCGATATTCCGCGTAGGGTGGGGGCGGTGATGGGGGGGGGGGGGGGGGGGGGGTGCAATACTTTGCTCTGCTCTGCTCTGCTCCTTCGGATGAGACTATAAACCGAGGCCCCGTGTGCGAACGCATGCAGAACATCTTGCGCACACGTTAAATTCTGTTCCGCTGTTCGAAAGAGTAGGACATTGTGTGACGTGGGGAACAGATGTTAAAATTTAAAAAACCCGCATACACACGCATTAAAAAAAAGTCATCTGAACGCTTTGATTTGTTGCTTTACAAGATTCAGCGCTATATAAATTCCATACATTATTATTATCATTATTATTATTATTAGTAGTAGTAGTAGTAGTTAGTAGTAGTAGTAGTAGTAGTAGTAGTAGTAGTAAGCAATACAATGCTGTGTTACGCTATGTCATGCTATACTATGCAATACTATGCTACGCTACACTATGTTATGCTATGCCATGCAATACTATGGTGTGCTACACTATGTTATCCTATACTATGCAATACAATGCTACGCTACACTGTTATGCTATGTCATGCAATACTATGGTGTGCTACACTATGTTGCCCTATACTATGCAATACAATGCTACGCTACACTATGTTATGCTATGCCATGCAATACTATGGTGTGCTACACTATGTTACCCTATACTATGCAATACAATGCTATGCTACACTACGGTATGCTATACTATGCAATACTATGGTGTGCTACACTATGTTACCCTATACTATGCAATACAATGCTATGCTACACTATGTTAATCTATTCTATGCAATACTATGGTTTGCTACACTATGTTACCCTATACTATGCAATACAGTGCTATGCTACACTATGGTATGCTATACTATGCAATACTATGCTACTTTATTTTATTTATTTTATCCAATTCTTTTATATCGAGGAAAATGAAATAAGCACTTATGTGCTTTTTTACATCCAGTCCCCTTGTACATGCAGTTTTGTAAATTCTGCCATCTGTTCCCACCGGCACACAATGGCTTACTCTTACGAAAAGCGGAACAGGATTTAACGTGTGCGCAAGATATTTTGCGTGCGTTTGCACACGGGTCCTCGGTTTATAGTCTCATCCGAAGGACTTTTTGGGGAGAGTGGAGTCTGCACTGATGTTAACTCCATGGGAAAATATCCCCTTGAACGGGAATCGAACCCGGGTCATCAGATTGCGAGCGCAATGTTCTAACCACTAGGCTATCCCGTCCCCCCTATGCTACGCTACACTATGTTATGTTACGTTATACTATGCAATGCTGTGCTATGCTTTGCTATGCTGTGCTGTGCTGTGCTATACTACACTGCACTGCACTGCATTGCACTAGACTAGACTATTACTAGATAATACTATACTGCACTACACTACACTATACTATACTATACTATACTATACTATACTATACTGTACTGTACTATGCTATACTGTACTGTACTATACTATACTATACTATACTATACTATACTATACTATACTATACTATCCTGTACTGTACTGTACTGTACTGTACTGTGCTGCTCAGCACTGCACTAGGCTACGCTACACTATATGATATACTACACTACACTACACTATTCTACACTACACTATACTATACTAGACTAGGCAAGGCAAGGCTAGGCTATTCTGTGCTATGCTATGCAATACTGTGCTCTGCTATGCTTACACTATGCAATAGTTTGCTGTACTATGTCAGCCCATGTGTGCAACATGAACGCAGTGGATTTTTCTTGTTCATTCTTGTGTTTCAGAGCAGGACGACAATGGCCGCAACCGTTATGTGTCTTTGTTGAACAACTTGGATGAGACAAACCCGGACCTCATGGGTATCTGCCTGTCTGTCTGTCTGTTTGTCTGTCTGTTTGTCTGTCAGCCTGTCTGTCTGTCTGTCAGTCTGTCTGTCTACTGTCAGCCTGCCTGCCTACCTGTCTGTCTGACTGTCAGCCTGTCTGCTTGTCAGCCTGTATGCCTGTCTGTATGTCTGTCTGCCTGTCTGTCTGTCTGTCTGTCTGTCTGTCTGTCACCCTGTCTGTCAGGCTGCCTGCCTGTCTGTCTGTCTGTCTGTCTGGCTATTATTGTCTTTCATATAACTGAAAATGCGTTGCACTGCCGTTAAGCGCCTGACAAGTCAGGCCTAGCGCAGCCGATTTCAGCGAGGGAGAGAATTGTCTTTTAAACCTTTCTAAGGTGAAAAAAAGGCAGGAGAATGGACTAGGGAAGGGGGCAGAAAGTAGACAAGAAGGAGGTGACAGGAGGGGAAAAAAAGGAACAAAGCAGAAAAAAGGAGAGGGATAGAAAAGAGGGAATTCCTAGCACAGAATTTCCAGAAGATGGGGATGCTGTTTATACTGATAGGCCCCCGGCATCCCCACGGGGGGATTAGCGTGTATGATTGGTGAAGGGATAGCCTAGTGGTTAGAACATTGCGCTCGCAATCTGACGACCCGGGTTCGATTCCCGTTCAAGGGGATATTTTCCCCTGGAGTTAACATCACTGCAGACTCCACTCTCCCCAAAAGTCCTTCGGGTGAGACTATAAACCGAGGCCCCGTGTGCGAAGGCACGCAGAACGTCTTGCGCACACGTTAAATCCTGTTCCAGTTTTCGTAAGAGTATGCCATTGTGTGCCAGTGGGAACAGATGACAGAATTGACAAAAACGCATACACACGGGGACTGGATGTAAAAAAGCACATACATGCTTTTTCCATTATCATCGATATAAAAGAATAAAATAAAATAAAATAAAATAAATGAAGGAGTTATGTAAATAACAAAAGAAAAAAAAGAGAAAAGAGAAGAGCAGGATGACAATTGTTGATGTTGTTGTTGTTGTTGCTGCTGCTGCTGCTGCTGCTGCTGCTGCTGCTGCTGTTGTTATTGTTTGTTGTTTTTGGGACGTTCCCCAGCTAAACATCCTGAGGTTCACCCAGAATATAAACTCTTGACTCACTCATCCCACCTGGGAATCGCGCGCTGTGAGGTTGGAAGTACACACTGGATGGGAAGTTTGTGTGTATGGCTGAAATTTTTTAAGTACCTCGCTACATAGGCAGCAGCCATACTCCGACTTCAGAGGATTTCTCCCCCCCCCCCCCCCTCCTTTTAAAAGGAGAACGCGGATTGTTATGCTAAGAAATTGTCGTGGCTGAAGACAATCTCAACATAACACTTTACAACATAATGGTTTAATGCAGGCCTACCCCGCGCCTCGACACGTAGCTTTCAGTTGTAAATGACAAAAGAAGGAAGGCGGCAGGATGGTTAAGACGCTCGCCTGCCAACAAGTAAACCGTGAGGTCGTGGGTTCGATTCCCAGCCTCGCCCTTTGTTCCCAGTTTGACCCAAAAAATCGAACTGATTGTCAAAGTCCTTCGGATGAGACTATAAACCGAGGCCCCGTGTTCGCACGCACGCACACGTTAAATCCTGTTTCGCTTTTCGAAAGAGTAGGCCATTGTGTGCCGGTGGAAACGGATGACAAATTTTACAAAACCGCATACACACGGGGACTGGATGTAAAAAAGCACATGAGCACTTATTCCATTATCCTCGATATAAAAGAATAAATAAATAAAGAAAGAAAAATAAATAAATGACACAGCGTTTGGTCCAGACTATGATGATGATGATGATGATGATGATGATGATGATGATGATGATGATAATGCTGCTGCTGCTGCTGCTGCTGATGATGATGATGATGAGAAATTTGCATACGTCTGTTTCAGTTAAACTCAACAATCTGTCCCGACCAACCACACGAAACAAGATGAACAAATCAAGGCAAAAACTTCGTACAAATCGGAATAGTGCCAAACCGGAATCAGCAGGAAAGAGACCCGTCAGTGGCGATCGCCGGTCAAAACAAGGCAAATGAGTATACCGACTTGGACCACACCTGTACTGTCTTGGACTTGTGACTGAAACTGGTGCCATTTTGTTCACAGGAAGATGACACCGGAAGTGTACGGCTGTATAACTTATTCTTTCAAATTTGGTGATTGAACAGTATCCCATTTTTAAATCACGGAAATAGAGTGAACAATATACTTTTTTATGACAGAGTTCGAGAGAACGATATAATATTTTTTTTGGGGGGTGGGGGGGGGGGGTTGAATTAATCACAGAAAGATAATGCTTGAGGCTTATGTTACAATGATTTATTTCCCTTTCAATGCAAAATGTTATGTGAAATGCATAGAATGTATGCCAGATTTATCAGAGAATTTACATCTTTTTACTTGCGAACTTTAAGCGGTTTTTTTAAAGCACATTCTACGAAAACATTAAAAGAATCGATTTGCACTAAACGAAACCGTTTATACATTTTGAACAGACTATGAATAGAGGATAACATTTCTACTGACAATAGATTCTAATGTCATAAAAAGGCCATTTAATTCAATATCTTACAAATGAGAAAATACAAGCAAGCTGTAATGAACGTACGGTAATGATGTAGGTTTAAATATCTTAAATTTTTCAACTACATTCAGTTTCAAGGAATTAGCCCTCCATTTTCCTTGTGTAAATAATTATTTTTATCCCCCCGAAACTTCTGTAAATATGAATGATGTATTGGAGGTTAAATATATTTTCTTTTCCCAATAAATAGACCTCAAGAAAGAAGATAACATGTCATAAAAACGTCCCATGCTTTTGTCAGAAACACACACTAAATCTCACACGATGGGGAAAGAAAATAAAACCAACCCAGTTAAGTTACTAGACTTAGGAGAATAATTTGATGCACAAAGAGCAACATTGGCCTTTAAAATGTATTTTTACACACACTCACACACACACACACGCACACGCACACACACACACACACACACACACACACACGAAATACTCATATATCATCAAAATGAGCAAGACTTCAAGATCTACAAACCTGAATCGGAGTAACCGTTTTTCTTCAAACTAGGATAACCAGTTAGATGATAATGATAATGGTTCGACAGATAGATATAGATGACAATGCTAAACTGATTGCTAGAGGATAATGATCACCAGATGACTATCGGCAAGAGAGCCGAGATCGCGAACTGAACTGACAATAATTAGTTTGCAGTCGAAAACTTTGCTGAGTTCAGAATGGTCATTTTAAGGAAAGAAGAGAGAGAAAGAGATGCTAAGAAAGACGGATTGCTGTCACGATTTGTGAATGTGATCGCTTCATAATTCTATTTGCTCGTTTGTTTGTTTGTATATTTTGTTTGCTTGTTGTTGTTTTTCTTTGATTATGTTTTGTTGTATCTCTTTACCTGTGATCCTCGCAGTCAGCTTCCAATTGTATCAAACCCCCAAAAAATCTTCTCTCAAAACAGTCGCTTTCTGCCACGTGATATTATTACTAATAAACTGACAGACAGATCCCCATCCCCCAGAAAGATAGACTAACAGATTTTATAAAAACAGACAAGCAGATAATGGAATGAAGCAGACAGGAAGATAAAACAAACGGACAGACAGACAAGCAGCGCAGACAGACAGTACAGATATAGAACAGAATTACTATGATGGGAACAATAGCGTGGTTTTTGCTTTTACAGCACAAGTGAGTCAGGAAAGGCGGTGTCTTGTCATGTTGTCAATAAACGGGTTGTTCCTGGTCCAGAGAGAGCGAGAGAGAACAGCCCGAAATGCCCGTTGAAAACTGCTGTGAGCAATGAGACAAGACAAGACAAAACAAACGAGACAAGGCAAGACAAGGCAATACAAGACAAGACATGGCAATACAAGACAAGGCAATACAAGGCAAGGCAATACAAGACAAGGTAATACAAGACAAGACAAGGCATTACAAGACGAGACAGTGCAAGGCAAGGCAAGACAATACAATGCAATACAATACAATACAATACAATACAATACAATACAGTGCAGTTCAATATTATTTTACAATTCGACACAATACAACACAATACTATACAAAGCAAAGCAAAGCTATGCACTACACTACACCACACTACATACACTACACTACACTACACTACACTACACTACACTACACTACACTCACTACACTTCATTACACTACACTACACTACACTACACGCACTGCACTGCACTGCACTGCACCATACCATCCAGCCCACCACCCAATCAATCAACCCACACACCAACCAGCCAGCCAACCAACCAATTAGCCAATCAACCAACCAGCCAGCCAACCAACAAACAAACCAGTCATTTAACCAACCAACCAGCCAACCAACTAACTTAACAACCAACCAACGGTTAAAGAATTTACAAAGGAAGTGGGTGACAATATTTGTGTTTGTTAGATAATATTGCTGTCTTTTGATTTACTGTGAAATGCTTTTGCGTATTTGTTGTTGTTTATATAAATCAAGACAGAAGCTATTATCATAATAAGTTTCAAGTATCGAGGTAAACATGTGAATTTGTTTGGTTTATGTGAGCGTAATCGAGAACGTTGTGTGTTTGATGTTTTTGTGTGTGTGTGTGTGTGTGTGTGTGTGTGTGTGTGTGTGTGTGCGCGTATGTGTGCGTGTATGTATGCGAGCGTGCGTGTGTGTTTATGCACAATCGCGCGCACGCGCACGGCGTGTTCTGTACAGTGTTTATGCACTGATATTTTTGTGTGCATGTGGAATAACAAGAGAGCGGGTAGCGAGAGAGAAGAGAGGGGGGGGGGGGGGGGGGGGGGGGAGAGGGTAGAGAGAGAGGAGGGGTGGGGGGTAGAGAGAGATGCCTTCAGCTTTTGTGTGTGTGTGTATTATAGCCTATGGCAGCGAGTGTTTTAACATATTGTTGGCATTGTTGTTGATGTTGTTGTTGTCATTGTCAGTGATGTTAAGTTGTTGTTTTTTATAACTGATACTTGTTGGTGACCATTAAAGGAACGTTTTAGCTTCCAATCTCTTTTGTTGCTATGTTGTGTGTGTGTGTGTGTGTGTGTGTGTGTGTGTGTGTGTGTGTGTGTGTGTTGTGTGTGTGTGTGAGAGAGAGAGAGAGAGAGAGAGAGAGAGAGAGAGAGAGAGAGATTATAACAAATCAGATCAAATCAAATCAAATCAAATTCTTTTATTTCCAGGATAATGAATAAGCACTCATGTGGGTGTTGTTTTAGGTTGTTGATTTAAAAAAAAAATCCAGTCCCCATTCTACATCAGGGATATTATTATGTAAAACCCCCAACAACTAAACAATCAAATGCAACAACAAAAACAACAACAATAACAATAACCAAACAGTCAGACAAATAAAGAACAACCAGAGCCAACAAAGAAAAACAAGAAAAGAAACAAAGAAACAAAAACAAAACAAAAAGATCCACACAGAGAGAGAGAGACAGACAAACAGACAGACAGACAGAGTTGGGTTTTTTTATCGCATAAGTCTGCTTTTTTATTCATCATTATTTCTGCCACACCTACATGCATATAAAAAAGAAACACAGAAAATGCTCACACATTCTTTTTTAATAACGCAGAAGAAACATCATCCGTATTTAAAAAAAAATTATTAAGTTAACAAAGGCACACATAATCCAAAGCTGCCATACATTTCTTAAAGTAAGCAAAATTGAACATATCACACAATATTTAACAAAAGGCAATAATAATAAAAATTTTAATATCAGGCAGAAAATTATTTATAACAAAAACAACACCCTTCTCCCCTAAACCAAAACGAGAGAGAAAATACAAAAGAAAATGGCCCAGGACAAAAGCTGTGTCACTTATTGATGTCAGCTAATTGCCAAGGACTACACTATCATGTTATGTTGTAAAATATTGTGTTGAGATTGCCTTCAGCCATGACAAGCTCTTAACGTAACAACCTGCACTCTCCTTTAAAGGAGAAAAAAAATCCTCTGAAGTCGCGAGTATGGCTGCCTATATTATGGCGAGGTACTTGAAAAGAGTCATACACGCAAACTTCTCATCCGGTGTACTTCCTATCTCACAGTGATTCCCAGGTGGGATGATCGAGTGAGTCAGAGTGTATGTTCTGGGTGACCCCCCAGGGTGTAAAGCTGGGGAACGCACATCAACAATAGAAAAATCTGGCAGTTGCGGCCCTACTATCACCAATGTCACAAATCTTGCTTTACCAAAAAAACCCAACAAACTGTAACAAACTCCTCCTCCCACACTCACTTAAAGAACCCCCACACAAACAAACAGCATCCCCCAAATCGGAGTACGGCTACCTTAATGGAGGGTAAAAACGGTTGCATCATTATGCAAAATCTCATCATTGGTGAACCTCGGAGCACTAGGTCAGGAATGAAAAAAACCAAACCCTCAAACAAACAAACAATCAAGCAAAAACCTCAAACAAACGAAGAAACAAAACCCGCCTTCCACAACAACAAAACATATGACAACAAACAAGCACACAAACAAACATGCCAGTAACATCAATTAAATTATTTTTTTAATAAAGCACAAAAAACAAACAAAACAACCCCCCCCCACCAAAATCAAAACAAAACAAAAACAAAAAACGATACACGGATAAAATCTTCCATACTAAGAAAATGCATCAATAGCAGCAGCAAACAACAACAACACTGCAACAACAACATCAGCATCACTAACAACACTATAATTAATGTTATTTATGTGCATGGGGTGATGATGTTAGTCCAGTCTGCAACCACTACGCCTACAACACTTTGAAGGGAGAGAACTGTTGGAAGAACCAGACTAGGACGAGTAGCCCCAAAGCAGAACTGGAATGAATATGTCCCGAACTGGAAGCATCGGCCAGGCCCATATCTCGTTGCATCTTACAAGGATCTGAAGAGAAAAACATACAAATTGGAATACCAGTTATGAGTTTAAACTTTAAAAAAAACTGGACGCAAGCAATGCTCAGGCAGAAACTCTTGAAAGAAAATGAGCAACAAACGTATCGAAATATTTTCTTGACAGTGGGTATTTATCTATCTCTTTCTCATACACACACACTACTTTTTTCAAACTTTTTATCCAATTTTTTTAAACATTGCACAGTTACAAAGATACAAAACGTACAAACGGTTTTGTTGAGAGAGAGAGAGAGAGAGAGATAGAGAGAGAGGGGGAAGAGAGAGAGAGAGAGAGAAGAGAGAGAGAGAGAGAGAGAGAGAGACAGGACAGACAGACAGACAGACAGACAGAGCAGACAGACAGCTAGACAGACAGACAGAATGTACCGACAGGAATACACAGTTGACAGGATTTGGGGAACTTTTTTCCTCATGACGCTGCCAAAGTTAGGGTGGTTATATCACAAACAGACAGACACACACACACACAGACACAAAGACATACAGTCAGACAGACACACAGACAGACAGTCAGACAGACACACAGACAGACAGTCAGACAGACAGACAGTCAGACAGACAGACAGACAGACAGAGAGACAGGGAACATAACGACATGGGTAGAGAGCTTACAGGATTTGGGGAACTTTTTTTCCTCATGACGCTGCCAAAGTTAGGGTGGTTATATCACAAACAGACAGACACACAGACACACAGACATACAGTCAGACAGACAGTCAGACAGACACACAGACAGACAGTCAGACAGACAGACAGTCAGACAGACAGACAGACAGACAGACAGACAGACAGACAGACAGACAGACAGACAGAGAGACAGGGAACATAACGACAGGGGTAGAGAGCTTACAGGATTTGGGGAACTTTTTTTCCTCATGACGCTGCCGAAGTCAGGGTGGTTACATCACACACACACACACACACACACACACACACACACACACACACACACACACACACACACACACACACACACACACACATACACACACACACACACACACACACAGAGGGGGAGAGAGAGAGAGAGAGAAGAGAGAGAGAGAGAGAGAGAGAGAGAGAGAGAGAAGGAGAGAGAGAGAGAGAGAGAGAGAGAGAGAGAGAGAGAGAGAGAAGAGAGAGAGAGAGAGAACGGACTGACAGAGGTGCAGAGTTGACAGGATTTGGGGCACTGTTTCCTCATGATTCTGCCGAAGTCAGGGTGGTTACATCACACACACACCACTCACACCACACACAGACACACACACACACACTCACACACACACACACTCACACACACACACACACACACACACACACACACACACACACACCACACTCACACACACACACACACACACACACACACACACACACACACACAACACACACACACTTACACAGATAGACCCACAGACAGACACACACAGACAGACACACATACAGAGTGACACACAGACAGACACACACACAGCAGACACACACAGACAGACAGACACGCAGACAGACACACACAGAGACAGACACACACACAGCAGACACACACACACACACACACACACACACACACAGTGAACGGACTGACAGAGGCGCAAAGTTGACAAGATTTGGGGCATTGTTTTCTCATGATTCTGCCAAAGTCATGATGTTTACATCACACACAGAGAGACAGACAAACAGACACACACACACAGACATACAGACACACACACATTGAGACAGACAGACACACAGACAGACACCCAGACACCCAGACAGACACACACAGAACGTACCGACAGAAGTGCACAGTTGACAGGATTTGGGGAACTGTTTCCTCATGATTCTGCCGAAGTCAGTGT
>CM054157.1:21899483-21911983 GCA_028751875.1 Rapana venosa
CCTGCATGCTACTCTCAAATGCAGCCCAACCAAGTTACTGCTGCAGCTACAATGACTATGTACTCCAGAGTGGGGACGGGATAGCTCAATGGTCGGAGCACTCGCTTCCCCCCCCCCCCCCCCCCCCCCCCCCAGCCAAGTTAAGCAGTGTCGAGCGTGGTTACCACTTGGATGTGACCGTTTGCGCGCCTTGGCTTCAGTACAGTTCCCCCAGTTCCCCCAGCTGTAAATGGGTACCTGATCTCTTTAGGGCTAGGGAAGGTAAAACAGCGAGGGAGAGGAGATGGGCACCACCCTAAATATGCTGGCCCCTAGAGAAGTTAAGGTCTCTGATGCCTCGCTCCTCTATGACCTTAGGTTATGGGACATCCTTTACTTTTACTTCAGAGTGGGCAGGTTGGCTTGCAGAAGAACTTATTGTTGGTGGCGTTGTCTTGCCACTTGATGTCAAGGATGGAGGGAATAGAAGGCAGGGTGGATATGGAAGCGCTCCAACAGCCTGATCTGCTTGTGGTATAATAATGATAGGACCCTAGTTCCTGAAACCATTAGCATTGCGTAAGGAGCCATAGCAGAATTGAACATGTTTCCTCCCAAAGGCACCGCTGTTTAATTCAACGGGTATTTCCCCCATCTTTTCTTGATCAAGCCTCCTCCTAAAGGCACTGCGGGTTTAATTCAACAAGCCTGTGGTCAAGGTCTTCACTGATGCTTGAAACGTTGTGGAGGTTGCTGCCCAGGTAACTGAGAACTGCTCCACTTATGTTCAGACTTCATGCCAGGGATGCTGATCCGTGATGAACACTGTGCTTCTTGTAGGAAGAGGAGGAGGCTGGCACATCCCTTCTGCTGTCTTCTTTAAGCAGGATGGAAAGGTCCACAAGTCTTTCCAGCTTCAGAAAATCAGTGAACAAAGTACTGCAGTGTTTTCTAGGTGTGGATATATGGGAAGGGGAGAGTCCTCTGCTAACAGCAGCACAAAAGATCAGGTCCTCAGTGGATTTGGGTTTGTGCCAGTAATAGCAGCAGGCTGGAGATGTTCCCTTCTGTTCTGAAGCGGATGAAGATGCACGTGTATCAAGATTTTGCTTCAGAAAGCAGCATGTTGAAGAAGATGGAGGAATGATGTAGGGGGGCAAGCACAGACACACACAGTCACACACACAGATACACAAACACACACGCGCGAGCACACACGCGCGCACACACGAACACACACACACTCACACGCACGCGCGCACACACAGAACTCTCTCTCTCTCTCACATACACACACATACGCGCGCACACACACACACACACACACAGAACTCTCTCTCTCTCCACACACACACACACTTACGTTTCCACTGTAGTGCATAATACTGCGGTAGTCATACTGGACATCATAATCGTTGATGAGCCGCTCATCAAACTTTTCGAACTGGGGATGCCAGGTGGAGGGGATGCGGTTAAAGTTGACCCGGATGTACTGGTCACGATCTGGGCGGGCCTGCTCGTGAATCCAGCCAATGGCATGGCCGATCTCATGGACAACCACGCCCCTCTGAAATGATTGACAGCACGAAGTGACATTTAATTTTACTGGCAGCAGTTTGTGTTGTGATAAGAGTAGAAAACAAGCTGTTAACCAATCATCGGGCGTTGTTCTTTCTGTGTCCTGTTTATAATTGAAAAAGAGAGAGATAGACGCTATAGCCCAGTGGTAAAGACCATTTGACTTCAATCCCGTGGGTCCATAAAATCCTGGGTTTGAATCTCAGCAATAGCGTCTGGTGCATTAAAGGATGGAGATTTTTATGATCGATCTCCCAGGTCCACACCAAACGCAGACCTGCCAGTGCTTTAATTTCCTTCGCGTATATACACACGCAGAAGATGAAATATACATGTTAAAGATCTCTAAATTCATGTCAGCGTTGGGGTAGGGTTATGGAAACACAAAACATACCTAGTATAGTGTGCAGCCTGTACAATGAAATGAACTGCTCGGAAGTCTGAAAGTGTTGGATAAGGTCAGCAGGCAGACCTCCTGCAGAATGACAAGCACAGGAGAAGACCAGGCACTACACACCCCACCCAGTAAGGGATCGCAGGGAGAGAGAGAGAAAAAAAACCCCCAAAGAAACACACACACACACAGAGACAACGTCCGTGTGCTTTCAGGCACACATCAAACTACGATACTCACGTGCACACATCCTTTAGAGAGACCGATTTCCTGCGTGCCACCTACACGTCCCAGTCTGGAATAACAGCCTCTGCAACAACAGCAGCTTGTTGTTATCTTCTACATTGTTCTCGCTGGTTCATTATATCTACATTGCGAAGATGGTTCATGTCATCTTATTACGTTGTTGAACAACCTGAGCTTTTATTTTGATTAAAAAGTAAGGTCAAGTTGTCCCCTAACCAATGTTGTCGTAGGGGAGCCAGGCATCAGAGACCTCAACTTCTCAAGGGGCCAGCATATTGAGGGTGGCACCTATTCCTCTCCCTCACTGCCTTCCCTTCCCTGACCCTAAAGAGGCAGGTACCCATTTACAGCTGGGTGAACTGGGGGATTGTACTGAAGCCACGGCGCGCAAACGGTGACCCATCCAAGCGTAACCATGCTCGATGCTGCTTAAGATTTGATAGGGGACAGCAAGTACTCTGACCACTGAGCTATCCCGTCCCCACACACAAATTGATGATTAAAGAAGAAAAAAACAAGAAAATAAACCCGTTAATCTAGCTAAATCGTCTTCATGTATTACATTTTAAAAAACCAGTAAACGCTTTTTTTAAAAGAAGAAAATAACACTTCTTCGAGTTAAAACTTCCTCGTGTGTTAGTCAAAGATGGCGGAAAACGCTTTTTTTTAAACAAGAAGAAAAACAAGAAGATAACCCCTCAAGATGATTAAATGTTCGTCAAGTATCAAATCAAAGATGCGGAACTCGCTTGTATCAACAAAAAAGGAAGACGAAGAATATTATCCATCAAATAGAATAAGATGTCCTTCGTGAATCAAATCAAAGATGGCGGAACATGCTTGTATTACAAGAAATAAAAAAGAGGAAGAAGAAAACGAAAAAGGTAACACTTCAATTGAATAAATGCACTTCGTGTATCAAATCAAAGACTGCGAAACACGCTTGTATTAAAGAAGAAGAATACGAAACAGATAACCCTTCCCTTGATGCTCTTTGTGAATCCAATCAAAGATGGGGGACGCCCTTGTAGTAAAAGAAAAGGAAGAAAACGAAGAAGAAGACAAAGAAGAAGAAGAAGAAGAAGAAGAAGAAGAAGAAGAAGAAGAAGAAGAAGAATAGAGAAAAGACAAACGAAAACGAAAAGAAGAAGACGACGAAAAAGAAAACGAAACAGATAACCCGTCAAGAGGAATAATAACTGCTCTTCGTGTATCAAATCAACGATGGCGGAACATGCTTATAATTATTAAATTCGAAGAAGAAGAAAACGAAGAAGAAGAAGAAGAAAACGAAGAAGATAATCCGTCAAGGGGAATAATAACACTCCTCTTCGTGTACGAAGTCAAAGATGGCGGGATGGGTACACGATTGTGATTCATCACTTACACTGTCCTCATGAGTGAACTGACTGTCCGCCACTTGACCTTTGAGCCCGTACCATCGGAAGCAGAATGCGCGCGCGCGAGAGCGAGAGAGAGAGAGAGAGAGAGGGAGAGAGAGAGAGAGGCTTCATCAGTATCAATGTCCAGTAGGCCTACAAGTACATTTAATCTGCCGAAAAACAGGATGCAGTTGTGAGAGAGATCCTAGCTGAATCGGAACTCCCCACTCCCTCACTGTAGGGGTTGGGTGGGGAGGGGGGGGGGGGGGGTGGATGGGATCAGACAATAAACCGAGGTGTCGTGTGCAACACACTCGCTTTCAGCGCTGTGGAAGAATCCACGGCAACGAGAGGGTTGTCTTCCACACCCCCACACCACCCCCCAATCCCTCGTCCCCCTTATCGACTAGATTTCTGAATGGTGGTTTTTGGTGCTAGGTTTTGTTGTTGTTGGGATTTGGGGTTTTTGGTTTGTTTGTTTATTTGTTTGTTTGTTTGCTTGTTTGTGGGAGTGGGGGTTGGGGTGTAGGGGTTGGGGGTGATGGGATCAGACAACAAACCGAGGTGTCGTGTGCAACACACTCACTTTCAGCGCGTGTGAAAGAAACCACGGCAACGAGAGGGTTGTCCTCCACCCCCACCCCCCTAACCCCCTGTCCCGCTCATCCATTAGATTTTGAATGGTGGATTTTGGTGCTAGGTTTTGTAGTTGTTGAGTTTTGTGGTTTTGTTTTGTTTGTTTGTTTGTTTGTTTGTTGTTTGTTTGTGGGGGGTGGGGGCTGGAGTTGGGGTGTAGGGGTTGGGGGTGATGGGATCGGACAATAAATCGAGGTGTCGTGTGCAACACACTCACTTTCAGCGCGTGTGAAAGAATCCACGGCAACGAGAGGGTTGTCCTTTGTGAAGGAGAGAGAGAGAGACAGAGACAGAGACAGAGAGAGAGACAAAGAGACAGAGAGACAGAGAGAGAAGCAGAGAAAGAGAGCGAGCGAACGAGAGAGAGAGACACAGAGAGAGACAGAGACAGAAACAGAGAGACAGAGAGAAAGAGAGAGTTGTGATCGGTTCCCTACAAGCACACAATGGCCTACTCTTTCGAAAGGCGGAACGGGTTTCATTAACCTATGCGCAAAATGTTCTGCGTGCGTTCAAACACGGGGACCTCAGTTTATAGCCTCATCCGGAGGACTTTAAGGGGGGGAATGAAGTCGGTACTGATGTTAACTCCAGAGGGGGGGTGGGGGGGGATCATCATCATCATTAACCATTACACCCAGTGGTGTGTAGGGCAGCAACAAAGCGCTTCCACTCCTGCCTATCCTGGGCCAACCTAGTCACTGATCCCCAAGAGTGCTGCTGCATGGCCTTCATCTCACTTTCTACAGGGGGGGAAATACTCCTCTTGAACGAAATTGGAACCTGGGTCAGCAGATCACGAACGCAATGCGCATCACTCTAACCACCAGGCTATCCTGTACCCCTCCCCCCCCCCCCCCCCCCCCCCCCCCCCCCCCCCCTCTACCCCCTCCCCTCCTAAGCGCCATCCGCCCTCCTAATGGCACAGTGGAGGAGGAACTCTTTCTCACCCACTTCCTCGCTGAAAGACGATCTTGTCCTTAGTGTTTCTCGTAGCGTTCTTGAATTGCAGGCAGCTGTATTTCTCCCATTCCCGTATGGCATCAGTGATGACAGATATATCTTTGCTGCCTGTCCACAGACACACACACACACACACGCACGCACGCACACACACGCGCACACACGCACACGCACGCACACACACGCGCACACACACACACGCACACACACACATACACACACACACACACACATACACACACACACCAACGTTCGTAAGCATGCGTGGCCAGTAAGGTTAGCTTAGGGTGCAAGCACAAGCATATGCATGCAAGCGCTCGAACGCAAATACACTCGCGCGCGCACGCGTGCGTGTGTGCAGTCACGCATGTAAGCAAGCAAGGTTCTGGACACACACACACAACAACACATACACATGCATGCACTCGCGCGCGCAAACACACACACACAGACACATGCACACATTCACGCACGCACGTACACACACACACACACACACACACACACACACACACACACACACACACACACACACACACACAAGCAAACAACACGAATAACAACGACAACGACGAACACAATAACAAGAGCAACATCTTCAACGACAACAACAATAACAACGACCATCAACAGCAGCATCAACATTAATAAAAACAACATCATCAACAACAACGATATTACGCAACAACAACGGCAACGGCAACAACATCATCATCATCAACAACAACAACAACAACGATATCACTACAACAACAACGACGTCACACTATCAACAACAACGACATCGACAACGACACAACAATTGCATAACCACCACAAACACCAACACCAACAACATCGACAACAAATACAACAGAATCAACTAAAACAACTACAACAACGACGACGACGACAGCAACAACACCAACAACACCAACAACACCAACAAGAACGACGACGGACAACAGCAACAACACCAACACAGTGCACAAATCGAACATCACTCAGTCAAAAGTGCCAAATTTAGCACACCCCTTCCTTTTACCAAGTCCAAGTGTGGTCAGTTCCTGCTGTCATTAGGCTGCACACCCGTATTAATAAATCACTCTTTTCCTTCTGTTTTTTTTTTATGTGACTCTTATATTCATACCGCACGTACTAAGGCATCCACAGAAATAAACACCCATTTTTGTGAAAGACTAGCCTCTGACTGAAAACTCATGTGATTTTGAACAAATTTGGTAGTTTGAAATTTTTAAATTTTTCAGCAAACACTGTACCCCCTCAGTCCTTTGTCGTCTGCTAGCTTCCCTACCGCAATATGCATGCGCGGGGTCAACGCTGTAGGAATACAGGCAAACCTCATTTGATGGTTATTTTCCAACTTTCTCGTGACTACATAGTATTGCTCTATGTCCTCAATGCAAAAAACAAGTGCACAGTCCATTTTTTCATGCTTAAAAATATCTGTGAAAATCACCAACATTTTTTTCCACTCCCACTCTATACAAGATACTACGGGACCCCCCAAATTAATACCGGTGTGTAACCTTAGCACCAGCTGGGCTGGGATGGGATGGGATAGATAGCAGCTGATACCAGCTGAAAGTGGGGGAAACAGACAGCTGTGGCAACAACAACAGCAGCAGCAACAACAACAACGACGACGACGACGACGACGACAACAGCAATAGCAACAACATCATCATCAACAACAATATCAACAGATATAACAAGCAACGAGCACAGCACTAAGGCATGTGAAGGGGGGACTCACTGAAGTCATTCCTGTTGATTTCGAAGAACACGTAGCAGTCCTTCCATCTGTAGTCAGTGCCGCGTATGGCTTTCCTCTTCTCTCTGTTCACGTGGGGCCTCCCTCTGCGATGATGATTATCATCAGTCATCATCGTCATCATCATCGTCACAATCATCATCAGTAGCAGCAGCAGTATCATCATCGTCAGCAGCAGCAGCAGCAGCAGTATCATCATCGTCAGCAGCAGCAGCAGCAGTATCATCATCATCATTAGTCATCATCATCATCATCATCATCATCATCATCATCATCATCATCATCATTATTATTACCATCGTGATCAGCAGCAGCAGCAGCAGCGTAATTGTCATCATCGTCATCGTCGTCGTCATCATCGTCGTCGTCGTCATCATCATCATCGTCGTCGTCTCGTCATCGTCATCGGCATCGTCTTCATCATTGTCGTCATTGTCACCGTCGTCTTTGTCGTTTTTATCGGTATGGTCGTCGACATTGTCGTTACTAAAATCCACCACCACATCACCACCACTATCACTGGTGCCGCCGTCTTACTACCATGATCATCGTCATTATCGTCGTCGTCGTTGTAGTCGTCATCATCATCATCATATCATCCCCATCATCATCGTCGTCGTCGTCGTCGTCGTCGTCATCATCATCATCATCATCGTCGTCGTCGTCGTCGTACGTAATTATACCGCGTTATCAATTTCAATGAAAAGCGCTTAAGAAATAAAGTAACATTACTATTATTAATATCACCATGATGATGTGAATAGTATACTGCGATACTATATGATACAATTCGACACGATAATATGCAACACAATACAGTGCAATGCATTGCAGTACAATACAACACAGAACAATACAATACAATACAGTATCTATGTTGCAACACAATACAACACACTGCAGTACAAAAAACATTTTTTTTAAAATCCCAACACATTCAAGTGCCAGACAAGGTTAGACAAAACAAGACAACACAACACAACACAACACAGAACGATACAATACAACACAACACAACACACCGCACCACACTACACCACACCACATGATAGCCTAGTGGTTAGAGTGTTGCGCTCCTGATCTGACGGCCCGGGTTTGAGCCCCAGCCGAGACACCCCTTCAAGGGAATTTTTCCCCCCGGAGTTAACATCAGCGCCAACTCCACTCTCCCAGAAAGTCCTTCGGATGAGACTATAAACCGAGGCCCCGTGTGTGAACGCACGCAGAACATCTTGTGCACACGTAAAATCCTGTTCTGCCTTTCGGAAGAATAGGCCGTTGTGTGTAGTTGGGAACGGATGACAACATTTGTAAAACTGCATGTACACGGGGACTGACTGTGAAATGAGGAAATAAGAAGAAATAAAAATAAACACACACACACCAACCCAACACACACACACACACACACACACACACACACACACACACACACACACACACACACACACACACACACACACACACACACACACACACCACCACCACCACCACCACCACCACCACCACCACGACACCTCACCAAACCACACCACAACACAACACAGACCCTCTCCCCCCCACACACAAACACATACACACACCACACCACAACCACCCCCCCCCCACCCCACACACACACACACACCAACCAACCAACACACACACACACACACACACACACACACACACCACCACCACCACCACCACCACCATCACCACCACCTCCACCATACCACACCACACCACACCACAACACAACACAGCCCCCCCCCCCACACACACACACATACACACGCACACACCACACCACACCACAACCCCCCCCCCCCCAACACACACACACACACACACACACCACACACACACACACACACACACACACACATACACACACACACCACACCACTCCTCAACCCAAGACACGGACTACACAGGACGGTTGACCAAAGTCTCACGACAAGGAACCATTTCCATAGAACACTTCCCCAGCTCCCCACCACCACCACCCTCCACCTCCCATCCCCCTTCCTCCCACCCCCCCCCCCCCCCCCCCCTCAGACACTGACCTCAGCTCCATGTACTGCTTGATGTCCATCTGCATGTCCAGTTCCACCATCATCATCACTTCCCCTTCTGGACTCATGTGAAAAGTGTCGAAGGCCGAGCCTGTTAACAGATAACATAGACATCATAGACATCAGCATCTGAGGGGTTTTTTGGTTTTGTTTGGTTGTCACCATCACCACCACAACCACCACAGTAACCATCACCAACACTACCAGTACCCACTACCACCACCACCACTACCAGAACAACAATAACAACAACGACATCTTCTACTATCCACTACCACACCGCTTCCCACTATCACTACCACCACTATTACCACAACTACCACCATCACAGCCGCAGCTACAACCACCAACCCCATCACAACCCACCACAGCAACTTCCACCACCATCACAACAACCACCTCCTCCCACCATACATACCACCACCATCACAACCACCACCACCACCGCCACCGCCACCACCCCCACCACTAACATCCCCATCAACTTACTTCTGGGTGCTGCTTGCATGATGATCTGGTCAATGCTAACTCCCTCCAACTCCTGAATAAAAAACAAGCAACAGGGATATATATATATATATATATATATATATATATATATATATAATATATATATATATATATATATATATATATATATATATATATATATATATATATATATAATATATATACAACAAGTATGGGATATTATCAACTAATGACAAATGACAAAAAGTATGGGACATTAACGTGTGAAAAATGACAAAAGGCTTGGGACATTAACTAGTGAAAAATGAAAACAAAAATCAGACAAAACAAAAGAAAACAAAACAAAAACAACCCCTCCAAAAAAACACCAAAAAACTGCCGTAGAAAAAAAAAACTAGTGAAAAATGACAAAATCATAAAATCAAGGGACATGTACTAGTGACAAATGACAAAAGCATGGGACATCAACTAGTGACAAATGACAAAAAATCATGGGACATCAACTAGTGACAAATGACAAAAAGCATGCGACATGTACTAGTGACAAATGACAAAAATCAAGGGACATGTACTAGTGACAAATGACAAAAGGCATGGGACATCAACTAGTGACAAATGACAAAAAATCATGGGATATCAACTAGTGACAAATGACAAAAATCAAGGGACATCAACTAGTGACAAATGACAAAAAGCATGTGACATCAACTAGTGACAAATGACAAAAAGCATGGGACATCAACTAGTGACAAATGACAAAAAGCATGAGACATCAACTAGTGACAAATGACAAAAAGCATGCGACATCAACTAGTGACAAATGACAAAAAGCATGGAACATCAACTAGTGACAAATGACAAAAAGCATGGAATATCAACTAGTGACAAATGACAAAAAGCATGGGACATCAACTAGTGACAAATGACAAAAAGCATGGAACATCAACTAGTGACAAATGACAAAAAGCATGGAACATCAACTAGTGACAAATGACAAAAAGTATGGGACATCAACTAATGACAAATGACAAAAAGCATGGAACATCAACTAGTGACAAATGACAAAAGGCATGGAACATCAACTAATGACAAATGACAAAAAGCATGGAACATCAACTAGTGACAAATGACAAAAAGCATGGAACATCAACTAGTGACAAATGACAAAAAGTATGGGACATCAACTAATGACAAATGACAAAAAGTATGGGACATCAACTAGTGACAAATGACAAAAAGCATGGGACATCAACTAGTGACAAATGACAAAAAGCATGGAACATCAACTAGTGACAAATGACAAAAAGCATGGAACATCAACTAGTGACAAATGACAAAAAGTATGGGACATCAACTAATGACAAATGACAAAAAGCATGGAACATCAACTAGTGACAAATGACAAAAGGCATGGAACATCAACTAATGACAAATGACAAAAAGCATGGAACATCAACTAGTGACAAATGACAAAAAGCATGGAACATCAACTAGTGACAAATGACAAAAAGTATGGGACATCAACTAATGACAAATGACAAAAAGTATGGGACATCAACTAATGACAAATGACAAAAAGCAAGGGACATGTACTAGTGACAAATGACAAAAAGCATGGAACATCAACTAGTGACAAATGACAAAAAGCATGGAACATCAACTAGTGACAAATGACAAAAAGTATGGGACATCAACTAATGACAAATGACAAAAAGCATGGGACATCAACTAGTGACAAATGACAAAAAGCATGGAACATCAACTAGTGACAAATGACAAAAAGTATGGGACATCAACTAATGACAAATGACAAAAAGCATGCGACATCAACTAGTGACAAATGACAAAAAGCATGCGACATCAACTAGTGACAAATGACAAAAGCATGCGACATCAACTAGTGACAAATGACAAAAAATCACGTGACAGTGACAATAACAGGCGCCAACAACAAATGTAGCAAAGCATAGGACGAGTGATAACAACAAGAGGCGAGAGGTGACAACAAGAAGTGGCAAATACTGACAAAAATAAAGGGACGACAACAACGCAAGTCACATCAACAGACAACAACAACTGATGATAATAAATGACAACAACAACAATATGTGACATCAACGTGCGACGACAAATGATAGCAACAGACAACAAGCGACAGCAATATTGACAACGACAACAACACGTGACGCCAACAGATATTAACAACTGATAACAATAAATTACAATCACATGAAGAAATGACGGCAACAACATGTGGCATCAACTAACGGCAAGTGATATTAAGTGACAGTGACAACCGACAAACGGCAGTAGCACGTAATAATTGACAAATGACAACAACCAGTAACGCTTGATAAAGGTAAGTGACGGCAACAAGTGACAAAAGACAAGTGACAACAACATGTGACAATAGACAAATGGAAGCAACATAGACAAATGGCAGCAACATGTGACAATAGACAAATGGCAGCAACATGTGACAATAGACAAATGGCAGCAACATAGACAAATGGCAGCAACATAGACAAATGGCAGCAACATGTGACAATAGACAAATGGCAGCAACATGTGACAATAGACAAATGGCAGCAAATGTGACAATAGACAAATGGCAGCAACATGTGACAATGGACAGCCGATAGCAACAGGTAAAAACTGGCAAGTGACAGCAACAAGTGACAATTGACAAGTGAAGACCAGTGACAATTGACAAGTGAAGACCAGTGAAAATCGACAAGTGAAGACCAGTGACAATTGACTAGTGAAGACAAGTGACAATTGACAAGTGAAGACACGTGACAATTGACAAGTGACACAAAAAAGGCAATTGACAAATGACGGTCACAATAATAATAATAATAATAATAATAATAAATGGAACTTATATAGCGCTGTATCTTGCACAGACAAATCAAAGCGCTTGCACTCAACTCATTCTTACACAGTCATGCAACCAATAGCAAGTAATAGTTCTAACAAGTCCAAATGCACAGGTTATACACTTTGGCAAGGTGATGGAA
>CM054157.1:21914483-21921983 GCA_028751875.1 Rapana venosa
CCCACCCCCAGGGAGAACGCGTCGCCACAAGAGCAGCGCCACACTTTTTAAAATAAAATTTTATGTATGTGTATTAGTTTTCCCGTGAAAGGAACCTTTTCTACAGAATTTTGCCGAGGACATTACCATTATCCTCGAAATAAAAGAACGATAAAACACATACACGAACGCACGCACGCACGCACGCACGCGCGCACGCACGCACACACACACACACACACACACACACACACACACACACACACACACACACACACACACACACACACACCATGACTAAGCAGTCAGGATGATGGAGAAGATGATGTCGATTGACAGTAAAAGAAAAAAAAAAATTTAATTGAAAGTCAATGTGACGTTCCACCACGAAATGAGTCGCTTTGCACCTGACCCACTTTTCTGCTAGGATTCATAGGGGTCAGGATTTCGATTTTGAGATTTTGATTGATTGTAAAACTACAGCCATTATACTACCTTGTACTGAAATATTAATGTGTCATTTTGTTTCCTTTGGAATCGGTGGATCGGTGGTCTAGAGGTAACGCGCCTGTCTAGAAAGCGAAAACTCCGGGTCGGAAGTGGGCGGTGGTTCATATCCCGTTTGGACCCGAAAATTTTTCCCCATCCACTAGACCTTGAGTGGTGGTCTGGGCGCTAGTCTTTCGGATGAGACGATAAACCGAGGTCCCGTGTGTTGCACAAAACTTATTTAGCGCACGTAAAAGAACCCACGGCAGCAAGAGAGTTGTCCCTGGCAAAATTCTGTAGAAAAAAAGCCACTCTGATAGGAAAACAAATGCAGTTGTAGACAGAAAAAAGAGAAAAAAATGGGTGGCGCTACTCTGTGGCGACGCGCTCTCCCCGGGGAGAGCAGCCCGAATTTCACGCAGAGAAATCTGACGTGACTTAGAGTGATATAAATAAATAAATAAAATAAATAAATAAATAAAAACGTGGGGTGGTTTTTTTTAAATACCCAAGCCCTTATTCTGACCTTTTGCGATGCTAAACACAATTTCTCATTTTGCCACTTCCTGCAGTCTATCATTTCAAATTGTAATAACTTTTCATACAATTGTCCGATTTTCGGATCTGTGTTTTCAAATCGAATAGCCTTTTTATTGCAAATGAATACCGTGTCAATAACTTTTTTTTTTAAATTCACCTCTAGCGCAACGCGCCTCATTTCATACCACAGCAGCGTGTGAACGTGAATCCTCTCAAAGAGGTCGGACAGACTTCACAGGCAGGCGTTATAGGATACTGTGCCCCACTATCTATACAGTGAGGGTTCTGTCTGGCTGTCGCCCTCTCTACGGATGCAGCTTCCATTCATATCAAGAGTGGAGGCTGACGGGCTGATGGCCCTCGCTTCCTCTTCCGAAGACGCTCTGTCGGTCTCTGTTGTATCTTCTTCCTTTACGTAACTGACTGACAGCAATGTCCCTGCTTTTCGTACTGGTGGGCTTATACTATGCAAGCAGGGGGGTGGGGGTTTGTCAATACGCGCTTGTGTGTGTGGTGTGTGTGTGTGTGTGTGTGTGTGTGTGTGTGTGTGTGTGTGTGTGTGTGTGTGTGTGTGTGTGTGTGTGTGTGTGTGTGAACGTGTGTGTGTGTGTGTGTGTGTGTGTGTGTGTGTGTGTGTGTGTGTGTGTGTGTGTGTGTGTGTGTGTGTGGTCAAGTCAAGTCAAATTTTTATTTCCAGATGGTACATTGAATAAGCAATGCATTTGCTTTTGTTTTTTTCATCAAGCCAACTATCTAAGAACAAATTTCTGAATGAATGTACTGAAATATTACATTATTACAACCTTTACCAATAAAGTATGAGTGTGTAGTGTGTGTGTGTGTGTGTGTGTGTGTGTGTGTGTGTGTGTGTGTGTGTGTGTGTGTGTGTGTGTGTGTGTGTGTGTGTGTGTGTATGTGTGTGTGTGTGTGTGTGTAGTGTGTAGTGTGTGTGTGTGTTTAATTTATTTTATTTTATTCTTTTATTTCGAGGATAATGGAATAAGCACTCATGCACTTTTTCCCCATCCATTCCCCGTTTTGTAGTCGTCCGTTCCCACCGGCACACAATGGCCTACTCTTCCGAAAAGCGGAACGGGTTTAATGTGTGCGCAAGATATTCTGCGTACGTTCGCACACGGGACCTCGGTTTATAGTCTCATCTGTTGTGTCTGTGTTGTGTTGTGCTGTGTGTGTGTGTGTGTGTGTGTGTGTGTGTGTGTGTGTGTGTGTGTATGTGTGTGTGTGACAGAGAGAGAGAGTTGTGTGTAGTGTGTGTTGTGTGTGTTGTGTGGTTGTGCATATTGTGTTGTGTTTAGTGTGTGTGTAGTGTGTGTGAGGGGGTGGAGGTAGGGATGGGGTAGGCATGGGGGGTAGGTGGGGTGGATGGGTGAGGGGTGGGTGGGGGTTTAAGTGTGTGTTGATCTGTGTATATATATATATATATATATATATATATATATATATATATCTTTGTGTGTGTGTGTATGTAGTGTGTGTGCATGCGCGCGTATATATATGCGTGTGTGTCTGTGTGTCTCTCTTTCTGTCTGTCTATGTGTGTCTTACTGTGTCTATGTGCTTCTCTGTCTGTGTGTGTCCTCTGTGTGTCTATGTACATTGTGTGAATCTTACCGTGACAGTGGCAACCAGAAGCAGGAGAAGAAGGGACAGTGGACAGCGGGGATGCAACATGGTGTATGCGGAGACTGTTTTCTCTTCACTCAATCCAGCTGACCACCAAAACACCAGGGAGTCTGCCAGTATGCCAACAAAGAAAGCATCCATCAACATAACACGGTGTAATAATCATGTCGTCATATCGTGCGGATGGGATAGTTCAGTGGTCAGAGCACTCGCCCCCCCCCCCCCCCCCCCCCCAGCCAAGGTTAAGCAGCATCGAGCGTGGTTACCACTTGGATGGGTGACTGTTTGTGCGCCTTGGCTTCAGTATAGTTCTCCCAGTTCACCCAGCTGTAAATGGGTACCTGCCCTCTTTAGGGTAAGGGGAAGGTAAAGCAGCGAGGGAGAGGAGATGGGCGCTGCCCACAATATGCTGGCCCTAGAGAAGTGAGCTCTCTGACGCCTCGCTCCCCTACAACCTTATAGGTTAAGGGACACCTTTACTTTAATATCGTGCAATATGATATCGTATAGTCAGTTCTATAGTAATGTTAGGGTCATGTTTTTCATTTCATTTATTCTGTTGTTTCGAGGAAAATGGAATAAGCGCTCTTGTACTGTTTTTTTTTCTTTTTTAACAAAGCAGAGACAAGTGAAATGTGTAATGATCCCTTGAACAACAAAGCAAAGCAAAAATGATCTAACATGACAAATAAAAAAAAGAACGGGGAGGGGGAGTGCACACAAAACGATATCAGGAGGAGATAAGAAAATGTTTGTTATTATATATATAATCTTTCACAACAGCAATAACAGCAACAAGCAAACTAACAAGCAAAAAAAAACAACCACCCCTACAAATCAAAATGTTTTGTGTGCTGTAAATGGGTACCTGCCTCTTTAGGGTCAGGGAGGGTAAAACAGAGAAGGGGAGGAAATGGGCGCCGCCCTCAATATGCTGGCCCCTAGAGAAGTTGAGATCTCTGACGCCTCGTCCCCCTACGACCACATACGTTGTATTGTGTAAAAAGCGAGAAGTCACGAGTTTGATGCCCCGTTTAAACCCGAAAATATTGTACTGTATAGCTCCATCCTGTGGTGTGTTTTTTTGCACAGAAAAGATCCTTTGCCCTTGTAGAATTCCCTGCAGGTCAGTGCTAACTCGGTGCAGGTGCACATGATTGTACTGCATCCAGTCTTGCAGGTGCAGCTGATGAGATTCCAGACCTTGTCTTTTTGTGATGGTCATTGTCCCTGCAATCCATGCTGTGGAATGACTGTGGACCCACACAGTAGTTCCCAGCCACAGTTCAGAGGACTGATGTCTGGAGTTGGTGGATGTCCTGCTGCTTTCTTTCCACAGGGCCACCTGATAACCGGCTCCTGAGCAGTGTGAGCACTTCAAAGTTGGTCTTTGTTGGCGGCAGACTATTCCATTTGATCCAATTTCAACAGTTTCGTAAACCTTCAGGGAGAGATCATCTATCTGCAACATTGCCGAAGTAGATATTGAAGATGTCCTTTTCTGGGTGTTTACTGGTGTCAAACACATCAACGCATGTTGACAGGGCCTCTCTTGTTTTCTCTCTGTCTGCAGCATCTTCTTTCAGGCAAGTATTGCCTCCTGCTTTGTGAGACTCGACAGCTATGTGGCATTATTTCCCTCCCTTCATCTCCTGAAGATTGTGCAGGATTGGCGTCATTGTACTGGGAGAGTTTGACCAAGTAGCCAGTGTTGACTCACTCAATGTGGATCCTATGACCCCAGATGCTCCATGGTCATAGCGCGTGTATGTTGTCTCCATGGAGAGGTCAGACCATATGTCATTCCAGATTCCTGCTTCGTTGGGCATGACGTGTTCTCCAGCAATGAAGATTTTGGCCAGATCAGGATGCAGACGTAGCATGGAACGCAGAGAGTAGAACCAGTAGCGTGCGTAATTGGAGTGACCAGCAGGAAAAAGTATGGCATCATTTTCTCATTTGCAAACAAATGGTTTCATCAAACAGTCATGGCAGATTGACTCTGTGTGTGTGTGTTGGAAAGCTATTAAGCATCATCAGAAAGAACAATTGTCTTTGACCCAGAAAGTTATGTGTAGCTATTAAATTTAGAAAAGATGGAATTAGTGTGTGTGTGTGTGTGTGTGTGTGTGTGTGTGTGTGTTTGTGTGTGTGTGTGTGTGTGTGTGTGTGTGTGTGTGTGTGGAGAGAGAGAGAGAGAGAGAGAGAGAGAGAGAGAGAGAGAGGAGAGAGAGAGAGAGAGAGAGAGGAGAGAGAGGGAAGAGAGAGAGAGAGAGAGAGAGAGAGAGAGAGAAAGAGAGAGCAATTTATGTGTGTGTGAAAGTTATTTTCGTCAGTTATAAAAAATGTTTGGGGGGAAATAAAAGTACTATTTGAATAGTGAGATTATGACGTCAATGTTTATCCACTTATTGCGGAGTTCCCAAGCTGCTCTGTGGAAAGAAACATGCCCAGAATATCAGGGCCCTTAGGTTCCTTGTTGAGGAATTGATCAGGCCTCACTAGCAATCCTTTCAGACATCCACACAATGGCAGATCTGACGACAGCCTTGTCCAAAATGTCTGAGGGTTGCAAGACAACAAAGCTGTGGGTACATACAAGGCCTCACCCAAGCTCTTCAAATTCAAATTCAAAAACTTTATTATCTCAAAGACAGAGAAATTCCGGCGGGTTACTCGCCATACATAAAAACAATAAACATTTAAAAATAATATTTAAAACACACACACTGTCCAACATCAGCACGCACCCATCATGAGATAAAAAGCATCCACAAATCAGCAATATCTTAGCCAGCCACAAACCCACCCCAACAAAAATCACTTTACTCATGTGCGCACAAGTAAACCCGTACGTCCGCACATACACAGTCACTCGCGCACGCGCACGCACGCTCGCACATTGTAAACATTCGTACCCATGCCCACGCATTTTAATAATATAAGTCAAATTGTTATAACATGTTGTATAAGACAAATATTAATTAAATTAATACTATGTTCTTTTAAGATATTGAACAGTCTAAAATAATAACACGCGCACGTATTTAAAGAAAAAAAATCATTTGTATAACATGTATGATAAGACAAATATCAGTAAAGTTAATACTCTATTCTATTAGAAACTGAACACAGTTTACTCTAATAAAAGGTAGCCTTTAGTCTCTCTCTCTCTCCCTCCCCCCCCCCCCCCCCCCCCCCCCCTCCTCTCTCTCTCTCTCTTCGTGGGCTTTAGTTCAATTCAGATTTATTGTCATACATTTATTAATTAGCAGAATTGAGGTTGGAATAAAACTATTTTTAAATCGCAGGGTTCTAGACTTGGGTACTCTGTAGCGCTTTTGAGAAGGCAGGAGTTCAAAATATTTTGCAAGCACATGTGTGTCATCACTCACAATCTGTCTAGCTCTGTCTCTCACACGGCATTCATACAAGTCATTCAGTTTCATTTGCTCACAGCCCACAATTTTGCCACATCTGGTTACAGTCTTGTTTACTATGTTTTTGTTTTTAACAGTCAGGCCCCCATACCAACAAACCAAGGAAAATGAAAGGACAGACTCAATAAAGCATCGGTAGAAATTTTGTAAAACTTTTACATTTACTTTAAGACTCCGGAGTTTTTGAAGGAAAAAGATGCGTGAGTGGCATTTTCTATTTACAAGATCTGTATTAGCATCAAAATTTAGTTTATCATCAATAATAGTACCTAGATATTTGTATTGGAGTACACGCTCTACCTTTACACCATCAATGTAAAGATTTGGTATGGGCTGGGGGTCCCTGCGAAAATCAATCAACATTTCCTTAGTCTTTTTAACATTAAGGTCAAGACAGTTCTGTTTGCACCAGGAGGAGAACTCCTCAACTTGTTTAAAATACATGACATGGGAATTAGACAGATCTTCCAGAGCATCATCCTGGCATTCGTCAGGGCGCACACACACACACACACACACACACACACACACACACACACACACACACACACACACACACACACACAAACGAAGAGAGAGGAGAGAGAGAGAGAGAGAGAGAGAGAGAGAGAGAGAGAGAGAGAGAGAGAGAGAGAGAGAGAGAGAGAGAGAGAGAGAGAGAGAGAGGTCTAGTTCTGGCACCAGGCTGAAAGCCGGTATTTTCTATTAATTTGTCAGCCTGAATAGCAACACAGAGCCTGGCTGAAGTGAAGACACCGATAGGACTCAGCCTTGTTGGTATGAGCTATAACAACTACATAAACGAATATTATGGAACGAACTGACCTGATAAAATGATGGTACTTGATTTGCGGCAAAAGAATGAGTCCTCTATTCTGGCATCAGGCAAACGTTACTGGCTACATGCGCGCACATCACATCTCAGGTGATGGTGAATGACTCCTCGCTAGACAATGAATGACAGGGCCTACAACACTTTACTGTTGTGGATTGAAAGAAAAAACATAGAACTTTGTTGCTTTGCATATTTCCTGATTCGTGTGCCCGGTTAGTGAGTTGGCTGGGTTCTGGGTTTTAGTTGTTGTTTTGTTGTTTTGTTTTGTGGTTTTTTTTAGTAAAAAAACCAGCTTTTTATTTTAGTATTGAAGATTATTTTTAAGCATACAAAAACAGACCCTGAAAACACCATTTTATGCCATGCATTATTCTAAAAATCAAACTGACTCATAAATGTTACAGTTTAGAAACATCCACCAATAACAAGTGGATCGGTGGTCTAGAGGTAACGCACATGCCTAGAAAGCAAAAAGTCCGGGTCGGAAGTGAACGGTGGTTCGATCCCCGTTTGGACCCGAAACTTTCCCCCCACCCTTAGACCATGAGTGGTGGTCTGGGTGCTAGTCTTTTG
>CM054157.1:21926983-21929483 GCA_028751875.1 Rapana venosa
TTCTCAAAGGATAGCCATCTTCAAAAGGTGACCTTGATAAGGACAGTCAAGAGGCTGGGGACGGCACACTTCTGAACAGGAAGCACATCCAGTCTTTGATGCTAGAAACGGCATTCACACAGAGAGAGAGGAGAGAGAGAGAGAGAGAGAGAGAGAGAGAGAGAGAGAGAGAAGAGAGAGAGAGAGAGAGAGAGAGAGAGAGAGAGAGAGAGGGAGGAGGGAGAGAGAGAGAGGGAGGGAGGGAGAGAGAGAGGGAGGGAGAGAGAGAGAGAGGGAGGGAGAAAGAGAGAGAGGGAGAGAGAGACAGACAGACAGAGACAGACAGACAGACAGACAGACAGACAAACAGAGACGCTTTTACGCTTTGACCAATTTATTGTCATTACCCAAAGCGGCCTATTGACAAGGGGGGTTACACGCGACTTTTTTTTGTTCATACAAATAAATGCAAGGAAAATTACATGATGCATTTAACGTAATGAAAACAAAACAAAAAAACAAGAGCTCTCTATGAATGGATACGAGAGAGAGAGAGAGAGAGAGAGAGAGAGAGAGAGAGAGAGAGAGAGAGAGAGAGAGAGAGGACTGTTCACACACTCTGTGTGTGTGTGTGTGTGTGTGTGTGTGTGCGTGCGTGCGTGCGTGCGTGCGTGCGTGCGTGCGTGTGAGTGAGTGTGTGTGTGTGTGTGTGTGAGTGTGTGTGTGTGTGTGTGTGTGTGTGTGTGTGTGTGTGTGTGGTGATGTGAGTGTGTGCGTGCGTGCGTCGTGCGTGCGTGCGTGCGTGCGTGCGTGGTGCGTGCGTGCGTGCGTGTGAGTGGTGTGTGTGTGTGTGTGTGTGTGTGTGTGGTGGTGGTGGTCGCTCTGCGATGCGTAGCTCCAGGAGTGTGTGTGTGGGATGAAGTGGTTGAAGGTTGTAAGTGAGATGAGTGTAGTGTGTTGTTGTGTGTGTGTGGTGTGATGTGGGTGTGGTTGTGTTATGTGTGTGTTATGTGTGAGTGTGAGTGTTGATATTTCGCTCCTCGACATCAGCCTCCAAGGTATGGTAATGAGGATATAAAGGAAAAAACCTTAAGAAAAGTTAAGGTAAACTATGTAAAGGATTTCACTCTCTTTTAGGGAACTAACGAAAGGGCGCATGCAAAGTTATTATAATAGAGAGATAATGGATGAAAGAAAGGAAAGTTAACATTACCACACATACACTAGAGCAAAAACTAAACCCAGACAGTTGTAAATCACTCCTCCACATCTTTAGAATTGCACACAACAGCACACACTAGAGCAACTGTAAACCCAGGCGATTGTCCACTGCAGCTGAATATCAATAGAACACAGGCAGCAGTTCACACTGGGGCAGTCATTGCTCCAGACAGTAGGTAAGATAAGAGAGAAAGGTTGTTCATGTTAAAAAAAAGGAAAAAAGACACCCTCCCTCCCCCTCCCCAAGTAAAAAGATTTGGGGTTCTAGGGGTTTATTGTTTATTGTTTGTTTATTTTTGGTTGTTGTTTTTTTGGCCAATGAAGAGAGACGTGTGAAGCACTCACTTAAAAAAAAAAAAAAAACAGCTCCAAGGTTCCTCCATGGTGGAGATTTTTGTGCTCGCGACCGTTTGGCCTACCATTAAGATAGGTGCACTCCGACTTCAGAGAACTCCTGATATAATGAGAATTATTCATCCATGTGTGGTCAACATGTGGGCGAAGCATTAGGGCTTCCATAGGACTACCAAGCCTAGCCTCCTCTGCACTCTTTTAAAAAAATTATTTATTTTATTCTTTTATATCGAGGATAATGGAATAAGCACTTATGTGCTTGTTTACATCCAGTCCCCGTGTGTATGTGGTTTTGTAAATTATGTCATCCGTTCCTACTGGCACACAATGGCCTACTCTTCCGAAAAGTGGAACAGGATTTAACGTGTGTGCACGATGTTCTGCGTGCGTTCGCTTACGGGGCCTCGGTTTATAGTCTCATCCGAAGGACTTTTGGGGAGAGTGGAGTCTGCACTGATGTTAACTCCAGGGGAAAATATCCCCTTGAACGGGAATCGAATCCGGGTCGTGAGGTTGCGAGCGCAATGTTCTAACCACTAGGCTATCCCGTACCTTCATTGACTATATCAGAGTCCGATTTATCTAGTTATTCACTTTTTATTTATCTATTTGTTTATTATCCTTTTATTTTGAGAATAATGGAATAAGCACTCATGCGCTTTTTTTCTTCCATCCAGTCCCCGTATGTATGCCGTTTTGTCAATATTGTCATCCGCTCCCGCCGGCCACACAATGGCCTACTCTTCCCAAAAGCGGAGAAAAATTTAATGTGCGTGAAAGATGTTCTGCATGCGTTTGTTCGCACAAAGGGCCTCAGATTATAATCTTACTCGAAGTCCTTTTAGGGGGAGAGGAGTCGGCACTGATGTTATTAACTCCAAGAGGGGGGAAAAAATCCCTTCGAACTGGGTTCAAACCCGGGTCGGCAGATCGCGAGCGCAATGCG
>CM054157.1:21934483-21939483 GCA_028751875.1 Rapana venosa
TTATCTATAAACATTACAGAAAAAAAATTGTTTTTTTAAAGTTGACAGCCACGCACACTTGGGGATTTATACAGTCTGTTGTGCATACCTCATAACCTAGGCCATATTGATGTGGTCCACTTCGATTTATCAGTTAAAAAACGATATACAGTGACGTGAGATAGTTTCAAACTATCTTTGTGGTTGAGTTGTAGTCCTTCTATCAAAAATCTTCGCTGTGACTTTAATGATGATAATGACAATAATAATAATAATAATAATAATAATAGAACAATAATAATAATAATATATGAAATTTATATAGCGCTGAATCTTGTAAAACAAACAAAACAAAGCGCTTGCACTCAAAATCATTTACACGCATGCAACTTTCCTCAAATAACATAAGATATTTCAAATTTGTGCACACACACACATAGACACACACACATACAACACACACACACCACCACCACACCACAACACCACAGCTTAATCACAGCAGATTAAGTGTTTTACACAATTATTACAAAGTAAAAACGTCTCAAAGCTAAAGAAAATACTTGGAAGACCTGCTTGAAAAATATAAACACTATAACCAAAAACAATATATATATATATATATATATATATTTTTTTTTAATATACAGAACACAATAGTATGTTCTCTTTTAGGACTAACGATGTAAGCTATGTTCATCAACAGTTCTTTTTTCTGTTGTTTTTTTCCCCTTACTATTTTTGCTCAGTTGCCGTTGAAATAGAAAAAGAACCCAAATCTTATCTACAATTATTGCACCTTGCATTAAAACAACCAGGGTCAGAGGTCATCCTTTGAATATTCCCTGGTTGTTTGGTTGGGTTGGGTTTTTTTTTCCTTAGCAAGAGCTTCTATGGTGAGAGTTTGCGTATGCGACCGTTTACCCATCTCTAAGGCAGCTGGATTCCGACTTCGGGCGTGATGTCTAACACAACACCGATGTGTATGTGAGTTTTTGTTGGTGTTTTGTGTGTGTGTGTGTGTGTTGTGTGTGTGTGTGTGTGTGGTGTGTGTGTGTGTGTGTAAGTAAGTAAGTAAGTAAGTCTTCAATTTTAACGTCTTTCCACTTTAAGTGATACCAGACGGCCCTAAAATAGGAGACTGAATGAGGGAGAGAGAGAGAGAGAGAGAGAGAGGAGAGAGAGAGAGAGAGGAGATAGGATGAGAGAGAGAGAGAGAGAGAGAGAGAGAGAGAGAGAGAGAGAGAAATAGATAGATCTACACTGTGTGGTGGTGCATGGGTGTGTATAAGTTTGTGTGTGTGTGTGTGTGTGTGTGTGTGTGTGTGTGTGTGTGTGTGTGTGTGTCTGTGTGTCTGTGTGTGTAATAAAGAGTAATAACAAGGGAAATACACAAATAGTATTCTTAACATAAACAGATCAAGAACATTTAAAAAATGAAATTCGAAGAGAACTACAACTACAATAAGTGCCCTATAGGACTTAACAATAAACCTTTAGCAATGTCAAATGTTAGCTTTACATTGTTCAATGGTATTCTCAGAAAAGGCAGGGAGATAAGGTTTTAAATTCTCACATTCAAGTATGATATGGGTATTTGAAATATATTCACCACATAAGCATTTAACATCCTTGATGAATTTTGTTGTGAATGCATTTAATCTTATCCTGAAAAATAATGCCTTGAGTTGTCTTTCTTTGACAGCATTTGTATGAATCTGTAAGTGATCAATGTATTCAATTACGCTCTTCCCACTCTGAGTTGAATGTGAAAGCTGCTTGATTTGCCGATGCTTTCTATGAATTTGTTTAAGGAAGCTTTTTCTAACAACTGATAACCCTCTGCAATGGATAGAGGGACATGCAGTACTATAGACCCCTTTATATTACGTGCACCTTTCTTCGCAGCCCGATCAGCCCACTCATTTGAAAATAATCCTATATGTGAAGGAATCAGCAAAAGGAAACATGAATTCCTCTTAAACGCAGAAGATTTATGAAGTATTTGATATTTAGTATAAGTTTAGTAGATTGCTTATAAGTTATAGACTTTAAGGTATATAAAACTGATTTTGAATCCACACAAATGTAATATGTGAAAGAAAACAGTATGGATGATCTAAAATGAAATTCAAAGCCATAAGAATAGAATAAGTTCAGCTGTAAAACAGATCGATTTTTACCAACATAATACGACTTTTCTATTTTTAGTGCTGGTATGACGAATGCTGAACCTGCTTGAACCTGATTGTCTAAAAGTGAGCCATCTGTATAAATTTTAAGACAATGAGAGTAATTATGTTATATGTGAATGAACATAAACTCATGAATATGGAAATTTCATTTTTTTATGTTGATATAACACATAAAGTGTGTTGCTTAAATTTCCAAACAGGGAAGATGAAATGCCTTTGATCTACATCAAAATTGAAAAATCAGAAACGCCGTAAAGAATCTATGTGTAGTACTTTTTGTCTTTAAAAGAGTTTATGCGGGTTTTTTGGGAAATATGTTTCAGACCATTTTTATTTTTTTCTGAGCAAAGTTTATCAGTGTTGACTTCTCAAAATTTATATTTGGCAATACAAGTTGTCGGTACTCCAATTTGGAACTTTTCCAGTTTCTTATGTATCAAGTGCCCGAGTAATAAAGGACATAAGCAAGTTTATATCATTACAATCTACACTTTAAGCTTCTTTTAATATATTTAGGTTGCACAAAAAATAAACTTTTGTCCTTTAGAATTAAAATTAGATTAATTAAGAGGTAGACAGATGTTCAAATTCATGTGTCCCAATACTGCTTTCGTACAATTTTAAGCAATTTAAAAAATTTCTTCCTTAAGTTAGACATATTCAATGTGGGCATTCCAAGTAACTTGGGAAGGAAAAAAAACCAAAAACTTCAGTTTAATAATCTTTTTTTCTCGTTTCATTTTTAAAACAGGAAGTTTCTGATTACAAACCGTTGTTAAAAGCACATAGCGTTTTTTTCTTGGAAAAATTTAGCCATTTCCCAATTATGTCTTTTTTAAAATTATAAGGTCTTTTGGTACGTTTTTTAATTTT
The DNA here is from genome assembly GCA_028751875.1 of Rapana venosa. Classification (NCBI taxonomy): domain Eukaryota; kingdom Metazoa; phylum Mollusca; class Gastropoda; order Neogastropoda; family Muricidae; genus Rapana; species Rapana venosa. Next base: position 21,937,531 of record CM054157.1, read on the forward strand.
GATTTAAAGAAAATTTCCAATTGTTTTGTTTCATAGTAACATTCTCCAAAATGCATAGTCTCTGCAATATGTACTAGGAACAACGTTTGAGACAATGTTGGAAGATCATGTACCGGGAATTAAATAGAACTGTGTTTAACGACCCTTGTGGAAAAGCCCATAAACGTTCTAGCTAAAATAGTTTTTTCCCTACCTTTACTTGAATAGTTTCTATTGCTAAGAAGCTCTTGATGTAATGATAAATGTACCGGAAAGACCAATTGTTTTCAATTACTTAATAATTTGCATTCCCAAAACTTTGATCAGGCTTTATTATGTCAAACTTTGCAAGAACATTTTTTAAAAGCAAATTGTTTTTTTTACACTTTTTGTAGTTTAACTTTTTTAAACTTAGCAGTTACCTCTGAAAGCCGCTTGGTTGTTTGCAATAAGTTATTTTTCTAAATCCGTAGTATGAAACCTTCCAAGAACAACTCTCTCCATGAGCTTTCCAGTATTTGAGGTCAATGCTATGGGCCTGTAACTGGCTTTATCTGTCTTCGGCTTTCCTTGCTTGTGGATTGGTACCACCCTGGACCCAGCATTTACAAAAAGTTTATGAAGTAGCATAATGAGATTTTCTGGTAAATGTTTGATCATATCATTGGAAATCGCATCAGCTCCGACGGATGTTTTCTTTCTAGGAAGTGACAGAATAGCATCTTTTACTTCATGGAGTGTAATGGGAGCATTGATATAAAGAGTGGTATCAGGCACTGGGTCTACATATTCATTTTTTTATTTCTCTTCCCCTTCTGAATGCTCTAAGTTTTAAGCTGATAAACCCTCCTTACACATGGTATTTGAAAAAATGGGCAAACGCCTCAGCTTTTCTGCATAGATGGAAACCCTCTTTGTTTTCTAGAATAATTGGACATGTTTGGTCATTTTTCTTATAAATTTTTTTGTCCAATTTTCTGACTGTCTTTTTATGATTTTTTAATTTCACGTCTACAAAACGGGGGACCAATACTGTTTTTTTTTAGCTTGCGCTATGACCATGTTACAGTAGTTTTTGGCCCTTTTCTGCGCATCATGGTTACTAGGTGATTTGTTTTTGAGAAAAGCTTTATGCATTAAATGTTTTTTTATGTACAGCTTCCTCACACGCTTGTGTCCACCAGACATTTCCTAAATGTTTAATTTGGTTTTCCTGATGACATCTAGGAAAAAGACATATTGGCAGCTTGAAGTATAATATTTGTTAGCTAGAATAAAATTTGATCTATGTCGAGAGCAAACTATATAATTCTGTAATGTAAGAAGCTATAACTGTTTAAACTTTTCCCAGTCAGCAAAGCTTATAAAAATTAAATTTTGGGAATTTATCCTTTTTAATATGATTGAAATAAGGTAATTAAGGTTATAAGGATAGTAAAAGATACTACCTAGAGAATCTTTATTTGGGTTGACCAATCGCAATCAGAACAAAGTATTGTGACCAAAGTTAGACTATTCTGACGCTTTGACTTGGACATCAGCAATCTAGTGCTAACCGTCCCTCAATAAAACATAGACAAGAATCAACCACGTTTTTACAAACCTGTGTGTAACTGAAATAAATCTTTATCACCAAAAGGTGCAGGGCGTTGAAATCTCCCCCAACCAGAGCCAATTTTTCATTATCTTGGAGATATGGTCCCAAACAGTGTAAGGTTATTTAGTCCCTTTGTAAAAAACAAAACACAATAATTAATTAAATGTTCATTAACTTGACACTGCTCACATGAATGAAAATGGGTTACCCTATTGGGTGGAAATTTACACTTACTCTATTTTTCCCTTTATGTAAATAGCTCAACTAGTCTTTGTTAACCCTCTACTTTCTGATGTTATAGGGGGATAATGTAACCTGGTAATCTGTGTACCTTATTTTTGTTAACATTAGAGATTGTAAAATAAGGGCCTGATAAA
>CM054157.1:21944483-21986983 GCA_028751875.1 Rapana venosa
CAGCAAACTATCATCAGAGAGTAAGTGTTTGTCAACAAACTATCATCAGAGGGTAAGTGCTTGTCAACAAACTATCATCACAAAGCAAGTGCTTGTCAACAAACTATCATCAGAGAGTAAGTGTTTGTCAACAAACTATCATCAGAGGGTAAGTGCTTGTCAACAAACTATCATCACAAAGCAAGTGCTTGTCAACAAACTATCATCAGAGAGTAAGTGTTTGTCAACAAACTATCATCAGAGGGTAAGTGCTTGTCAACAAACTATCATCACAAAGCAAGTGCTTGTCAACAAACTATCATCACAAAGCAAGTGCTTGTCAACAAACTATCATCAGAGTGTAAGTACTTGTCAACAAACTATCATCACAAAGCAAGTGCTTGTCAACAAACTATCATCACAAAGCAAGTGCTTGTCAACAAACTATCATCAGAGAGTAAGTGCTTGTCAACAAACTATCATCACAAAGCAAGTGCTTGTCAACAAACCATCATCACAAAGCAAGTGCTTGTCAACAATCCTCACAAAGCAAGTGCTTGTCAACAAACTATCATCACAAAGAAAGTGCTTGTCAACAAACTATCATCACAAAGCAAGTGCTTGTTAATAAACTATCATCACAAAGCAAGTGCTTGTCAACAAACTATCATCAGAGAGTAAGTGCTTGTCAACAAACTATCATCAGAGGGTAAGTGCTTGTCAACAAACTATCATCACAAAGGAAGTGCTTGTCAACAAACAATCATCACAAAGAAAGTGCTTGTCAACAAACTATCATCACAAAGAAAGTGCTTGTCAACAAACAATGATCACAAAGAAAGTGCTTGTCAACAAACTATCATCAGAGAGTAAGTGCTTGTCAACAAACTATCATCAGAGTGTAAGTGCTTGTCAACAAACTATCATCACAAAGCAAGTGCTTGTAAACAAACTATTATCACAAAGCAAGTGTTTGTCAATAAACTATCATCACAAAGCAAGTGCTTGTCAACAAAACTATATCACAAAGCAAGTGCTTGTCAACAAACTATCATCAGAGAGTAAGTGCATGTCAACAAACTATCATCACAAAGCAAGTGCTTGTAAACAAACTATCCTCACAAAGCAAGTGCTTGTCAACAAACTATCCTCACAAACTACGTGCTTGTCAACAAACTATCCTCACAAAGTAAGTGCTTGTCAACAAACTCTTATCACAAAGTAATGCTTGTCAACAAACTCTTATGCTTGTCAACAAACTCTTATCACAAAGTAATGCTTGTCAACAAACTATCATCATTAAGTACGTGCTGGTCAACAAACTCTTATCACAAAGTAATGCTTGTCAACAAGCTCTTATCACAAAGTAATGCTTGTCAACAAGCTCTTATCACAAAGTAATACTTGTCAACAGACTCTTATCACAAAGTAATGCTTGTCAACAAACTCTTATCACAAAGTAATGCTTGTCAACAAACTATCACCAGAGAGTAAGTGCTTGTCAACAAACTATCATCACAAAGCAAGTGCTCATGTACTATCCTCACAAAGTAAATGCTCGTGTACTATCCTCACAAAGTAAGTGCTCATGTACTATCCTTACAAAGTAAGTGCTCATGTACTATCCTGACAATGTAAGTGCTCATGTACTATCCTCACAAAGTAGGTGCTCATGTACTATCCTCACAAAGTAAGTGCTCGTGTACTATGCTCACAAAGTATGTGCTCGTGTACTATCCTCACAAAGTAAGTGCTCATGTACTATCCTCACAAAGTAAGTGCTCATGTACTATCCTCACAAAGTAAGTGTTCATGTACTATCCTCACAAAGTAAGTGCTCATGTACTATCCTCACAAAGTAAGTGCTCATGTACTATCCTCACAAAGTGCTCATGTACTATCCTCACAAAGTAAGTGCTCGTGTACTATGCTCACAAAGTAAGTGCTCGTGTACTATCCTCACAAAGTAAGTGCTCGTGTACTATCCTCACAAAGTAAGTGCTCGTGTACTAATCCCCTAGGGGCTTTGCTGGTGTTCTATCCTCCTAACGCATAAAGTGTTGGTGTTCTATCCTCTTAACGCATAATGTGTTGGTGTTCTATCCTCCTAACGCATAATGTGTTGGTGTTCTGTCCTCCTAACGCATTATGTGTTGGTGTCCTTCTAACGCATAATGTGTTGGTGTTCTGTCCTCCTAACGCATAATGTGTTGGTGTCCTACTAACGCATAATGTGTTGGTGTCCTCCTAACGCATCATGTGTTGGTGTCCTCCTAACGCATAATGTGTTGGTGTCCTTCTAACGCATAATGTGTTGGTGTCCTACTAACGCATAATATGTTGGTGTTTTGTCCTCCTAGCGCATAATGTGTTGGTGTTCTATCCTCTTAACCCATAATGTTTTGGTGTTCTATCCTCCTAACGCATAATGTGTTGGTGTTCTATCCTCCTAATGCATAATGTGTTGGTGTTCTATCCTCCTAATGCATAATGTGTTGTTCTATCCTCCTAACGCATAATGTGTTGGTGTCCTCCTAACGCATAATGTGTTGGTGTTCTCCTAACGCATAATGTGTTGGTGTTCTGTCCTCCTAACGCATAATGTGTTGGTGTTCTCCTAACGCATAATGTGTTGGTGTTCTCCTAACGCATAATGTGTTGGTGTCCTATCCTCCTAACGCATAATGTGTTAGTGTTCTATCCTCCTAATGCATAATGTGTTGGTGTCCTCTCCTCCTAACGCATAATGTGTTGGTGTCCTATCCTCCTAACGCATAATGTGCTGGTGTTCTGTCCTCCTAACGCATAATGTGTTGGTGTTCTATCCTCCTAACGCATGTGTTGGTGTCCTATTCTCCTAACGCATAATGTGTTAGTGTTCTATCCTCCTAACGCATAATATGTTGGTGTCCTCTCCTCCTAACGCATAATGTGTTGGTGTCCTATCCTCCTAACGCATAATGTGTTGTTCTATCCTCCTAACGCATAATATGTTGGTGTTCTATCCTCCTAACGCATAATGTGTTGTGTTCTATCCTCCTAACGCACGTGTTGGTGTCCTCTTCTCTAAAGAGCATGCTCCTGTACTGTTCACCTCCTCCATTACCAATCTTTTCAAAGCAACTCTAAAAATAAAAAGATAAAAAGTCAGGTCCACAGCGAGCGAAACATGCCATATTCGCTACATCCCGTCTGCAAAGACATGTAGCATAGAAACACTAGAACAGCTGTCTCACCCAAAGAACTTGTGGGCGCAGGCTTCAAAGGTTTTTGTCATTTTTTGTTTTTATTTGTCGAGCTTTTGCAGCTACTAGTACTAGTTTGAACGACAGGATCTTTAACGTGCATGCTGGCAAATGAAACTCCACAAGCGTGCATTCACACACACACACACACACACACACACACACACACACACACACACACACACACACACACACACACAAAATATCAAAGGAGATTTTTTTTTTAAAAGAAGAAGAATAGAACAAAATAAAAAATGAAAACACAACCAACAAAGCACTGCTGGGCATGCAGACCTGCACAAAACTTGGGTCGATCTGGAAGCTCGCCCTCAACTCCGCTACTCACTCATCTCGCTACTCATCACACTCACCCAAGGGCTGCGTGCGCTTCCAGCGAAAGATTCAAACCAACGACTCGATAACTGTTCAAACTGACAACGTTTTACCTTCCCCACTCAGCTAACTAACTACATACAATCGTCCGTGGCGCAGCGGTCGGTACACACGCACGCACACACACACACACACATACACATACACGCGCGCGCGCGCGCGTGCTGACCTTTCTCCAGCACCAGGGTCTACTACAAAGCGACCATTGTCATAGGAAAGATTCCCCGCTCCCTGGATAATCCTGACTGGAGGTACTTCTGCTTCCCGGATTTTGAAGGCTGAGGCCTAACATGTCGACGATTTCGTTTCGGAAGCTAAAGTTAATTAAGCACATGACCACAGGACTGATGGCATCGTGAACGAAGAACGCCACCTCCATATAGCGCTGAGACAAGACCGTGTCGAAGCTAGTAAACACACACACACACACGCACACATGTACGCACGCACACACGCACTCATACACGCACACGCACACGCTCGCACGCACATAGAAAAAACAAACACAAGCGCGCGCGCACACACATACACACGCACGCACACAAAACAGACAAACACACACACATGCACGAGCACGCGCGCACATACACACACAAAAACACACACACACAACACACAACACACACACAACACACACACACACCAAACTGAATTAGAACGGAAGAGAGCATAATTATCTAGGAAAGAATCAAAGATGGAAATGAAAACAGGAGAAGAGAGAGAGAGAGAGAGAGAGGAGGAGAGGAGAGAGAGAGAGAGAGAGAGAGAGAGAGAAGAGAGAAGAGAGAGAGGAGAGAGAGGAGGAGAGAGAGGAGAGAGAGAAGAGAGAGAGAGGAGGGAGGAGAGAGAGAGAGAGAGAGAGAGAGAGAGAGCTGATTGTCAGGCAGGAAGAGGAAGACAGACGTGCTTTTGTGGTTCAGATCTTCCGTCAACTTCACCTATAGTTAACTTAGTCTAGTAGACCGTTGGGGCATCACTAAAGATTTTGCAATCAGCCTCCCCCTCTCCTCCTCTCCTCGCAGTTTTCAGCTTTCCGTAGCTAGTCGTTCCACTCAAGGCCAGTCCACTATCTGATGTTGTCTTCCCATCCTTTTCTCTTCCTCTCCCTCTTTGTACTCTTCCCTGTTCGTGTGATGTGCCTGTAACCACGTTAGTTAAGTTTGCGGGTTTTCCACTGAAGTCAGGAGTTTCTCACGTGCCCGTTTTCGATTCTGGTTTTTACCTCCTCATTGTGATCTCTATTAAAAGAGATACCAAGAAGTTTGCGAAAGCCTATCATCTCCACTGCCTGTTCCTGTCTTTCACTGTCTGCTGTTATAATGGGTCCCTGTTTCTCAGGCATACAAAAAAGATGGACATGACCAGAGAAGGTATCAGTCTGGTCTTGAAGCTGATGGCGATGTTCTTTGTCGCTCCAGAGGACTTTCAGTTTGGTCATTGCAGCTGGGGTCTGGGCTATCCTGGTGTGAAGTTTAGGTTTTGATCCTTCATCCGATACTATAGTTCCCAGATATTTAAAGCTATGGACGGTCTTAATTTTTTTTTTAATCATCTATGATAATGTCAGTACTGATGCCTTTAGCACTATTTGTTATTAACAGGCATGCATATGCCGAAGAGGCTTCATCAGGGTGATTTACCAGGTTGACCAGCTCTTGCTCTTCTCCAGCCTGGCCGTCGATGTCGTCGACAAAATAGTTCGTAACTGTCCTGGCTCCCATGCTGACTGTTCCCTCGTGGTTTTCATGTGCTTCATTGATGGATCCATGGTTCTCTCTAAAAAGCAATTGAAGAAGGTGGGAGAGAGCAGACATCCTTGGCGTACTCCAATTGTGGTTCAGACTCATAGTAGACTGCGCTGGTTACCTTGTCATAGAAGCATTCTATGGTTCTGATCAAGTTGGCATTGATGTTATACAGCCTCAGACGTGGTAAAGATCCTACTGGTGTTGCAGGTACTTCTCACAGAGTATTCTAAGGTTGACATTTTGTTTCAGATACTGTCAGAGAAAATTGGAAACACTCAAGATGAAGCATTCATAAATTACATACACTTCTGAGGCTGGTAACAGTGTCAAACATCACCATTTTTTAATCACAATTTCAGAAATGGGCTTTCCAAGCATGCGATCTCGCTTAAAGCAAACTTGCATTCAGATCAGAAAGTAACCATCTGAGCATGTGTTCTCTGATTATAAAAAAAATGAGTTCATCAGAATGGCATATGGTCCCCGCATCTGTTTAGAATATAAACAACTGATCATGAGAAAGGCACCGAGATTCGAACCCATGACTTCATGGAACCATGTGGTTGAAGTCGAAAGATATCCACTCGGTTAAAGTGTCCGTCATAAGTTATTTTGAATTCCCTCAACTGTTTTTTACCGTCTAATAAGTGTGAACAGATTTCTATTTATTGTGAATTTTTTATTTCAGATTTTAAACCTAGAGTTCTTTACCCTCTATTTTCAAAACAAATGGAATAAATATGAACAGAATTTAGAGAGAAGAAGCAGAAGAAAGAACAAAAAAACAAACAGAAAGAAAGACAGAAAGAAAGAAGAGAAAAGAGAAAAATAGAAAAGACAGACAGACAGACAGAAGAACCACCATGACGCTACTATTAATACTGCTGCTGCTGCTGCCGCCGCCTCCTTGCCCTCCAACTCACATCTGCAAGTGGAAGGCGTGAGCTAAGGTGAATACCACCGAAGGGGCGTAGGTCAGAATATTACAGGTCAGGAGCAAGCCGGAATAGATGGCGATTCTCGGGTAGGGGATGATGCCACGGCTCTCCTGGTGGTAGCTACGGAACCGTTTATGACGGTACTTCTTCTCCGAGTACCGGCCTCCCCTCAGCCCTCTGCTGTGGTCAGGGTCTCTGGAGTGAGGCCACAGATTCTTGGAGCTACTATCTGGGGAGGAGCTTTCCACGCCTGGGAGGGTTCCCTTCAGACTCATCCGTTCCTTGAGCGTGTGTAAGGCCGACGTTGTTTTCCGATCGGTCGCCGGGGACATGTGGTAGCGTAACAGCTCGAAGAAATTGGAGGAGGACGTCGCCTGTTGAAAAACAAAACAAAAAAACAACGGGGTGGGGGTGGGGGAAACAACAAAGAAATGAAATGAAAAAGCCCCTCACCCCACCCCTCTCTCTCTCTCTCTCTCTCTCTCTCTCTCTCTCTCTCTCTCTCTCTCTCTCTCTCTCTCTCTCTCTCTCTCTCTCTCCCACGTGCTATTTTTTCTTTTGTTTTTATGTTTGTGTATTTGTTTTGTTTTCGTTTGTTTGTTGCCCTAACATTCTGCTTCATGGCATCGTGTATTGTCTGCTACAAGGACAAGTTTTCTTTCTTTGCGTGGTTTTTTTCTTCTTCTCTTTTTTGTGGGTTTACGTTTTTCTATGTTGTGTGTCTTTATATAACAAAAAGGATTCCGTCAGGGTTGCATATTATACCCGCATATCCTCAGCATATGACACAGAAATGATCAGGAGAAAGGCAGACAAAGTTCGAAACATACGCTCCAGACTGGATCAGACTCAATTCCAGCCTGCGCCTCCTGATCCCCAGTTCACTGGCACTCCTCTCTTTTCCTTCCATCCCACAAGTGAAAAAGAAATCATGACAATTCTGAAGGAAATGACTATAAAATCATGCGACCTTGATCCCATACTTGCTCCTGTTTTCTCACAATGCCTTCCACAACTTGTACCTATTATCACTAAAATAGTAAACTCATCTCTTGTGTCAGGAAATTTTCCATCAGCTCTTAAAACAGCAATAGTCACACCTCTACTGAAAAAGCACGACCTCGATCCCAACATTCTGAAGGATTATAGGCCTGTCTCAAACTTAGCCTTTGTCTCTAAAGTACTAGAAAAAGTCGTTCTCAAACAGCTCAACAGTCACCTTCATTCCAATGATCTCCTTCCCACTTTTCAATCTGCCTATCGCCCCAACCACAGCACCGAAACCACCCTAGTCCACACTTTAGATACACTTCTACTTGCTTCTAATGCAGGAAAAATCTCCCTCCTCACTCTTCTTGACTTATCTGCAGCCTTTGATACCATAGATCACTCAATTCTTCTTTCTCGCCTCCAAAATACGTTTGGTATTAACGGCACAGCTCTCACCTGGTTTACTTCATACCTCACAGACAGGTTCCAGAAAGTTATTGTAAACAAAATTCAATCAAAACCTGTCAAAATGGAATGTGGAGTCCCGCAGGGATCAGTCCTGGGCCCTGTTCTCTTTACTCTCTACACTGCTCCACTCTCACATATAATAAACAACCACCATATTGATCATCATTTCTATGCCGATGATACTCAGCTTCAGTGCAGTGATACTGTTGAAACTTGCCTTCCATCCTGACAAATATGTCCTACTGCCTTCAAGACATTCAAAACTGGATGACTCAGAACAAGTTACAACTTAATGCCGATAAAACCGAAGCCATGCTCATAGGGACCCAACATAAACTTTCCTCTATCGCAAAAACTTCAATAGAATTCGGCAATACGTCAGTTCCTTTGTCCAACTCTGTGAAGTATTTAGGAGTAGTTCTTGACAACACACTCTCTATGAAAAAATTCATCACCCAGACCTGCCAGTCTTGCTACTATCAATTACGGCGCATAAGCGCGATTCGCAAGTATCTGTCCACTGATGCAACTTCCAAGCTTGTCACATCTCTCATTCTTTCACGTTTAGACTACTGTAATTCTCTTTTGGCTGGCCTACCAGCATCATCTATCCACTCTCTTCAACGCATACAAAACTCTGCAGCTCGACTGGTCCTAAGAAAGAAAAAATCTGAACACATCACTCCTCTTCTGCGATCTCTTCACTGGCTGCCTGTCTCACAAAGACTGGAGTATAAAATCAATACCCTCTGTTTCAAATGTCTCCACAAATCTGCACCCTCTTATCTCTGTAACTGTCTTCATCTGTACACTTCATCCCGTTCCCTTCGTTCAGCCGCAGATACTTTGTGCTTTCGAACACCCAGATTCAAACAAACCACTGTTGGCCGTCGCTCCTTCTCTGTTTCTGGTCCATCCACCTGGAATGACCTCCCTCTTTCACTTCGACAAAAGCCTTCACTTGATACCTTCAAATCCAGCCTCAAAACACACTTACTTCCTACCTGAGACTTTCCCCCCAAATATCTGTCCCTAATTTTCAACAGCATCTTTCACCTTCTAAGTGTTGTTCCGAGTGTGTGTGTGTGTGTGTGTGTGTGTGTGTGTGTGTGTGTGTGTGTGTGTGTGTGTGTGTGTGTGTGTGTGTGTGTGTGTGTGTGTGTGTGTATGTGCGTGTGTGTGCGTGCATGCGTGCATGCGCATGGTTTTTGAAATCTGTTGTTCATTATGTTTAAGGAGAGTTGCATGCCTGTAAATGATTGGGTGCAAGCGCTTCGATTTGTTTGGTTGTTTTCTTTACAAGATTCAGCGCTATATAAATTCCATATATGATGATTATTATTATTATTATTATTACATAGAGGACATGGGCATTTAATGTCGGAATCCGAAACATCACTAACCTCAGGCACGCTGATGATCCAGCACTCCCGGCCAATGCTATCACAAGAACGAGAAGAATTCTCTACAGAGTCGATGCATACAGAGGGCAACACTGCTGGCCTTAAGTTCAATGCCAATAAGTACCAAAGTGACGCAGACTTGAGAACAGAGCTGGAGCATATGGGATGGAGGTGAGCTCGGAGAAAAGTAAAGTACTTGTGAACAGCACGAGCAACGCCACTGCTAAAATTTACATGAACGGCCAGCAACTGGAGGAGGTAGACGCTTTTAAATACCTTGGCGCTACACTCACAAAGGACGGGTGATCGACGACAGAAATCAAAGTCAGACTAGCCATGGCAACATCTTCCATGACAAAACTCACCACCATATTGGAAAAGTAAAGAGATCAGTTTCCCAATCAAACTAAAGCTCTACAAAGCCCTAATTCAGACTATCCTGCTGTACGGAAGTGAAACCTGGACATTGACTGCTGAAACAGCAAAGCAAATCCAGTCATTTGAAACAAAATGCCATAGAAAACTGCTGGGCATATCCTGGAGAGAACGAAAGACCAATGAATTTGTCAAGAGCCAAATAAGACGGCTGGCAGGTCCACAGGAACCCCTTCTCACCATCGTCAAGAAGAAAAAGCTGACATGGTTCGGCCACGCCACCTGCCACAACAATCTGCCAAAAACAGTACTGCAGGGAACACTCGAAGGTGGCAGAAAGAGGAGAAGACAGAACAAGTCATGGATGGACAACATCAGAGAATGGACCAAGTTGAATGACTCGGCACTACTGCGCAGAGCCGAGGACCGAGATGGATGGAGGAGGCTTACCACGGCATTGTCTTTCATGTCTCCTCCACGACCGCCAAGGTCACGGGACTGATGATGACGATGACGCACATTAATGGTACAGTCACCCCTCAGAATATCAAATTCAAAGGAACAGATCTGGAATACGATCAACGTTCCAATATGGAGGCTCTGTCAAAGAGAATGGTGGCTCCTGTCTACAAGACGTCCAGGCCAGAACCGGTGTGGCCAAGCAAAAGATGAGTCAGTTAAGCGACATTCGGAAAGAAAGAGGCATACATAAAATATATCAAAATTGGAACAGTCAAAACATTAATCTTGCCTGTTGTATGGGTCGGAAGCCTGGACACTACGAAAACTGGAAAGAGACAAATCAAACACGCAAACGTTATGTGGTTCTACAGGCGACTTCCAAGAGTCAAATGGTCAGACAGAAGAACCAATGAAAGCATTCTTGATGAAGTCTCAATGCAAAGACAAATGTCGGCTGAAACTGAGAAGCGTAGACTGAGGTGTGCTAGTCATGCAAACAGAAACACACAGACAAAATCTGATGATGACAGTTCTCCAAGGTCAGGTTGATGGTAGAGGGAGAAGATGCAGACCACCAACATCCTGCATTGCCAACATCACTGAGACCAGTGGTCTGGGAGGAGGGCTACAGTACAGGAGATGGTAGAACTCAGCTGAGACAAGAGAAAGATGGCAAACCCTGGTGGTGTTGCGTGGAGCTCCTACCGACGACAGTGGCGATGGAAATAGTTGAGTTGAGCGTCTAAGGATTCTTAATCTTTCAATGTATCACAGAAATATTGTTAATCACAATTCCCCCCCTTCATTTTGTGACCTTCCCATAAGTGTTATGTTTGTTATCTTTTTCATTTTTACCCTACTTTTTTTTTTGGTTTTCGGACTTTTTTCTTTCAAAGTGATACAGAAAAAAATATTGCCTGGGTGCTTAGCTGTCCTGCTTGAAACTATTGTGTCTGTTAATATCTGGCTGTCTGTCTGTCTGCCTGCCTGTCAGTCTCTCTCTCTCTCTCTCTCTCTCTCTCTCTCTCTCTCTCTCTCTTCTCTCACACACACACACACAACATACATTCTCTCTCTCTCTCTCTCTCTCTCTCTCTCTCTCTCTCTCTCTCCTCTCTCTCCTCATGGAACACTATTGTTACCTTGAATATAATTTCTTTTTTACTGTATGAACAACCCAATCTAGTTCTGATATCATTTGCTTCCTTTCTTCCTAAGGGCTGGATGGGGAAAATGAAACTAGATAGCCTGGTGGTTAGAGCATTGCACTCGTATCTGATGGCCCAAGTTCGAGCCACCTCCGAGATGCCTATTCAAGGGATTTTTTTCCCTGGAGTTAACATCAAGTGCCGACTCCACTCTCCCAAAAGTCCTTCAGATGTAACTATAAGCCCAGGTCCCGTTTGCAAACGCATGTAGAACACCTTGCACATATGTTCCGTCTTTTGCAAGAGTAGGCCAATGTGCCAGTGGGAACGGATAACAAAGTTTACAAAACCCCACGCAGTCGGGGACTGGACGTAAAAAAAAGCACATGATTGCTGATTCCATTACCCTTGAACTGAAAAGAGCTTTTTAAACAAAAAGTCAATAACACAACAACTGTATAGTTAGTTCAGTACCTGCACTCCAGAAGGGTTGCTCTTTCCTTCGGGCGCTAGGTCTCTCTTCACTTTCTTGAAAGAAAAAAAAAGAAAGAAAGAAATGCATCATCAGTGTCACATAAATCATATTATAGCAAACTTCCACGCCAGAACAAGTAGTCCTGACTAGATTATTATTATTATTATATTATTATTATCATCATTATTATTATTATCATTATTATTGTAATAATAATTACTATTCTTATCATTATTGTTCTTTCAGTCTAGTTTACCACTGATGTGATCGGTCATTTCAAAGTGGTTTGGGTTTGTTTGTTTTTTACTGCGCGAGAAGAAATACACTGACCATTAATTTTTTTGCTCCAGCGTTTTGACGTGTGAAGTTCCGTTAGTTCTCCAATCGCTCCACTGATCAGACAGGTATGGGAATTGCCAAAACAGCTTGGGGGCGGGGGGGATGTGGGGTGTGGGCATGAGTTACAGAAGCTGATGAAAAAAAATCGGGGTCCCGGGGGCCACTTAGGCCCTGACGGGGCTTATGACAATGTCCTAGTAGTAGTTGTGCCGTCAGCGCCTGGGCTTTATCACAGTTCTTGATTAAACCATTGACGCTGGGGGCAACAGCAAAGTGAGAGGCTGTATGATCAGTGGCTTTCCCACCCATGGATTCCACTTTACAGCTTAGTCTTTAGTGATCGACTATGACTCTCTGACTAGGAGGCTTGACTCGCACAGTCCTTATGTGCTGCAGCCCTGGGGGTTGGTTGGCCTTTGGAGAACATCTCCAATGCTGACTGTCCTTATGCCCACTTGGCCGAGAGAGTGGGGATGTACTGTGGGCAGGGCATCTCCACTATAATCAAATTTCTGCCCAATTTCGAAACAGCAGCTGCCTCCTCTGCGTAGTAGTGGGGGGTGGGGGGGGGGGGGCAGTTAAGCCCCTTGACCGAAATTGATTGTGAGCAGTATTTGAGGATCTATGAGGTAAAGACCGTGTTGCTCACCTTTGACCTCTCTGTGGATTTCAGCGAGCCCATTGCCCTATTCTGCTTGAAATCTCAACGTTTAGCATTTTTCAAAGTGTTATTCAGAGGTAGGTAGGTAGGTAGGTAGTAGGTAGGTAAGTAGGTAGGTAGGTAGGTAGGTAGGTATTGCTGCTGTCCTTTCTGAACGGGAGAGGAATGTGTCAGCTGTGTGAATAAACGCTACTATACAATACCACCACACCCCATCAGGTTAAAAGCAAAAGAATGAACGCAATGGGAGTATAATAAAATGCAATACGAGGTGTTTGGGTTGGTGGGTGAGTGGGTGGGTGGTGGTGGGGGGGGGGGGGGGAGGGTGTAATGTATGCAAGTAAAAAAAAAAAAAAGACGTGGAATCATCCTTTGAACTAGACTTTACTGACGTTTTGAGATTACAAGCAGAAAATAGCAAAAATCATGTAGTCTTCCTCTAACGTAATAGTTGTATGTAGTCCCTTCGATGAGACAAAAACGAGGCCCGATGTGCGAACGCATGCAGAACTCTTGCACACGTTAAACCCTGTTCCGCTGTTCGAAAGAGTAGGCCATTGTGTGCCGGTGGGAACAGATGACAAAATTTTAAAAACCGCATACACACGCATAAAAATTTTTTAAGTGCTTTGATTTGTTGCTTTACCAGATTCAGCGCTATATAAATTCCATACATCATCATTATTATTATTATTATTATTATTATCATTATTATTATGCCCAATTAACTTATACCCAATTTTTGAGGTCCTTCCACGGGGCCCCTCCTGGACAGGTTGTTGAGTATGCAGCGTGCAAAAAGTACCAGGCTACCACAAACCCTCTGATTCTTTGTACACCTTTTGTGCTGATTACTGCAGTGCCTTTAAAGAACCTCTCTAATGATCTTCAACAAAACTTTGGGTGTGTGTGTGTGGGGTGGGTGGGTGGAGGGGGGAGGGGGTGTTGGCTGCTTAGACACACCTAAACAAGGTTAATTAACTGAATTCATTAACATAATCCCCACGTTAAGGGAGAGAACCCCCTCTTTCCCAGTACACATGCACTATACACATTTTGTATGCTTCTGTAACCCAGTAGTGGGGGATATAAGGGAAGGGTTAGTAGATGGTTGGTTACCCTATAGCAGGGCTACCTGTAGGTTGAAAAGGTTTGTAAAGATGAAAATAAAACATACCATTTATAACTTAGTTTGTACCATCTGCTTAAAACTTTTTAAAAAGTATTTTGCTGCAGTCACTGAATAATGAATCCAAGAACAATCTAAAGCACAATGCATGTAGTTAACAACAGCCACTATAAAGTATCTCTTCATTCCTCAGCACATCTTGCCCCTGAAGACGTCTGTCCCGAATGCTACGATGCAATACTGTCAAAATTAAACGGTATTTTAGTTTGTAAGACCATTGATATTCCATACCCTGTACTCTTAACCCCCCTCCTACTCCTCCACCAACTTTTACATCCCTTCCTCATTTTATTTTTTCTCTTTGCCTTTCTATTTCTCTCTCGCCCTCTCCTCTCTTCCCCGTCTTGCTCCTGTCTTTATCTCTCTATCTCTGTTTTTTCCCCATTCCCCCCCCCCTCTCTCTGTCCCTTGGATGTTCTTGGATGGGGACTGGATGTAAAAAAAAAGCACGTAAGTGCTTATTCATTATCCTCGAAATAAAAGAACACACTCTCTCTCTCTCTCTCTCTCTCTCTCTCTCTCCTCTCTCTCTCTCTCTCTCTCTCTCTCTCTCTCACTCCTCTCTCTCTCTCGCCCCCCCCCCCCCTCTCCCCATCTCTGGCTAACTCTCTCTGCCATTTATGATCTCACTGATATGTTTTGGTGCACATCATATTTTTGGTATATGATGAAATTTTTGTATATGGTCGTATTTTGTGTTTTGTTGTTGTTTTGTTGGGGTGTTGTTGTTTTTTTTACTTGATATGTCTAAGAGTTGCAACTTGCACAATTGGTCTGTTTCCTTTTACTTTTTTTTTTTTGGTTTCTTTTTGTTGTTCTTCTTCCGCTTGTTCTTCTTCCTCTACTTCATCCTCTTTCTCTCTTTCCTATTTTTTCATTTTTATATCTGTTCTTCCCTTTCTTCTTGTACGCTTCATGACCCGAGAAGCTGAGGATGAATACGACGCCACCCCCACCCCCCCCCCTCTCTCTCTCTCTCTCTCTTTGTGGTATCTGTCCTGTGTTTGTGACAGTTTCTCTTTTTCTGTTTCTTTATGCATATTGCTCGCGTGTGAATAGTTTGAATGTAAGCGCTTTGAATTTGTTTGCTTGCTTTACGACATGCAGCGCTATACAGATTCATTAGTAGTAGTAGTAGTAGTATTAGTATGATTATCAGTATCATTATTATTATTGATGTTGTTCTTGTTGTTATCATTTTTATCATTATTATCATTCTTCTACTTCTGCTTCTTATTATTATCGTTGTTGTTGTTGTTGTTGTTGTTGTTGTTGTTGTTGTTGTTGTTGTTGTTGTTTTATTATTATTATGTTTGTTGTTGTTGTTATTATTATTGTTATTGTTATTATTATTATTGTTGTTGTTGTTGTTGTCGTCGTCGTTGTCATGATGATGATGATGATGATGATGATGATGATGATGAGGCAGCATCATCATCGTCGTCGTTATCATCATCATTGTCGTCGTTATTATATTATTATTGTTGTTATTATTATTATTAATCATTATTATTATCATTATCATCATCACCATCATCATTGTCATTGTTGTTATTACTACTACTACTACTACTACTACTACTACTACTACTACTACTACTTCTACTACTACTACTACTACTACTACTACTACTACCATTTCCCCATGTTCTTTAGCCATCTAATGGGTTGATTAGCTAATTGAATGATTGGTTGATTGATCTGCTTTTTAAAAGTTTTACTAAGGGCTGGATGAAATAAAAGTTACCACTGTGCTTATTCTGTTTCCTCAATAGCAATGTGCACTCATTCATTCATCCATTCATTTAGTCAGTTAGTCAGTCTGTCAGTCAGTCGGTCATCTCTCGTGTGTGTGTGTGTGTGTGTGTGTGTGTGTGTGTGTGTGTGTGTGTGTGTGTGTGTGTGTGTGTGTGTGTGGTGTGTGTGTGTGTGTGTGTGTGTGTGAGTGAGTGAGTGTGTGTGCGTGCGTGCGTGCGTGTGAAGTCAAGTCAAGTCAAGTCAATTTTATTATTTCCAGAAGGTACATTGAATAAACAATGCATTTACTTTTTCATCAAGCCATCTATCTAGGAACAAAAAACAACTTGATCAATGTTATCTAACTACATTATTACCATAACCAATAATAATAAAACTCCAAAAGAAAAACAGCAACAGAGAAAAAAAAAGAAAACACATACACACACGCGACCAAAAACAAAAAAGAACTCAACAAAAATGGAATCCCCCCCCCCCCCCCCCCCCCCCTCCACAACAAGAAATATACACTGCATAACTCGTACACACATACACGCGCGAACGCACACGCACGCACACACACACACACACACTCACACACACACACGCAACACAACGCAATATAACACAACACAACACAAACACACACAATGCATACACATACTCACGTACAAACACGCGCACATTTGTACTCACTTAGATTTGGATTACAAGAAAATGAGACAAAAAGTAAAATATCCACACAAAAAATCAGGTTACAATATTACCCGTTTCATTGTCATACATTATAATTAATGACAATCAACACAAAAAGCCATGAACACCCCCCCCCCCCCCCCCCACACCACACACACACACCCCAAAAGAAAACACACCAAAAGAATCAAACAAGGAAAGAAATAAACAGAACAAAGCATCCCCCCAAAAAAAATTCAACAACAAAAAACCCAAAAATCCCCAAACAAAAAAACAAAAAGAAGAAAATACTATGCATCCATACCTAATTGCATCGACAATACTGTCAGCAATTGTATCCCTCCTCTCCTCTCAACATGCATGAACATTTTATTCATATGCACTCATGTTCTTAAAGTAGTACTTTTCAACATTTGAAATATACATTCAATGCCAATTAATCATAAAAGATCAGACAAATAATTCGATAACAATGATTGCAATAAGCTGATACAATAATGATAATCACCCATCACCACTAAAATAATAATACAGTAATAACAAAAAAAGTAATGGAAAAAGACGGGGGGGGGGGGGGGGAGGGAGGGGTTCCAGTAGGAACATAAAACAACGCCAACATATAGAAAAATGAAAAGAAAAATAAAACTAGTGTACATACATCTATGAATCCCTGTGTGTGTATGGTGTGTGTGTGTGTGTGTGTGTGTGTGTGTGTGTGTGTGTGTGTGTGTGTGTGTGTGTGTGTGTGTGTGTGTGTTTGTTTGTTGTGTGTGTGTGTGTGTGTGTGTGTGTTTGTTTGTGTGTGTGTGTGTGTGTGAGTGTGTGTGTGAAGTCAAGCCAAGTCAAGCTGCTCCTTCTGCTACTACTACTATTTCTACTACTACTACTGCTACTTCTACTACTACAACTACCGCTGCTGCTACTACTACTACCGCTACTACTACTACTACTTCTTCTTCTACTACTACTACTATGCTGCTGCTGCTGCTGCTGCTGCTGCTTCTACCGCTGCTACTGCTACTACTACTTCTACTACTACCGCTGCTACTGCTACTACTACTTCTACTACTACTACCGCTACTACTGCTGCTGCTACTACTACTACTACTACTACGGTGACAGGATAGCTCAGTGGTCACAGCACTATTATTAATACTACAACTACTACTTCTACTTCCACTACTACTACTACTTTTACTACAAGGGTGACAGGATAGCTCAGTGGTCAGAGCACTCGCTTTCCCCCAAGCCAAGGTTAAGCGGCAATGAGCGTGGTTACCAAGTGGATGAGTGACCGTTTGTGCGCGCGCCTTGGCTTCAGTACAGACGCCCAGTTCACCCAGCTGTAAATGGCTACCTGCCCTCTTTAGGGTCAGGGGAGATAAAGCAGCGAGGGAGAGGAGATGGGCGACGCCCTCAATATGTTGGCCCCTGGAGAAGCTGAGGTCTCTGATGCCTTGCTCCCGAACGCACATAGGTTATGGGACACTTTCACCTTTGTTACCTTTTACTACCACCACCACCACAACAACAACAACTGCTGCTGCTGCTGCTGCTGCTGCTGCTGCTGCTGTTGCTGCTGCTGCTGCTACTACTACTACCACTACCACCACTACTACTACTACTGCAGCTACTACTTCTACTACTACCACTACTGCTACTGCTACTACTGCCACTGCTGTCGCTACCACCACCGTCACTACTAACACGATTTCTATTCGCAACAACAATCGAATTGGTAAATCAAAGTATCGCATAAGGAACTCCTGATTGTAATTGCACGCGCGCACGCACACGCACACCCACCCACCCACCCACCCACCACCACCACCAACCACCAACCACCAACCACCACCACCACCACACTGATGCATATGAGTTAACACATTTTCATGACTTGTACACACTCCCACACAAACCTATATAAAAAGTGTGAAATAAATGCATATAATTAATGAAACGCAGAATGTTGTGTAGTTTAAATAGCGGGAAGTTCATTCCAAATGGATGGGGCAGTTACACTAAAACCTTGCTCACTTACAGTCGACCGTTTGGGTCAGGGAAGTTTTAAGGTTAGACAGGGGGTATAAAAGTGGCCCAAATCATGGGAAGGGAGGGGTGTTCTTATAAAAATATTAATTAATGCAGATATAAAGATTTTCCTTGGTAAAAAATTTTGTTAATCATTTGTATTGTAAAACATGTCTGTGTAAAAACCGGTTTTTATCAATTTCGACCCCATGTCCCACCTTAACAGATCTGCTGTGGAAGAATGAAGACTGTTATAGGTTTATGTGGGCATAGTAAAGCCTAAACATCCAAATGAAGTATCTCATCAAAACGACAACATGCAAGTTTTACAAACTTAATATTTGAATCAATATTTAACAGGAAGCCAGTGAAGCTAGTTCAGCAATAGAGGTATATGTTCGCGTTTTCTTTTTTCTTTTTTTCAAAACGAATCTTGCACTTTTGTTGTCGTGCTGATAGTGGTTAAGCTGGAAGATCTAAAAACAGAATTACAGTAATCCAATCAGGAAATAACAAGAGCACGAAATTAATGCGTACAGATACATCATGAGGCAAAAAGATCGTATGGGTGCTATATTTTGCCTAACTTCAGCAAATGATAATTGGCAAACGATGCTGAAGGGTTCTTGCATTGAGAGTGTCTAGTCGAGTTTGACACCAACTCTATAATACTTTAGGAAACCTAACATTCACTAATGGACACTTATTTTGTATCTGTTGGACACAAGATGGAAATCAATACAAACAAAAACAAAAAACTGCTGCTGCTACAACTACTACTCCTACTGCTGCTGCAGATGATGATGATAATGATGATGATGGTGATACTACTTCTACTACTACTTCCACTTAAGCTGCTACTACCACTACTAATACAAAGACATAATGATAGAGAATTTGTATAGCACACCTTTTTGATAACTGTTTAAAACTGGAGCAAACTACTGAGTATCATTAAACAGAGTGCGATTAGAAAAGACAATTAAAGCAGATAATCATACACATATTGAACTTGTTGTGGTGAACCATATCCATGTAAACTTATTAGCACTCAAACAAAAAGCTTTCGCTTTCACATAAATATGTAAAAACTGAAACGCAAAACAGTTCTGCACAAACATCAGTCACCCAGGTGCAGTGGTTAGTGCTTTAGGTTCATTCTTGGCAGGAATCTCACAGGTTCGAGCCTACCAGAGGCAACGCAACTTCCTCCTGTTCTAAATTAACTTTGCCATACCCCCCAATACAAAGATTAGAATCGCACAGTCTAAAATCTTTCTCTTTTAAGGATGTTGACTGTGGCTCACTTTACTTGACCAACACTGCTGTTGTGTCTGTCTGTACCTGGCGTCCGTGATGTAAAAAAAAGGTAAAGGTGTCCCATAACCTATAAGGTCGTAGGGGAGCGAGGCGTCAGAGACCTCACTTCTCTAGGGCCAGCATATTGAGGGCGGCGCCCATCTCCTCTCCCTCGCTGCTTTACCTTCCCTGACCCTAAAGAGGACAGGTACCCATTTACAGCTGGGTGAACTGGGGGAACTGTACTGAAGCCATGGCGCGCAAACGGTCACCCATCCAAGTGATAACCACTCTCGACGCTGCTTAACTTGGTTGGGGGAAAGCGAGTGCTCCGACCACTGAGCTATCCCGTCCCCATGTCCGTGATGTACTACACTATAAAACCGTCTCAAAGCAAAGTGCAATTGCATAACACCGTCCTTATACTGTTGACCACCATGCTTTAACAGAAAACTGTGATGGATTCGATGTCCCTCTTGCTATGTCTATGCTGTCCCCAGTGTTGGGTTTCTCTTCTTCTTCTTCTTCTTCAACATCATCATCATCATATCATTATCATCATCATCATCTTCTTCTTCCTCTTCATCATCTTCTTCTTCATCATTATCATCATCTTCTTCTTCATCATCGTCATCCACAATCATTATCATCTTCTTCTTCATCATCATTATCTTCATCATCTTCTTCTTCATCATTATCATCATCTTCTTCATCGTCATCGTCATCCACAATCATTATCTTCTTCTTCATCATCATTATCTTCATCATCTTCTTCTTCATCATCATCCGCAATCATCATCATCTTCTTCTTCTGTGCCTTTAGTGAGCTCATGTCAAGGCCTTCAGAGTCTGGAGATTCATGGGAGAGAATTTATGATGCCCGCCACTCCAAGTGGAAGTCGCATTCAGTCTGATTCCACCCCAGAGTCCTTATGTAGAGTCTTCAGTAGGGATGCAAGTGGTCTTCTGTTCTGCCGGAGTAGAACAGACAGCCTTGAACACTTCCAAAGGGTCTTAGTAGTGGCACATGGCCATTCTAGATCTGGAGCTCAAAGGGGTCTAATGCCGATAGCCCCTGTCACTTTTTAACTCACGGGACTTCAGCAGAATGACCTTAGGGTTGGCTATAGTGGTGAGATCGGAATGTGCAGAACTGACGCAGAAAATGAGGCCGTACTTCACTACACTACACTACACCACTACACACCACTACAACACTACACTACACTACACTGCACTACAACACTACACTACACTACACTACAACACTACACTACACCTCACTTCACTACACTACAATACGCTACACTACAGTAGTCCCTTTAACCAAGAGTGGTCCTGACCTATTTTGACAAAAGCACCAGTGGACTTCATTTGTAGCAGTCATGTGCTAGTTTATGGATTTCGGCAACACTTTTTTTGTTTGGAGGAGGTGGGGCTGGGATCCATCCCCTTATGTTGAAACCTTTCTTGTTACTGTCTGTGTAGCCTTCTTCGTTCCCAGACTGCGGTTTACAAGATAGTCTTTGAAATGCCTTTAGATCTGTTGACCTAGCTATACCACTTCAGTTTTCCGTTTTTGGCTAGTGTAAGGAGGCCTCCATAGCAGTTTGTGTGATGTATCTAATGTTAAAGACTACTATTTAGGGTTGTTCTCTACGCCTCCTATCAGGATATATTCTAAGATATTGTGTGTTTAAGAGATAAAGAAACCTGCAGCATTGGTACAGTAATTTGAGCAGTTGATCCATGACCCTAGATAGGGGAAGTTCCCAACCTGGTTTGATTAAGGCATTACCATATACTACCTTAACGGCTCATTGTTCTGACTGAACAGCATGTATTTTGTTTTGGTGTTGTTAATGTGAATCATAGTTAACAGTTGTTGTGCTTTCTCTAGGGTGTTTGATAGTAAAACTCAACCGTCAGCAATCTCGGTGTCACGCATTCCATTTTGACAGGTGGCATTTATTTCTGGTTTGATCAAGAGCGAATCCCAGGTCCACTTCATCAGTGACCTGTTACACCGCATAATTAAGTGCAATGATGAATAGGTATAGTGCTAGAGTATCTCCCCGTAGATCATCAGCATTATGTCAAAGAATTCCGTATCACATCTGAAGATAAGACTGATGCTGTTGTATTTGTGTAAGGTATGTTGAAAGCACTGCTAGTCTACGAGGAGACTCCAAGTACCGTTAACATTTCTATCAGTTATCCTCTATGGATCAAGCCAAAAGCTTTCTGAAATTCGACAAAAGTCAGAACTGCTGGAAGATTCTTTGACTTGATCATTTTCGAAAAGCATTTGTAGGGTGAGTATTTGTGCAACTTTTCCCTCAGATTGTATTGCTTAATTCTTAATCCTGGGTCAATGTATGGCCTCATCCTGTTAATGTCGGAATAAAAAAAATCATGGTTAGCATTACTAAACCTGGACACAATATGGAAATCAAACCTATTGGGTGGGGAGGGAGGGGGGGTTAATAGCCTAATGCTCGTGATCTGATGGTCTGGGATTGAGCCACCACGGAGGTGTAAGCTCGCGCATGGAGCCTTGGTTTACTGTCTCTTCCAAAGGACTTTGGGGGGAGTGGAGTCAGTTCTCAAAAGGACTCCAAGGTAAAATTCCCCTAAACAGGTACCTCCGTGGTGGCTCAATCCCAGACCATCAGATCACGAGCATTAGGCTATCAACGCCCCCTCCCCCCTATACTATATACTATACTACACTACACTACACTACACTATACTGTACTATGACTACAATGGACTGGACTGGACTGGGCTAGACTATTTCTATTACTATACTATACTATACTAAACTATAGTGTACTGTACTGCACTGCACTGCCCTCTACTATACTATACTTTACTATACTATACCATATTGTAATGTACTGTACTGTACTACTACTAATAATAAGTGGAATTTATATAGCGCTATATTTGTCAAAGCGCTTGCATTAACATATTCTTACACATACAACCAATAACAATTAACAATGTTAACAAATTCAAATGTACTCACACACGTACACACACATTCAAACACACACACACACACACACACACAATCACAAACACACATACATGCACGCACACGCGCACACACTCATAAAGGTTATACACTTTCGCAGGGTGATGGGGATTTCGGCTGTTGAAGGCAGGGATAGATATGATTTCGGCTGTTGAAGGCAGGGATAGATATGAGATGAAACAGAGGGGGAAAATTATGTCTTGTGGCCAGATTGAAAAGCGTCATAAGTAGGCTTTTGGCGAAGGGAGAGAGGGAGGTCATTCCAAATCACTGGACCAGAAACAGATAGAGCGACTGCCAACGGTGGATTGGTTGAATCTCAGTATTCCTAAGCACATGCTATCAGCTGTAGAGCAGAGGGAACGAGAAGGAGTGTACAGGTGAAGACATTCACAGAGGTGGGAGGAGCTGTTTTGTGGAGACACTTGAAACAGAGGGTACTGATCTTATAGTTTATTTTCTATGACACAGGCAGCCAGTGGAGAGATTGCAAGAGAGGGTTAATGTGCTCAGATTTGTTTATGAGGACTACTTGAGCTGCAGAGTTTTGTGTACATTGAAGGGAGTGGATTGATGATGCTGGCAGACCAGCCAAAAGAATTGCAATAGTCCAGATGTGAAAGAATGAGAAATGTGACTAGTTTGGATGTTGCATCAGCAGGCAGGTACTTTAGGATTGCACTTATACGCGGTAATTAATAGTAGCCTGACTGGCAGTTCTGGGTGATTAATTTTTGCATGGAGAGTGTGTTATTAATATTGATCTCAAGATACTTCACAGCAGTGGATGGAGGAACTGACGTATTGCTGAATTCTATTGAAGCTGTTGTGATGGGAGAGAGTTTGTTTGGTTCCCACAAGCATGGCTTCGGTTTTATCTGCATTTAGCTGTAACTTGTTCTGTATCATCTCATATTAGTATCTTGAAGGCAGTGGGCCATATTTGTCAAGATATAAGACAGATTTTCAGGTGTAACACTGATAAGAATTTGAGAGTCATCGGCATAAAAATGATGGTTGATCTAATGGTTTATTATATGTGAAAGTGGAGCAGTGTAGAGAGTGAAAAGAACAGGGCTCCGAACTTATCCCTGTGGGACTCCATATTCCATTTTGGTAGGTGATGATTGAATCTTGTTTAATGCAGCTCTGTGGAATTGGTCTGAAAGGTATAAACTAAACCAGATGAGGTTTGTGCCTTTAATACCAAACGTGTTTTGGAGACTGGACAGAAAAATTGAATGGTCTATAGTGTCAAAGGCTGCATATAAGTCGAGAAGAGTGAGAAGATATTTTCCCTGAGTCAGAAGCATATAGAAGTGTGTTTAAGGTGTGGACTACAATGGTTTCAGTGTTGTGGTTGACACGATAGGCAGACTGAAAAGGGTGATGGAGACTATTGGAATGAAGACGGCTGTTGAGTTGTTTCAGAACAACTTTTTCAAGGACTTTAGAGATAAAAGGTAGGTTTGAAACAGGTCTGTAATTCTTCAGAATGTTAGGGTTGAGGTCTTACTCTGAGTAGAGGTGTAACTATTGCATTTTTGAGAGCTGATGGAAAAATTCCTGAAAGAAAAGATGAGTTTACTATGTTTGTGGTAGTGGGTATAAGCTGTAGAATGCACTTTGTGAGAAGAGAAGCAGGGACAGGATCGAGATCGCATGATTTTATAAATGCAGATAAAACCGAAGCCATGCTCGTAGGGACCAAACACAAACTCTCTTCCATTACAACAGCTTCAATAGAACTTGGCAATACATAAGTCCCTCTATCCACTGCTGTGAAGTATCTAGGTGTTGTTATCGACAACACACTCTCTATGCAAAAATTTACCACCCAGACCTGTCAGTCGTGCTACTAGCAATTACGGCGTATTAGTGCAATTGGGAAGTCCACCGATGCAACAGCCAAACTTGTCACTTCTCTTATTCTTTCACATCTGGACTATTGCAATTCTCTTTTGTCTGGTCTGCCAGCATCATCTATCCATTCCCTTCAACGTATACGAAACTCCGCAGCTCGACTAGTTCTCAGAAAGAAAAACTCTGAGCACATTACCCCTCTCTTGCGATCTCTCCACTGGCTGCCTGTGCCACAGATAATAAAGTATAAGATCAGCACCTTCTGTTACAAGTGTTTTGCACTTTGATTTGTTGCTTTACAAGATTCAGCGCTATAAAAATTCCATACATTATTATTATTATTATTATTATTGTCTCCACAAAACTGCACCCTCCTACCTCTGTGAATGTCTCAACCTGTTCCCTCCGCTCTGTTTCATATCAGAACTATCCCACCTTCACTAACCCATGTCCTATCACCCGGCTAAAGTATACGACCTGTGTGAGTGTGTGTGTACTTTTGAAAAACATTTGACGATTGAAATTTTATTTAATAGATTTTCTCTGCAGCGCAACATGTTTGTAATATCTGTTTGTTTAAACTATTGATTATTTATCATTGATTGCATGACTGTTAGATTAGGTTGAATGCATGTGCTTTGATTTGCCTTTGCAAGATATAGCACTATATAAGTTCCATTTATTATTATTATTTCTTTCAGAATTGTCTTGATTTCTTTCTCGCTTGTTGGATGAAAGAAAAGAAGAATGCCAGTGAACTTAGGATCAGGAGGCGCAGGTCTGATTCAGTATGGGGCGGATGTTGCGGACATTGTCAGAGAAGAATGAGGATAATATAGCAGGAAGTTCAGAGGGGCTGTAGACAGTAGGCAGAGGGCTTGCCTTTGCATATCCTAGAAGAGTTTACGGTGAGAGATTTCATGGACGTGGTGTCAAGAACTTGAGCAGAGTAATACTTTCTCTTTGTTGAATGGATTAAGGTTTTGACTTTGATGATTTGTTTTTAAAAGAGCTGTTTGTTTATTTCAGTTTTTGTTTTTCACCATTGTCACTCTAGTTGTCATCGTTTGTGCTTTGCGACCAGGATATCATGGGTGTACTATGGGGTGCAGGGCTTATCAGGCACAATGAGGTCAGTGGGAGATGCGTGCTCATCGAACAATTGGCTAAGAACAGTGCTGTAGAGTTTGGAAGGGTCAGTGTGGTCAGGGATTTGTGCTAGGTGTTCAGCAACTTGGGCAGAGAAAGTTTGGATATCTATGGCCCTGAGATTGCGATGGGTAACGCACTTTTTCTTTTTGATAGGCCTTGCAATGTTGAGAATGAAAAAATGGCAGAATGATCAGAAAGCAGTTCATTAGAGACGGATACAGACACGAAGAGATCTAGTGAAGTATCGGTGATGAGCCAGTCTAAGATATGACCTGATCTGTGTGTCGCTACAGTTACCAGCTGGGAAAGAGAGTGGTTTGAGAGAGAAAGAAAAAGACGCTTGATATCAGGAGAAGACTGATTGTCGAAGTGGAAGTTAAAGTCACCAAGAATGATAAGCTTCTTGGGAGAGAGGCTGTAGTGATCAAGGAATGACTGGAATTCTTGATGAAAAAGGGAAGACGTCAGATTGTTTTTAGGGCTAGGAGGTGGGTTGTAAAGGCAACAGAAAGTAATAGAATGACTGGGTAACTTGAGGTTGATTTCACAGGCTGAAAGATTCCGGTGAGAAAGGGAGGGAGTGGCAGAACAAAAGAGCGGGATGCAGTGTGTCCTTGTAAACGACAGCAAGGTCACCTCCACCGGAGAGTTGTGGAAAGGAAGGAGTCTTATAGCCAAGTGGTGTTAACTGTTTTATCTTAGGTTCGTGGCCTTGGGGTTTTGACCATGTTTCTGCAAGAGCAGTTCAATCTATATTTTGTTCAGAGATCTTCTTCTTTCATCTGCCGCTGGTGCCCTTCGGCGTCGCGGGGAGACACAGACGTCTGTCTGCAGCAAGGCGGGAGGCTTGATGTAGCGACAGGCCATGGTCTCGCAGGGTGTCAGCCATGGAATCGCTCCATCGTCTCCTTGGTCTACCTCTGGCTTTCCAGCCATTGTGTTTGGTGGTATATGCCCGTAGGGCTGGTTGGTTGGGCGGCATTCTAGTGAGGTGACCAAACCAACTGATCCTTTGTTTTTCGATATGGTGGAGAATTGGTGTTAGTCCGACCATGTCTCTGATCACCTCATTCTTGATCTTGTCGCGTCTGGTCTTGTTGACAGCTTTTCTCAGGCAGCGCATTTCACATATGACCAATTTTCTCTCTAAGGCTTTTGTTAGGGCCCATGTCTGACACTGGTATGTGAGTGTTGGAGCGAAGATGGCGTTGATGAGTTTTACCTTGGTGCTCATTGGGATGCTGGAATGTTTTAGAAGGGGGGCGAGTTGGTAACTTACTGCGTTCGCTTTCTGGCATCTTGTTTCTATCTCTCTGTCCAATTTTCCATCTTCGGTGAAGAGGCTGCCAAGGTATTTAAATTCTTTAGTCTGTTTCAGCTGGGTGCCGTTGATGTTGATGTCCAGCTTTCCTGGATTTCTGCTGACAGACATAACTTCTGTTTTGGTGATACTGATCTTCATGTCATACCTCTCGCAGCTTGTGTTGAGTTGGTCTGTGTGTTCTTGAAGAGCTGCTTTGTTCTGATTCATCAAGGACTGGTCGTCAGCAAATAATAGTTCGTTCAGGGCCTCAAGATCTGGGTTGGCTTCCTTTGTAATCTGGTCCATGTAGATCACGAAGAGAAGGGGAGAGAATACGCAGCCTTGCCTGACCCCTGATGTAACCGGGAACCAGTCGGATGTTCCACTGGCTGTTCGGACTGCGCTCATACTGTTGGCATAGATTGCTCTGATGTTATCTAGCAACTGCCCCTTCACGTCGTACTGCTCCAGGATCTTCCAGAGCTTGTCTCTGTTGACTCGGTCGAAAGCTTTTCTTGATCAATGAATACTGTATGCAGGTCTTGGTTGTATTCAATGGCTCTTTCACACAGCTGTCTGAGTGCGAAAATGGCATCTGTGCACCCTCTTCCTTTCCGAAAGCCAAACTGGGCATTGCTCAGTAGGTGTTCTGCTTTGGCTCTTGTGCGCTGTTCCAGAATCTTTGCATACATTTTCCCTACATGGCTGAGAAGTGAAATGCCTCTGTAGGTGCTGCAGTCTCTCTTGCTGCCCTTCTTCTTCCAAATTGGCACCACTATTGCATTTTGCCAGTCCATTGGTACTTTCCTCTCTTCCCATGCTTTCTGGAAGATGATGGTGAGCCACTTAACTCCCGTTTCTCCGCATGCAAGGATGGCTTCAGTTGTTATGCCGTCATCGCCTGCCGCTTTGCCTTTTGGGCTGGTCTTAACTGCTTTTCTTGTTTCAGCTTCAAGGATTTGGTGCTCTAACTGGTCTTTATAGCGTGGTGAGAACTGAGAGCTGGAAGCTTGTACTCCAGATGGGTTTAAAAGATCTTTAAAATAGTCTTCCCATCGTTTCAGAATTTCCTCTTCTTTGTGCAGTGCCTCTCCATTTGCATCATTCACTACTGTTGTTGGATTGAATGGCTCATCTCTTACTCTCATCGTCTTCACAGTTTTGAAAAATTCTCTTGGGGAGTTCTTGCAAATTTCACTTAACTTCTGTCCATGAGTCGCCCAAGATTTTTCTTTGGAGGCATTCACAACACGATTACTATGTCTTCTCGCGATTCTGTACTTGACGTAGTCCTCTTCTGTCTTGGTCTTGACCCAAGCTTTATGTAGCTTTTTTTCTTGATGGCTTCCTTCACCTCTTGGTTCCACCAAGCTGTAGCTTTCCTGTTTTTTTTTCCTCCACATTTCTTTGTCCCGCAAACTTCCCTTAAGGTGTTCAAGAGAGCTGGCTTGAAAGTGTCCCAGACCTGCTCCATGTTGAGAGGTGTTGTATCAATGGAGTCAAGTTTCACCTTGATAGCACTATAATCTGTTCTTGCACTTCTTTCTCTTCCAGTTTGAGGAGGTTGATCTTTTCAGGCTGGTTCTTCCTAGCAGTTGTTATTTTTTTCTTCTGAGTACTGGAGGCTAGAATGACAGGCCTGTGGTCAGTGTCAAGGTTGGCATTGGGGATGGCTTTTGAGTCTTTGATGGCGTAACGTGTTCTAGATCTTGCAAGTATAAAGTCGATTTGAGACGAGATAAAGATCAGAGATAAAATCTGAAAGAAAATCAGCCTTTCCATCTGGGAGACAGATTGTACATTGTACAGACAGATGTGAAGAAGATTTGAAGGAGGCGGAGAGGTTGAAGAAGAAAGTGGTGAGTTGGTACAACAATCGGAGGAAGAAGATGAAGGTGATGGTAGAGATGTGGACAGTGGGAGAACAGACAAGAGTCTAGATGGTGAGTCAGGTGCTGAGGGTGGTAAAGGAACTGGGTCAGGCAGAGGATTTGCATCTTCATACACAGCATGAAACACATCATGATCAAGAAAAGTATTGTCAGAGTCGCACTCAGAGGAGAAATCAACAACTGGGGCAAGCATGTCAGGGGGAGATGAGGCAGTGGTCAGTGGTTAGGGAAGTGACGTCAGAGGTGAGGGGGGAGACACGTGGAGGCCGGGCACACCGCAGGCGATGACGTCTGCCTGCACGTGTTCCTCTGTGGTTTTTCCACCATTAATGCCCAGGTTGGAAATATGTTGTTATGCATTTTCATAAAGTCTGTTCTGTTTGCAGCCAATTCCACGTATGAGCAATATTCTCAAATCTGCAGGAGTGCGTGTCAATGGGGTGGAGTGAGGAAAACTGGATGTTGGTGGAAAGGTGGTTGACGTGAAACAGGCGCGGTGTACCACGCTGCAGCAGGGCCAGGGTAGAGAGAGGGTCGCAAAGGTCAGCACAGTAAACACAAAGCATATCGCCATTGTTTTCGAACAAAAATATTCAAAAGTTTAAAAAAAATTTGAATTGAAATATTTTACAAAATAAGCAGTGTCAAGGAAAACTGTTCTGACTGCTTGATTCCTGAGGGAAACACATACAGCGTGATGAAAAAAACACCACACCAGTCCTCACACAATGACGGGAAAATAAACAAATCACACACTTTTACACAGAGCTACATACCATCCTGCCACCAGACGCAAAAGCAAAACACTGTTATGTTATGTTATGTTATGTTATGCTATGCTATGCTATGCTATACTAGTTAAAGTAGGAAAGGGGTATTCTAAAAACTCCAAGAAAAGGTGAAATAGTAATGCATTCAGGGGGGAAATGAAAATTTTTTTAACTGTTTTTGTCTTCAGTTATTGTGCTGAAACAATTTTGATCTGAAGATGATTAAAAAGTGTATAGTTTGTTTAGAGGAATAAATAAAAATGTTGAAATTGTATGTAGATGCGTGCAAGCTTGACATACTTTTTGGCTAGCACAGGTTACATTTATGTGAACATATGACTTTGGACGCAGATAAGTAGTAACAAGTAAGACTTTGTTGCTAGATATTTTTAAAAAATTCCCTCACTGTAGTTTTAAAAGCACAGACAGCAGCTCTAAGCCACCAGTCATCCACCTAGCCACCACCACCACTACCGCCATTAACAACGTCAAAATGCACATTTGTTCAGACTAGACTAGCTTTTCTTTCACCGCCTCATTTTCTGTGATGTTCCTGCCCTATTGGTCACACACTTCAAACTCTCCACTCCAGCCATACCTAGACTGTCAGGTTGCCACCTCAGGGTCTGAAGTCCATAGGGATTTATAAAATTAGGCTGTCCTAGGGCCATCAGCTAAAGGGATCCTGCACTGCAGCTTGGTCACTTTGGTGGTGTTCAGTGGCGCCTGTTGTGATCTAACATACGCAGGACACCGCCAATTAGGTCCCATAATGACAACAATAATGGCTCAGGTGTAGAACCAGACTGACTGAGATGTCCACCCAGGGTGATAACTACCATAACGCCACTCCAGTTACCTATTCCCACGAACCTTCAATCCTGAATGATTTGATACCAACTCACTGTAGGCTCGGAAGTGTATGGGAAACCAAAACTGAGGTCACCACAAGACCAGAGCAACCAGGGCCATCGAATCAGAGACGATTTCTTTGCATTGCATGATGATCAATAGTAATGAGAATGTTATGATGATGGTATGGAAGCGCACCTGCTTTGATACTATTTGACATGGCTGTACTCTATGTTTCCTGTCACGATATATATCCCAGCATCAACATGGCCCACAAAATACAGACACCTGCTGTGTTGGTCAAGTAATTCGAGCAACACTCTCAAAATGGCACCCGTAAAGTGGACGAAGCTTGAATGTGTGATTTCAGTCTTTCCAATGAGCCCATAGCAAAGCTGGAGCTGACTAGAGCTTGAAAAAGCCTATAACACTTATGGGCTTTGAACCTATGGCCTTCCAATCAAGAACCCAATATGCTAACCACTGCGCTTTGGTGGCTGGTTGACTCTTTTTTTTGATACAAGTACTAATTTAGCCAAAAGAGAAGTATTAGATCGTCTGAATGTGCCCCTTCTGTGCTTCGAACTAAAGGCAGAACCCCCCAGATTGCCAACAGATCTACTCACCTCATTCCTGACTGCGTCACTCCCTGCTGGGATAAAATTTTTGGACAGAGGTGGCGTTGGACCTATAGACTTTGAAGTCTTCTTTGCTTTGCCCAGAGACCCAACAGTTTTTATCGGTGGCTGATCAGTTAATGCTTTGTTAGCGTGTGATGTACCACCATTGACAGGGGCTACTGATCTTCTCTGTGGCTGATCAGTTAATGCTTTGTTAGGGGAAGGTGTAGCACTGTTGACAGGGGCTACTGATCTTCTCTGTGGCTGATCAGTTAATGCTTTGTTAGGGGAAGGTGTAGCACTGTTGACAGGGGCTACTGATCTTCTCTGTGGATGATCAGTTAATGCTTTGTCAGGGGGTGGTGTAGCACTCTTCACAGAAGCTTTATTGTCAACTTCCTTCTGACACGTTGATGGCTCCTGTGAAGTACCAGCTTCCAAAGTGGGTATTGGGACTTTGTTCTGTGGAGTGCACGTGGGTGTATATAGGTAGCTTTCAGGACATGAATATGAAGGTGTAGGAATTGAAGCACTTATTGAATTTGGACGACTGCTGCGCTCTGACGTTTTCTCATCTATTTCAGAGCCTTTGTCATCTTCTTTGAAATCACAGGAGGAACCAGTATCACTTGAGTGTCGATGGTTTTTCAGATTTTTTGATGCTTTAGCAATGACTTGTTTCCACCTCATAACATTAAATGCCCTGTCACTTGAAAATGAAGACCTACCACTATACACAGCTTCTGAACTTTTATTAACCAGTCCCAGACGTTCGCAAATACCATCTGTTAAAGAAATTGTCAGATTTTTTGGTTTCATTTCAGCTATACTTTTGATCCTGGTGTGATGAACTGTGTTATCAACGGTCCGGTCTAGTGCCCCTGTGCTCCTGATGGCTTCTAATTGTTCATCTATATATTTGTTCTCTTTTATGCTTGCTCCTCCTGGTGAAAGCAGAACTGGCTTTTGTGCTTTGCGACTTGAAGCATTGCTAAATGACATCGTGGCTGTTCCATTCTGGTGACCATTTGTACAACGTGGCCAAAGGTGGTATTGGTCATCTACCTCCGTTTCACTAAAAGCTAAGTGAAAAAGGTTCGTGGCTCTGGGGTATGAGAGCCTTCTGGATGGTACTGGCTCTGTGGAAGTAAAGTCCACAGTCACCAAGTCCGAATCAGTGATGGTTGATGGCGTGATAATGGCTCGAAAGGGTCCAGAATCCGCTGCTATTTTCGACGATTTGGGAGTAGGTTTGGGAGAAGGTGATGGCGTTTTTTGCAAGACAGATGGTGGTGTGGTGGCATGCGTGTATACCCTTGCTTCCTGTTGTATATGCGGGGTTATCCTATCTTCCATAATAATCTGATAATACTCCTGATCTGTTTCGTAACCTGTCCTCAGGTTACTAAACATAAAAGCACTTTCATCAATCAAACGTGAATCCTGACTCCAGGTTATGGGAAACGCTGTGCTTCTGAGATACTTTTGCCCATGCCTATCTTCATCCACCATCATTTCTCTCATCAAAGATACCATTGATTTCATGTGTGAGCTGGCCAAAGACGATTGCTTAGAAATACTGGTCTGCTTCTCACGGCCTTCCCATGTGTCGTACAACCGCGATGCTATCGAGCCTTCGGCATTACTGGGCCGTATCATGGACTTGGTCGACATGTAACGGTGTATTGCACTACGATAAGCCACTACACTGTAGGTGGATGCCACAGCCAACACACAGGCCACGTACAAGGCGGCAAACGAAGTCGCATATACCCTAGCAGTAAAGAGATGTGTAGGACTGCAACAGAGTGAAACGAAGATTAGTATCAGGCATCGAAATGTATTCAAGCTTTCAGTCATTTCCTATGCGAGATGATAGTCTGAAGTTTTTTGTGTTGTATTTGTATTTTATTTTACTATACAATACATCATGCATCGAAATGTATTCAAGTTTTCAGTCATTTCCTATGCGAGATGTTAGTCTGAAGTCTTTTGTGTTGTAATTGTATTGTATTTTACTATACAATACATCATGCATCGAAATGTATTCAAGTTTTCAGTCATTTCTCATGCGAGATGATAAAGTAGTCTGGAGTCTTTCGAGCCACGATGTCTTTCCTGCCAGGACTAAACAGGGATGAGTGGCCGATGGAATGCCTGTAAACACGCATACAGGTGCGTGCATATGCGCGCAGATGGTCTTACACTCTGTCTTTATGTGTTGATGGGTCTTTTGGAAGAGACTATAAACCGAGGTCCCGTGTGCGAACGCGCGTAGAACACCTTGCGCACACGTTAAACCTGTTCCGCTTTTCGGAAGAGCAGGCCATTGTGTGCCGGTGGGCATGGATGACAAAATTTACAAAACTGCAAACACTCGGGGACTGGATGTAAAAAAGCACATGAGTGCTTATTCCATTATCTTCGAAATAAAAGAACAAATAAATGAATAAATAAAAGACATATTTCTGGCCCTCACATACAGAGAGAGAGAGAGAGACAGACAGACAGAAAAGAGAGAGAGAGAGAGAGAGAGAGAGAGAGAGAGAGAGAGAGACAGACAAGCAGACAGACAGACAGACAGACAGACAGTGAGGTGCCACACACGCGTGTACACGCAAATAGCACAGCTATATTAACCCAAACGCCACCTCTCGTATGTGAATAAATACATTATAATTATATGGGTCACAGTCCTGAATTGACCTGACCTAACCTGACCTGGTCTGACCTGCTCACTCCAAGAACTTACACCACACAGAAACTTTCAGGCAGCGAATCTTCGGCGAGTTAGAGAGGCCCGACCTGGCGGAGCCCATCCGCTCCAGTCACAGATTGCATGCCGGGTATATAAGCTTCATTCTTGCCGACTGACCTCTCCTGCTTATTTTTATATGAATGGGGATGGATTCGATTTTACTTTTTAAAAATTTTTTAAATTTTTTATACCACTTTAAGTCACGAGATTTCTCTGCGTGAAATTCGGGCTGCTCTCCCCGGGGAGAGCGCGTCGCCACAAGAGCAGCGCCACCCTTTTTTTGTTGTCTGCAACTGTATTTGTTTCCCTATCAGAGTGGGTTTTTTCTAAGAATTTTGCCAGGGACAACTCTCTTGTTGCCGTGGGTTCTTTTACGTGCGGGACCTCGGTTTATCGTCTCATCCGAAAGACTAGCGCCCAGACCACCACTCATGGTCTAATGGATGGGGAAAAATTTCGGGCCCAAACGGGATACGAACCACGCACACACCCGACCCGAACTTTTCGCATTCTAGACAGGCGCGTTACCTCTAGACCATCGATCCAAAGCTGGGCATCCATAAAGGCAAGGATTAACATACAAGAGGGAGCCAAATTTGGAGGCTATTATGGGTGAATGAAAACGTATCTAGGAGAGATAAACAAATGCATAATCTATTGGGAAGGGGGGAGGGAGGGGGAGAGAGAAGACGGAGATAGAAAGGAGGTGGGCTTAGAGTGTAGGAGAGAGATTGACGGATGGATGGATTAATTTATCGATCGATTGACTGGTTGGTTGGTGGGTGGGTGGGTGGGTTGATTGCTTGGTTGATAATCTTGATTCCCAAGGGTTACAGATAAGCAGTGCCATACTTTTTTTTTCCATTCGGCCTGAGAAGGGACTATCACAACTAATAATTTCAAATAAAAGAAAATCATTTCGATATGAGACAGACAGACAGACAGACAGAGACAGACAGACAGACAGAGAACTCTGAACACGTTTAATGTACGTTGGCCTTTGGCAACAATACATACAGTGAGAAGGGCAAAAGGCGAGTGAAGGAAACGAGATGCAAAAAAAAGAGGTCGTCGCAATTTCCATCCAAGCCAACTCTCCTGGTAGCATCACACCAAGTACATAATTTTAAATACAGGAGTATTGCAAGACAATGAATATAATAATATCAATTGTAAATGCCCTAGTTTTTATCAATATACCTGTGTAATGCGCTTTTGAGTGTTATCAGGTTTTTTTATACTGTAAGCGCAATGCAAATAGAGTATTATGGTTGTAAACATGTCATACAGTGTTGGGTTTTATTTATTTATTTATTTATTTTGGTGGGGGGAAGGAGTTGGAGGGAAAATGGCTCCCTTACAATGCAACGTGCATAGAATGACTGTCATAGTTCTTGCGTTTAAACATTCGTATTTTAATGACCTACAAAGTATCTGATTTTGACATAAACAAGGATTTCTCATTTTGGATTTATTTTTGCTAAGGCCTGAATTTGAAAGGAAAATTAAACGCACACTAACTGTCGACAATTTTCCAGATACGCTTGCAGTTTTCTACCATCCATATGCCGGCAGTGATCCACGTCTGTGATTCAAGTGACATGTGCATTGACTCTGATCTCATGAGGGCGGGATAGCACAGTGGTTAGAGCGCTGCACTCGGTATCTGACGGCCCGGGATCGAGCGACAAAGGAGGCGCCCGTGTTAGGGAAGTGAGTACCCTAGAGATAACATCAGCACTAACTCCGCTCCCCCAAAAAGTCCCTTGGATGAGACTACAAACCGAGTCCCCCGTGTGTGAACCCATGCAGACCATCTTGCGCACATGCTCAAACCCGTTCTGCCTTTCGGAAGAGTAGGTCATTTCGCGCCCGTAGGAACAGATGACAAAATCCACCCCAAAAAAACCCACATGCACACAGGTATTGTGTTTAGACACTATCCCCGATGTCGGAAGGCGGCTACCTAAAGAGAGAGTAAAAGTGATCGCATGCACAAAATCTCACCATGGGTCAAACCTTGGAGCTCTAGCCAAGGAACGAAAAAAGAATCCCACTGATATTGTGATGTCGATTTGAGTATTATGTTGTCAGTAACATGACAAAATAAATGGTGCCAATAGCATCGGCACTGACACTATCAAAGACAACAAGAAATTTGACAGCGTCCATAGTTTTCAACATCTGGAAGCTATAGAATCGGATGAAGAATCAAAACCTGAAATTGTCTCCCAGGATAGCCCAGACCACAGCTGCAATGTCCAAACTCAGATTGACGCGTTCCCTGATTATGACCACATTTTTATGTGCAATGCGAAATGTGGACCATAACAGCAGACACTGAAAGAAGGCGAGAGGCAATGGAGATGAGACGGTTTCGCACACTCTTGGTATCTCATATAGAGATCACATAGCTAACGAGGAATTACAATCCAGACTTTAAAACGCCATTAGAATGTTGTAGAGTAACCGATCTGGTACCGAACACTGAATCTGGTCGTTTATTATTTCATCATTCGTTGTCTGTCTGATGGCAACAAGCCTTCGCTCATCCTTCCGCCCATGTATACACACACACAGACACACGCACGCATGCGCACACACACACACACACACACACACATACACACCCGCAAACACATACGCGCGCGCGCACACACACACACATAAGCACGCAAGCACGCACACATACAAAACACGCATACATGCGCGCGTGCGCACGCCATCACACACACACGCACGCGCGCGCATGCACGCACATGCGTTTGTGCGCGCATTTCACGCACATACACATACGTACATAAGCACGCGCGCACACGCACACACAAACAAAACACACGCACACAGATACACACACACACACACACACACACACACATATACACACACTAGGGGGCACGTTTTAACCCCGTGGTTAGAGCGTTTTAGCTCGCAATCTGACGACCTG
Organism: Rapana venosa; assembly: GCA_028751875.1. Classification (NCBI taxonomy): domain Eukaryota; kingdom Metazoa; phylum Mollusca; class Gastropoda; order Neogastropoda; family Muricidae; genus Rapana; species Rapana venosa. The sequence continues at coordinate 21,981,257 of CM054157.1, forward strand.
GGTTCAAACCACCACCACCGAGATGCTCGTTCAAGGGGATTCCACCCCCTCCCTCCTCCCTCACCCAGCCCCCTCAACCCCCCCCCCCCCCCCCCCCCCCCCCCCCCCCCCCCCCCCCCTATCCCTTCCCCTCTTCCAACCCCTGGGAGTTAACATCAGTGCCGACATCAGTGCCGACTCTACTTCCCTGAAAGTCCTTCGGACGAAACGATAAATCGAGGTTGCGTGTGCAAACGTGTGCATCCTCCTCCTCCTCCTCGTCTCACCGTCGCCATCAGTCCTTTCATCTAGATGAGTGCTAGCAGGAGGAGGGGGCGGAGACACGCGAGGCCGTGCAGCGGAGGCATTGGCAGACAGAGTTCTCCAGGCTGGTCTGTCCTCAGCCCTTGGAAGCATCACAGCCCCTGTCACGGCTGACCCAGTCTGTACGTGCATGTAGTTGTCTCTGCCTAAAAGTCTTCTGCAGCCTCCCTTCAATGGACCTTGCAGGATCGGTGCCTCTTAGAGAGACTCAAACCCGCGGCCTTAGGATCATAATAGTTATCTGATGCTGTAACCTCAGAGTTATTGGTGGTGGTGGTGGTGGTACTGCGCGTTCCCCAGCTTAACACCCTGGGGGGTGGTGGGGTTGGGGGGGAAGGGGGGGAGGGAGTCACCCAGAATATGCACCATGACTCAGTCATACAGTAATAATAATAATAATAATAATGTATGGAATTTATATAGCGCTGAATCTCGTAAAGCAACAAATCAAAGCGCTCAGATGACTTTTTTTTATATCGAGGATAATGGAATAAGTACTCATGTGCTTTTTTTTACATCCAGTCCCCGTGTGTATGTGGTTTTGTAAATTTTGTCATCTGTTCCCACCGGCACACAATGGCCTACTCTTTCGAAAAGCGGAACAGGATTTAACGTGTGCGCAAGATGTTCTGCATGCGTTCGCACACGGGGCCTCGGTTTATAGTCTCATTCGAAGTATTGGGAATCACTGTGAGACTTGAAAGGTTATGCACTAGGTGAAGAAAGTTTTCGTGTAGGACTATTTCCCAGTTCCCTGCCGCATCATGCGCCAGCCATACTCCGACTTCAGAGGATTGGGTTTTTTTACATTTTGTTTTCATACAAATATATTACATCTATAATACAACATACACACACATAGTAACATCAAAGCCATGGGACATTCAACAATCTGCACTCATGGATAACTGTGAACAGGCTCTTCAATGATGCCGTCGTTGATCAGCGAGGTGTCAGAAACCTCAGCTTCTCTAGGGGCCAGCATATTGAGGGAGGCGCCCATCTCCTCTCCCTCGCTGCTTTACCTTCCCTGACCCTAAAGAGGGCAGGTACCCATTGACAGCTGGGTGAACTGGCGGGGAGTGTGCCAAAGCCAAGGCGTGCAAATGGTCACCCATCCACTTGGTAAGAACGCTCAAAGATGCTTAACCTTACCTTTGGTAAGCTAGATAGATAGGTAGTAGTAGGTAGTAGTAGGTAGGTAGGTAGGTAGGTAGGTAGGTAGGTAGGTAGGTAGGTAGGTAGGTAGGTAGGTAGGTAGGTAGGTAGATAGATAGATAGATATCCATTCTGTTAAAGGAAGGGGAGTTTATCCGTATCATACACGTACACACTACACTACACCACACACACACCACAACACACACACACACACACACACACACACACACACACCACACACACTACACCACACACACACACACACCACAACACACACCACAACACACACACACCACAACACACACACACACACCACAACACTCACCACAACACACACCACAACACACACACACACACACACACAACACACACACACACACACACACACACACACACACACACAACACTCGTCAATATCACTTAAGTGAACAGACGTAAAATTGAAATGAAAACACCACACAACACACAACACACACACACACACACACCACACACACACAACACACACCACACCACAACACACACACACACACACACACACACACACCACACACACACAACACACACACACACACAACACACACACAAAACACACACACACACCACACACACCACAACACACAACACACAACACAACACCACACACCACACACACACACACAACACAACACACAACCACACACACTCACACCAACACACACACACACCACAAACACACACACACACACACACCCCAAACACACACCAACCACAACACACACACACACACACACCACACACACACACACCACAACACACACCAACACACACACCACAACACACACACACAACACATACACACAAAACACACACACACACCACACACCACAACAACCACCACAACACAACCACAACACACACACCACACACACAACACACACACACACACACCACACCCACACACACAAACACACACACACACACACACACACACACACACACACACACACAACACACACACACACACACAACAACACACACAACAACACACCACACCCCACAACACACAACACCACACACACAACACACACACACACACACACACACACACACACACACACACACACACAACACACACACACAACACACACACTAACACACACACACCACACAACCCCAACACCCACACACACACAACACAACACACAACACACACCCCACACACATACACACACACACACAAACACACACAACACACACACCCCACACACACACACAACACACACACACAACACACAAAACACACAACCCCCACAACCACACACACACACAACACACACACAACACAAAACACACACACACACACACACACACACACAACACAACACACAACACTAACACCTAACACTACACACTACACAGGGTAGTTGACTGACACACAGCTTCCTACCCAACTCACCCGTCATCCCAGGCACAATGGAAGAACCTGAAGGAAGAGACGTCGTCATTCAGCACGATAGCCTGGCAATCGTGTATCTCCCTGCTCCCGAGGCTGATGGTGGTGTTGGAGGGATAGCCGAACATGGTGAAGGTGGGAGCGCTTAGGGCCGCGGACAGCAGGACGATGACTATGAAGTGCAGCAGCAAAGGCTTCCCTTTGGTTATCCTCCAAGGTCTGGACAACTGCAGACAGACAAAAACCCGCGTTGCGTTGGCCTCTGGTCAGTTCAATAGTGATCACAGAGCAGTTGACAGGTTTAAAGGTAAAGGAGTTCCATAACCTATAAGGTCGTAGGGGAGCGAGGCGTCAGAGACCTCAACTTCTCTAGGGCCAGTATATTGAGGGCGGTGCCCATTTCCTCTCCCTCGCAGCTTTACTTTCCCCTGACCCTAAAGAGGGCAGGTACCCATATACAGCTGGGGGAACTGGGGGGGGGGGGGGGGGGGGGACTGTACTGAAACCAAGGCACGCAAACGGTCACACATCCAAATGGTAACCACGCTCGATGCTGCTTAACCTTAGCTGGGGGGAAAAGGAGTGCTCTGACCACTGTGTACTTTCGTACATGGAACCTCGGTTTATATAGTCTCATTCGATGTATCAACATAGCACAGTGCAATGCTACGCAATGCAAACGAACGCACTGCAATACAATCTAACGCCATGCAATACATTGCAGTGCAATACAAACAGAGGAATTCAAATTCCTGATCTCTTGTTTATCCCCCCCGTGGGGTTGCCGGGGGGACCTGTCAGTATAAATAGCATCCTCCACCTCCTGAAAATTCTGTGCTAGGAATTCCCTCTTTTCTATCCCTCTCTTTGTTTCTGCCTTGTTCCTTTTCTTCCTGACACTTCCTTTTTCTTTTTATTATTTTCTGCCTTTTTGGTCCTTGGTCCATTCTCCAGCCCCTTTTATCTCACAAAGACTTAAAAGATATCTCTCTCTTCCACCCCAAAGTAGGATGTGCTGGGCCTGACTTGCCAGTCGCTTAACGGCAGCGCAACGCATTTTTGCTCATATGACAGACAACAATAGTTGATCTCTGAGAGTTGACCAAGAAGATGATTAGTATTCATTTCTGGCCCCATTCTGCCACAACCTGATAGGTAAGACTAGGTGGCCATTTTTTTTTCTGAATGGGGCAATAATATCTGAAAGCTCTCTGTGTGTGCAGTTTGTATTTACTGCACTTAAATCAAGTAAACAGGTGGATTTCTAATCCTGGCATGACGAGCCTTGAGTGTGAGCCCGAGTATTTTTCATTTTATTCTAGTATTGTATTTCGAGGATAAATGGAATAAGTACTCATGTGGGTTGGTTGTTGATTTTTTACATTCATTCCCCGTGTGTGTGTGTGTGTGTGTGTGTGTGTGTGTGTGTGTGTGTGTGTGTGTGTGTGTGTGTGTGTGTGTGTGTGTGTGTGTGCAGTTTGGTCAAGTTTGTTATCCTTTCCCACCGGCACACAATGGCTGGCCTACTCTTCCAAAAAGCGGAACGGGTTTTAACGAGTAGAGATAGGTGGAGAGACTAGAGATGAGCAGCGGCGTGACAAGAGCAGCACTGGAAAGTTCATTTATTCATTATTCGTTTATTTCGATGATAATGGGGAAAAAACCTCATGTGGGGTATTTTTTTACATCCAGTCCCCGTGTGTGTGCAGTTTTATCAATTTTTTCATCTAGATCTGTTCCCACCGGCACACAACGGCCTACTCTTCTGAAAAGCGGAACAGGTGTTAACGTGTGTGCAATATGTTATTGACCTCGGTTTATAGTCTCATATATATTGATGGATCGGTGGTCTAGAGGTAACGCGCCTGTCTAGAAAGCGAAAAGTCCGGGTCTGAAGTGTGCGGCGGTTCGTACCCCGTTTGGACCCGAAACTTTTCCCCCATCCATTAGACCATGAGTGGTGGTCTGGGCGCTAGTCTTTCGGATGAGACGATAAACCGAGGTCCCGTGTGTTACACGTAATTATTTAGCGCACGTAAAAGAACCCACGGCAACAAGAGAATTGTCCCTGGCAAAATTCTTAGAAAAAAGCCACTCTGATAGGGAAAATAATACCGTTGCAGACAGGAAAAAGAAACAAAAAATGGGTGGCGCTGCTCTTGTGGCGATGCGCTCTTCCGGGGGAGAGCAGCCCGAATTTCACGGAAAGAAATCTGCCGTGACTAAAAGTGGTATGAAATGAAATCTGAGCGCTTTGATTTGTTGCTTTACAAGATTCAGCGCTATATAAATTCCATACATTATTATTATTATTATTATTATTATTATTAATTATTCATCCGAAGGACTTTTTTAGGGGGAAGTGGAGGCGGCACTGATGTTAACTCCAGGGAAAAATAACCCCTCGAACGGGATTTGAACCTGGGTCAGCAGATCACGAGCGCAATGCACAACGCTCTAACCAACCAGGCTGTCCTATCCGTCATCACAAAAGATGAGGCAGCAAAAGCAATTAACCCCACCCCCCTCCCCCACCCATCCCCTTCTCCAGAAAGCATTAACAACAACAACAGCAACAACAACAACATCAAAAACTACCACCACTCTCCCCTTCTTCTCCCCTTCTCTCCCCCCTTCCCGGCCCCTCCTCCTCTCTCTCTCCCCCGTAAACAAACTACCCCACCCCTCCCCACCCCCGCCCCCAGAAAAGCATAACAACAACAGACTAGCAACAACAACAACGCATCAAAACTACCACCACTCTCCCCTCCTCCCTCTCTCTCCATCCCCTCCCGCCCTCCTCCTCTCTTCTCCCCCGTAAACAAACT
>CM054157.1:21991983-21994483 GCA_028751875.1 Rapana venosa
AAAGGAATTTTCTACAACCTTTTCAGAAGGTGGGGATTACTATTTATACGGAAAAACCCTGGCTGACATCCCCCACGGGGAGAGGGGGGAAAGGGAGGAATAATCAAATTACGGATGTGATTTTTATAGTGTTGTCCAAAATACCTGACAACACGGCAGGTGTCTGTATCTCTCGGGCCCGGTTGATGCCGGGATATATTGTAATGAAAAGAGTAGAGTCCAGCCCTGCCAAGTAGTCTCAAGATACAAGCACTGCCATAGCAGCAGCAGTACAATGCATTAGATACACGGTCTGATTCAGTGGCCCCAGTTGCTCTGGTCTCATGGGAACCTCAGATTCGGTTTCCTCACACACTTCTGCACTGTGGTGTGTTTGAGTCAAAGCCTTCGGGGTTGGAGGTTAATGGGGAAGATTCATTGGAAGGATGCTGTGGTGGTCGCCACCTCGAATGGGTGATCCACTCAGTCTAGCTCCGCGTCTGAGCTATTACTGTCGTCGCGGCGCGCGCGCGCGCGCAGGTGCGTGTGGTGGTGCGTGCGCGCGGTGTGTGTGTGTGTGTGTGTGTGTGTGTGTGTGTGTGTGTGTGTGTGTGTGTGGTGTTTGTGTGTGTAGAGAGAGTGTGGTGTGTGTGTGTGTGTGTTTAGGTGTGTATGTGTGTGTTTGTGCATGTGTTTGTATGCGCGCGCGCGATCGCAGTTGATGCGCTTTGTGCCGATTTATATAGGCAATAAATGATTTATCATCACGTTGTCATTATTCTCATACTTTTCTAACCAACACCGTGATGCCAACGACCCACACATATCAAATCAATACTTACAAATGATGAGCACATCAGTACTGTGTATCCCACGGCAAAGAAACTTGCTTTGTCACTGAGGTACGACAAGCCCTCCAATTCAGTGTCTGGGTTTTCACGAGAGAATAATGGAAACATTTTTTGTTTCGATTGGGGTTTTGTTTTGCTTACTTCTTGACTTCAAGCAGCCTGCGTGTCATAATCCCTACGTTCATGATACAAACATTCTTAATATCGGATTTTTTTTATTTTTAGCACATCCTTGTGGGCAGTGACTTGAATGGCCATTTGAGCTCATTCTCTGCCCTGGAAGTCGCTGACAATCTCGGTGGGAGTTTGCTTGCTTTCTCTCTTTAACTCTAGAGAACATAAACATCACCAACATGAAACATCGAAAAGCAGAAAATGAAGCTCTGCACACAACAGATGGAAGCACTAATGACGTGCCGGCGCCTATATGATGAGGAATTGAGTTTAAAACGTCAAAAAGTCCAAATGACGTCATCCAGTGTAATCGTTCTTGTTCCGTATATGAGCAGTCTTGAATTTCTTTTAAATAGAATTGTAACAAATTGTTGCTGCCCGATTTCTTATGGGCATCATCAACCAATTTATGAGCAATAGTTCGACGTAGTATGATGATCTAATAAGTGTTTCAGCACACACACACAAAAAACGCCACATTTTTTAAAGGGGGAAAATGCCTTTAAGAAAGAAAAAAAAAGAAAAGAAACAGAAAGAAAAACAAAAACAGAAAAAAAACTCTACGGCTAATGACGTCCTTTGTCTAGACACTACACTTGATGTCAAAACAAAAACAAAAACAAAAGAATTATGGTGACCATTTCTGCGTCAAACATTTAAATGGAGGAAAACGACAGTTGCCGATGACTAACTAAACTTCGCGGCTATGCCAGTGCCCATTTGTGCTTCTGATCTTGCGGTATACGTGTTAAGACCATTTTTATTCTAGCTTGTCCATTATTAACTTTTTTCCTTCCTGAACCTATTACTGATAGGCTATACCCCATTCTCTCTACCACCTTACTGACAGGAAGGGTTGTATTGTTTGGTTTTTAAATCAAGACTTTTTAAAAAAAAAAAAAAAAAAAAAGGTTAGTCCTTTGATCCCTTTTGGAATCATATCGGATGTAAACTACAGCCTAAGAGCATTGAAATTTTATCTTAAACGAGCATTGACAAAACTTTTTTTAAATAATTAAAAAACGGGGTGATAGGAAAATCTAATAAGAACAATTCTTTCATAGCCTTTCCATGTGTGATCAATTTTCCTGCCTTTAAACACACTAACAAATTATGAAAACTGACCCTGGCCTCAAATACTTTGGCAGGATGGATGAGGGGGGGGGGGGGGTGGAAACAAATCCATTACACTCTTGTAGATATTCAACGTTGAGATATTATTTTCATTCAGAACTGAAATTCGGCTCCCTGCGTCACACTTGCAAGAAAGATGAATATCGATCGCACTGAATGGTGTCGTATCTTCTTCGTAGTCAAGCGCGATTCGCAAAGTATCTGTCCACTGATGCAACTTCCAAGCTTGTCACATCTCTCATTCTCTCAAGTTTAGACTACTGTAATTCTCTTTTGGCTGGCCTACCAGCATCATCTATCCACTCTCTTCAACGCATACAAAACTCTGGAATGACCTCCCTCTTTCACTTCGCCAAAAGCCT
>CM054157.1:21999483-22009483 GCA_028751875.1 Rapana venosa
TTTCTTTTATTTTATGTACTTTGTCAAAAATACTTCTCCGGTTGAGATCACCTGGTATTACATTGTTCCATGTATCGCAACACTTTGGCTGTTTGTTATCTGCAACCAGAATGCCATGATAAGGGCGTGTTCCCTATTTAATTGTCAAAATAAAGCCCAAAGCGTTTTGAAGGTTATTTGATCTTTTATTATTTATATGAATGCCCGTTGTGCGAATATACTTTTTAATCGCTTGATCACAGCCTAAATATGTGATAAAATTTGTCTGATATTATATTTCTTCTTTAAAAAGTTCATATATAAAAAAAATTCCACTTTCGTCAACTAAATCTGCAATGCCATATATATATCATTGTCTATTCGTTCTTTTACTTGAAAGAAGTTTCCACCAACCTTAACATTCTCGATGTAAAATATGTTTTCAGTCAGAAAACAAACTTAAAACATAACTTCTGAAGTATATTTATATAATTATTTGGTGGATTAGGTAACAGGATCCACAGATATATCAGTTTGGAAAGAATTACAGATTTTTGCACTGCCACTCTACCAATAGGTGTAATATCCCTTTTTATCCAGATGTTGAATATCATACGCAAAATCTCACCATTGGTGAGCCTTGAAGCCCAAGCCGAGAAACGGTGTAAAAAAAAAAAATAAACAAGAATCATATATTTTAACATGCCAGAATTACAACTCTTACCATTTTGCACCATTTTTTAAAATATATATATTATTTTTAAGCGAAAAAAAGTATTTACATGTATAAAAGAGGAGAGAGAGAAGAAGAGAGTGAGGGGATGAAGAGAGATGAGAGTGTAGAGAGAGAGTGAAAGAGAGTGATGAGAGTGAAAAAACAAAAAGAAGCGTTCCGCTAAATCCCCTTGTTCCTCAACACACTGCTTTCTTAACCAAACTGAATGCAGTGCCCCTACAAGTCCTCACAAGTTAAGGGAAAATTCCACGGCACGGACACTAGAGCCAAGTGGTTAGGACCGTTTAACCTCAATCCCGTGGGTCCATGAAGTCGTGGGTTCAAATCTCGGCGGCGGTATGTGGTGAATTAAGGGAGGAGGTGGTGGGTTTTTTTTTTACGATCTCCCAGGTCAACTTCAAGTGCAGACATGCCAGTGCCTTTATTCCCTTCGTGTGTATACGCATGCAGAAGAGTAAATATCCACGTTAAAATTCCTGTCATTCATGTCAGCGTTCAGTGGGTTACAGAAACATGAACATACCCAGCATGCATCCTGTATATTTCTTTTTAATGAGCTGCTCTGAAGTCGGAACGTGTCGGCTGAAGCCAGCGGGCAGATCTCCTGCAGAGTTACAAGCCCAGGAGAAGACCATATTTATTTTATTTATATTTATAATTATTTATATCACTTTAAGTCACGTCAGATTTCTCTGCGTGAAATTCGGGCTGCTCTACCTGGGGCGAGCGCGTCGCCACAGGGCAGTTCCACCCATTTTTTTTTCTGTCTACAACTGCATTTGTTTCCCTATCAGAGTGGATTTTTTCTACAGAATTTTGCCAGGGACAACTCTCTTGTGCCGTGGGTTCTTTTACGTGCGCTAAATATTTTTTTTTGTAACACACGGGACCTCGGTTTATCGTCTCATCCGAAAGACTAGCGCCCAGACCACCACTCAAGGTCTAGTGGATGGGGAAAAATTTTCGGGTCCAAACGGGACCAGGCAATACACATCCCACATGGAAGGAAAAGCAGAGAATAGAGAAGTGAAGGGAAAATTCGTATCAAGCTAGGTAGCTTCCCCTTCACAGGTTTGAGTGTAGGTAGACAATTGGGGTTCTTTTTTGGGGGGGAGGACGGGATAGCGCAGTGGTCAGAGCACTCGCTTTCCCCCAAGCTAAGGTTAAGCAGCATTGAGCGTGGTTGGGTGACCGTTTGTGCGCCTTGGCTTCAATCAGTACAGTGCCCCAAGTTCACCCAGCTGTAAATGGATACCTGCCCTCTTTAGGGTCAGGGAAGGTAAAGCAGCGAGGGAGAGGAGATGGGCGCCGCCCTCAATATGCTGGCCCCTAGAGAAGTTGAGGTCTCTGACGCCTCGCTCCCCTACGACCACATAGGTTATGGAACACCTTTACCTTTACATTGGAGTTGGGGGGTTTTACGTGTATTTTGCCATGACTGCTATGTGACAGCAGCTGAAGGGGAAAAACATTGGTAAAGATGTGAGCAATTTTTTTTCCCTGGCATCAATTTCAAAGATAACTGACAAAATTAATGCCTCTGTTGTTGTGGTGGTGGTGGTGGTGGTGGTGGTGGTGGTGGCGAATGTGTGTGTTGTGGTGTGTGTGTGTGTATGTGTGTGTGTGTGTGTGTGTACGCGCGCGCGCGCGCATGTGTGTGTGTGTGTGTGTGTGTACAAAATCACATTATACAACAACAAAAATGCGCCCAACATGTTACAAATCAGTACTTATATCCACTGCAATTCAATTTTCTGACAATTATATTGTTTTAAAATGCTTGTGAAGTAAAACAAAAAATCCAAAACAACAACAAAAGAATGATTTAATGTTGTTTTTTTATTTTATTTAGCTTGTGACTAGTTAAAAAATGATAAAACAGAGCAAAAACATTAACACAAACTGCATGAGGACAAGCAAGCAAAAATCACACACACACACACACACACACACACACACACACACACACACATACACACACACACACACACACACACACACACACACACACACCACACACACACACACAACACTAACACACACACACTAACACTAACACACACACACTTACACTAACAGAACACACACACACCACTCTCTCTCTCTCTCACACACACACCACACACCACTCTCTCTCTCTCTCTCATCTCTCTCCTCGACCTCTGTTTTTAGAACATGGCTCAGTATGACGTTAATTGTGATATTATAACATAGTTTCACAACGACGTATAAATTGAGATTGACGTCATTCCACACGTCATTATAGATACCCCCCCCCCCCCCACCCCAGGAAGGCGAAAGCCGAAATATTGGGGAACATCTATATATGTGTTGGTTGTTCTACTTTCTCTTTGTGATATATATATATATATATATATATATATATATATATATATATAATATATATCGCCATTGGTGAACCTCTGAGCTCTGACCGAGGCACGTAAAAAAGTAAATGGAAAAACAATAATGCAAACGTATTGCCATGATCTATAATCTTAACTTAACGGACACTTACAGAATATCATGTCATGCAATGTAACGCTATACATCTGATTTTTATAAAGCACTCTATCATCATGTAGCCTCCCGCATACCCACAATTGATAACAACTGGAAAATACGCAGCAATAACACAAAAGCAAAAACCAACATCATCAATGACAATGAATAATACCAACAGTGTTAATGATAGCAATATTCAGTGATTCATCAACAAGAGTAACAATAGCAAGTGGACGTGAACAGAATTTTGAAAGGCCACGTCTCCACATTGGCACACATGTACAAACGAAAAATGCACACTTGCAGATAATGTTGCGCGCAGTTTACACATACCTCCCGCTGGCACACACACACACACGCGCACACACACACACACACACACACACACACACACACACACACACACAAGCACGCGTGTGTACCTATTTCACGTATGTCATATGAGTATGATCTGTTCAATGATATTAAAATTTTTGTGTGTTTCTGTATGATGTCTATATACAAAACAAAAAATACATGAAATTGAAAAGATAAAGCGAAAAATCAACAACAAAAATGTCACGAGGCCATATTAGACAGGACTTCATTCCGATTCCAAAATAATAGGAGGAGCAGAAAGTGACGGATGAAGAAACAAAGACAATAGTGAAGGAAAAGCGAAAGAGAAGATAACTTCAGCAGCACCCTATTTTCAACAGTAAGGATAACTACTGCCTCCTGTCCAGACAAGACCAAGTGACCATTGTGAGGCTTGAGGACTGGTCACGTGCTGCAGACTCAGACATCACATGTTCACCAAGTTCCACATTGGGGATTCTGAGGCGTGCCCCTGTGGCACTTCTTCTACGATAGTGGAACACTTCCTCCAGTCCTGTCCCACACACCAAAACCTGAGGGCCGATATCTGGCCTACTGACCTGCCCATGAGGGATATCTCTTCAGGCCCTGGGGGGGGGGGGGGGAGGGCCTTAGTTGTACCATGACATTTTGTAGGGCCTCTGGAGTTGCTGTCTGAGCTTTCGAAGAAGAAGAAGAAGAAGAAGAAGAAGAAGAAGAAGAAGAAGAAGAAGAAGAAGAAGAAGAAGAAGAAGATTATTCCCAAAGGATTCCAGTAATGCTCGCGGTGCCGTTTAAAAGCAGGACGAGAAAAGCCCGCATTTGCAAGACTGAAATGGTATGCCATTCTAGGCAGGGATGGAGAAAGCCCACTCTACCAGAATGAAATGGATTGCCAGTCCAACCAGGGCTGAATGGAAGAACCCCATGTTTGCATGACTGAAACGGTACGCCAGTCTAGCCAGGCATGGAAGGAGAATGCTCACATCTACCAGAATGAAATGGTATGCCAGTTTAGCCATAGATGGATGAAGGCCACGTTTACAACACTGAAACGGTATGCCAATCTAGCCAGTGATGGACAAAGTCCACATCCACAAAACTTAAATGGTATACCAGTCTAACCAAAGACTTAAAACAATTCGATTTTCAAGCCAAAACCCTCATTACAGAGTTCAAACCTGAAAATATGTGGGTACATCTGCCAATGATCTTATTAACCGCTCTTTAGCTCGGGGGTAAAGATATCAAAACCACCAAAAGCAGCAAAAGAGCAGGCTTAAAGTTGGTTTTGTTTTTTGTTTTTGTGGGGGGGGGGGGGGGGGGGGTTGTGTTTTTGTTGTTTTCTTGTAGGTGTTTTTTTTTTAATCTGTTTTGTTGTTGTTGGTTGTTGTTGTTTTTTTGGGGGGGATCTGATTAACTAAAAACAGAAGTGAATTTTTTTTAATTTTTGGTTTGATTTTTTTTCTTGGTTCCTCAATACAGTTCCGAGGTACACCAAATGTTGAGATTTTTTTTCAAATGCATCCTCTTTCGCCAACAATTAAGGTAGCCACATTCCGACTTCGAGGATGATGTCTAAACACGACACCTACCTGCATATGTTGTTGGTATTGTTTTAATATATATTTCCTGTTGTCCAATCTTACCGTCGCGAATGGCCTCTCCTCCAAAAGATAACGCGGGTTTTAAAGTGTGCTCAAGATTTCAGCGTGCATTCGCACACGTGATCTCGGTTTATAGTCTCATCCTATGCACTTTCTGGGAATGCAGTCAACACTCATGGATGGAAAGAGAGTGCCCACATCTACCAGAATGAAATGGTATGCCAGTCTAGCCATAGATGGAGGAAGTCCACATTTACAAGACTGAAATGGTTAACAAACTCCAAGGAGAAAAAAATCCCTTGAACGAGTATCTCGGCGCTGGCTCGAACCTGGGCCGTCAAACGCGAGCGCAACGCTCTAACCACTAGGCTATCCTGCCCCCCTTCAATGGAACAAGTTTCCTAGAAAAGAAAAGGTGTACCCATGGCCGAGTGCAAGAGCCACTGATCGGATAACAACTGTTACTTGCCCTTGAGAATACAGGTTGAACCCATGGTCTACAGAGAGAGAAAAAAATACAACAGAGGAAAGACATCAGAGACCTAGAATTCGATGCAACCGCATTCCTAGACGTGGCTCAGCCCAGAGGAGCTCCAGGAATAACTCTGCGGACAGGGCGGGGTCATTCCGGCAGACTGCAGACTTTCCCATCCAGACTGGGTTTGAAAAATTTAGCATAGCCAGGGAACGTAGAAGAAGAAGAAGATGAAGAGAGGAGGAGGAGGAGAGAGGAGGAGGAGGAGGAGGAGGAGGAGGAGGAAGAAGAAGAAGAAGAAGAAGAAGAAGAAGAAGAAGAACAACAACAACAACAACAACAAGAAAGAAGAAGAAGAAGAAGAAGAAGAACAAGAACAAGAACAAGAAGAAGAAGAAGAAGAAGAAGAACAAGAACAAGAAGAACAAGAACAAGAAGAAGAAAGAAGAAGAAGAAGAAGAAGAAGAAAGAAGAAGAAGAAGAGAAGAAGAAGAAGAAGAAGAAAAGAGGTAAGACGTTAAGAGCTGAAACATTCGCTGGAAGGGAGCTTCACCTATGAAGACAAAATTTACCAAACTGCATACACACGGGGACTGAATGTAAACAAAAAGCACATGAGTGCTTACTCAATCCATTATCCTCGAAATAAAATAATTTGTTTTTTAAAAAAAAGAAAGATCTACTGACCAGCTCTCGCATACAATATATGTATAGTATTTACATCTTTTTCCTCCCCTTTCGTCAGTAAACCAATACATCATTTTTCGTCCGCAGCACCCTCAACTCTCCTTCATCCTCAAACGCTGAACTTTCGTGCCACGTATGTGGTCGTGCTAGTCGCTGATTGGCCGAATCGGCACTTCCGTTCTTGCGGCCACTTTCCTGTTCCTTCACCGTCCATCGGTCACAGTCTTCACTGGAGCTTTTCGCCAAATGCGCGTGCGTGAGAGGCCTCGTCCTGCCGGAAGGGACCACCCGTACCTTTGAAGATCGTTATCCAGGAAAGCACTCTCTCCGCGGGAGAGATACGTTCCGTCTAGCGTCACGTGACCCCCGTTCTCTAAATCCGTCTCGTCCTCGAATCTAAACATGCGGAACATCGCCGTGGAGCTGTTGTTGATGGTGGTACACACGGGCGGGCTGATCCCCAGCTCGAAATCCGTCCGTTCTTCTGGCAGACCTTGCGAACGTTCCTCTGAAGCCACGGCACCTGAAGCAGAACTCCTCGCGGTGGAGGATGACGAGGAGTGCGAGGCGGGACCAGCAGCGACGTGAGCGTCGTCCTTCGGAAGCTTGGCCGCTGAGGAGCCGTGTTCTTTGCGGTAGCTGTGGATTTCCACGCCGGTGTAGAGGATCATGCCCACGACGAGGAAGCCCATGGTGATGGCGATCTTGATGTAGACGCAGAGGATGCTGTGGAAGGAGAAGATGAAGGTGAACCCCACGGCGCGCCACGTCTGGTAGTTGGCGAAGGCGGATTCCTTGCGGTTCCAGAACATGACCGCGATCATCGCTGCACGAGTGAAGAAGAAGAAAGAGAGAAGAGATGAGGTGAGGAGATGAGGAGGAGGAGGAGATGTATGGGGAAGCGAAGAGAGGAGAAGGAGATAGAAGAGAGGAGGAGATGAGAAGAGAAGGAGAGGAGGGAAGGGAAGAGAAGAGAAGAGATGAAGAGAGGAGAAGGAGAAAGAAAGAGAGAGAGGAGAAGGAGATAGAAGAGAGGAGGAAGGTGAGAAGAGAAGGAGAAGAGAAGGAAGAGAATGAGAGAAGGGAAGAGATGAAGAGAGGAGAAAGAGAAGAGAAAGAGAAAGAAAGAGAAGAGAGGAGAAGAGAAGGAGAATGAGAAGATTCGATTCGGGTGGTTTTCGAAGAGAGAGAAGAGAAGGGAAAGAGATTGGAGGAGAAGAGGAGAGAAGAGACGGAGGGGAGAAAGAAAAGAAGAACGGGAGAAGAGAAGAGAAGAGAAGATGAAAGAAGAAGAAGAGAAGAGATGCGCAGAGAAGAGGGGGGATGAGAAGAGAAAGAGATGAGAAGGGAAGAGAAAGAGAAGTGAGGGAAGAGATGAAGATGAAAGAGAAGGAAGGAGAAGAGGGACAAGAGAAAGAGAAGAGAAAGAGAAGAGAAGAGAAAGATGGTTCTGGGGATTTTTCTCTGAATAATGGTGGAAAGGGGTGTGTGTGGGGGGGGGGGGGGAGTGTTGTCTGGCGTTGTTGGTTCTTTTGTTATTATTGATTGTTGGTCTTTGTTTTTTTTTTGTCTTTGTGTTTGTCTTCCTGTGTTTTCTTTTCTGTCTCTGTCTTTCTGGCTCTGTTTTCTTTGTGAGTGCGTCTGCGTCTTTTTGTGCTGTTTTATGTTTTTTTGCTACTCTTTTTTTCTGTCTGTATGTAAGTCTGTACGTCTGACGGCTGTCTGTTTGTCTGTCAGTACCTTTCTAATAAACCATATTTAGAAACATACCCACCTTACCGCCTACATACACACATATGCGCCCCGTGCGCCTACACACATACACACACACACAACACACACACACACACACACACACACACACATATATATATATATATATATATATTATATATATATATATATATATATATATATATATATATATATATATTCCATAGCACAACACAGCACAGTAGAAGTGCTATAAAGAGGAAGACAGACCAGAATGCAAATGATGTGTGTGTGCGTGCGTGCCTGTGTGTGTGCTTAATTTATTTTTAAAAATTAATTTATTCTTTTATATCGAGGATAATGGAATAGGCACTTATGTGCTTTTTACATCCAGTCCCCGTGTGTATGCGGTTTTGTAAATTATGTCATCTGTTCCCACCGGCACACAATGGCCTACTCTTATGAAAAGCGGAACAGGATGTATCGTGTGCGCGAGATATTCTGCGTGCGTTCGCACACGGGGCCTCGGTTTATAGTCTCATCCGAAGGACTTTTGGGGAGAGAGGAGTCTGCACTGATGTTAACTCCAGGGGAAAATATCCCCTTGAACAGGAATCGAACCCGGGTCGTCCGATTGCGAGTCAGATTGCTTGTGTGTATGCGTGTTCGTGTGAGTATGTATATGTGTGTGTGTGTGCGTGCGTGCCTGCCTGTGTGTGTTTTTTTATGCATATGCGTTTACGTGGAGAGATTGCAAGGCTTAGGCTTGGCCTATCCTTGAGTATTAACGCCAGACACTAAAGCAAAAACAGGACTTTTTTTGGTCTTACCAACTGTGGAGATCATTCACTCAGTCCTCTGATTCATTCGTTTGTTCGTTGATTTATTCGTTCATTCATTCATTCTCTTCCCTTTGTCTAGTCTCCCGCAACCACCACCCACACCCCACCCCAACCCTTAACCCTCCACACGCTCACACATACACACACGCGCACGCATGCACGCAACTATACATACACACACACACACACACACATACACACACACACACACACACACACATACACACACACACACACACACACACACACACACACCACACACACACACATATGTCATTTGAACATTTATTGGCCGATAATTGGTTATGTTGGAGATAGTTAGTTGTTTAGTTAGAAGCCCTGTTGGCAAACTTTGTAATTATTCTTGCTGCAGTTTAAGCTGTTCAATGCCCCGCCCCCCACACCCCCCCCCCCCCCCCCACCCCCCCCCCCCCCCCCCCCCCACCCCCACCCCCTCATCCCCGCCCTCTCCATAATTTCTTTGTGTTTTTTTCCTTTTATCTCGTGCACCGACACTAATAGGTAAACACACACACACACCCACACACACACACACAACACACACACACACGCACTACACACACAACACACACACACACACACTACACACACACACACACACACACACACCACACACACACCCACCAACCACCATCCATCCCCCCCACCCCCCACACCACCCACCACCACCCACCCACCACCACACCCACCACACCACACCACCACCACCCACCAACCCACCAACCAGCCCACCAACCCACCAACCAAACCAACACCAAAAGAACCACAACTCTTACAATTCGTCTGCGTCTGCCAGATTCCTTCCCCTATACCCCACAGGACCGGGAACACGAAGATCAGGGCTTGCTGGTCAGCCTGCGGCGTCCAGTCATACAGCACGATCAGCAGGGCCAGGGTGATGGCCGAGGCCAGAGCGAAGAGGGGCAAGCGGCCAGTGCGTCGGGCAAGACGACTGAAGAAGAAGACGAAGACGGCTGAGGTAGCCCCGTGAGTGGCCATGACGAAGCCCACCATGTGGATACCTATCGGGCAGCTGATGTAAGACTGCGGAAGAGAAAGGCAGAGAATTGAACGAAAAGAAAGATAGACAGACAGACAG